>CM043701.1:81064816-81482316 GCA_023935145.1 Bretschneidera sinensis
AGAAATTCTTTAGATTTTGCTGTCGGTAGACTTCAAACAAGAGACTTGGTTATATATTGCATGACTATTCGTCTATAACCTATAACAAACTTGTTTATACACATGGGGACAAATAAAGTCTTAAAGACAGTGTTTACAACATGCCTTTAAGTCTTGATTCTCATATTATGTTCTCATTTACAAATTTTTATAACAATTTTAAGGCTTTATTCTGTCCAACAAAATGAAGATAGAATCATTCAAGGTAATGAATCAAGACTTCATCATGTTACATAGATTCGATAGAAACAATTTCAACCGATGGCAAGACAAGATTATGTTCGTGCTTACAGAGTTGAAAATTTTCTACATATTGAATCCTAATCTATAGCCTATTCTTGATGATCCATTACCTAAGGAAGGAGACCAACCTCAAACAGCTGTGATCAAACAACTACAAAAAGAAAGGAAGCAAATAGAGGAGGACAAGTTGTTGGGTCGTGGGCATATTCTCAACACAAAGTCAAATCACTTGTACGATTTTTCACAAACATCAAATCTGCTCGTGATATTTGGAATACTCTTGAATATAAATACAAAGCGGAGGAAGAATGAACAAATAAGTATTTAGTTTCTAAATACTTTGATTTTAAAAATGTTGACAATAAACCTATTTTAGAACAAGTACATGAATTACAAGTTATTATCAATGAACTCCGATCTTTAAAAATTATTTTGCCTGAATCGTTCCAAATGGGGGCTATTATAGCTAAACTCCCACTTTCTTGGAAGGATTATTGAAAAATATTGTTACACAATTCTGAGAACTATACTTTAGAAAAAATTCAAAAACATCTTCATATTGAAGAACAGTCATGTTAATGTGACAAAAGTAATAATGTTCAAAGTGGTCCTAAAGTGCATCATATGGAGGCAAGCAAAACTAAAAGGAATGATTTACAAGTGAAAGGTGGAGGAAAATTTAAAAATATTGTAGGAAAGAAGAAAAGGAAATGCCATGCATGAAGTAAACCAGGACACTATGCCCATGAATGCAAATTTCGCAAAAGTATAGACATCAATAAGGCTAACATGATTGTGAAAAACCTTGTAGTAATGATTACCGATTTGAGCATTGTGACTATGATCTCCAAGATTAATATTGAAAATGAAATGTCTGGATGGTAGTTAGATTCTAGTGCTACTGTCCATGTGTGCAATGACAAGAATGTTCAAGACATTCGAGGAAGTGATTAATGGACAAGAAGTGCAAATGGGAAGCGTCGTATGAATCAAAGTTTGTGGCAAAGGAATGGTCGAGATTGATTTCACATCCTGAAAGCATCCGAGTCTTCTTAATGTTCTCTATGTACCGGAGATTCAAAATAATTTAAGTTATGTTGATCTTTTAGATAAAAAAAAAAGGATTTCGAGTTTCTGTTGAATCCGATAAGGTCGTACTTTCAAAGAGTTGCACGTTTGTTAGAAAATGATATTCTTGTAATGGCATGTATAAGCTAAGTATTAATAATAATACTAAAATCACAAGTTCTACTTATATTGTTGAGTCTTCTTCTTAATGGCATAGTCGTTTATTACATATTAGTTCTAGTTATTTAAAGAATATGCATAAATTAGAATTAATAAATATTGGAAATGATGATTTAGGAAAATGTGAAATATGTGTTCAATCTAAAATGGTAAAGAAACCTTTTCTTAAGGTGGAAAAAGATTCACAAATTTTAAGTCTAATACATTCAAATTTATGTGAATTAAATGGTGTGTTAACAAGAGGTGGAAAAATACATTTTATTTCTTTCGTGGTGATGCAAGTAGATATTTGTATGTTTACTTATTAATATCCAAAGATGAAGCTTTTGATATATTTAAGAAACATAAATCAGAAGTAGAAAATCAACTTGATAAAATTATTAAAATTTTATGTTCTGTTAGAGGTGGTGAATATTTTTTAAATAATTTTGATCAATTCTATGAAGAGTATGGCATAATACATCAACGCACTGCACCTTACACACCACAACAGAATGGTTTGAATAAAAGGAAAAATCGTTCTTTCGTAGAAATGGTTAATTGCATGCTTGTTAATGCTAAATTTCTATTAAACTTATGGGGTGACTCACTTTTTACTACATGTCATATTTATAATAGAATTCCAGAAAAGAAAACAAAATTGAGTCCTTATGAATTCTAGAAAGGTCGAAAGCCTAACTTAAATTATTTTAAAGTGTGGGGGTGTTTAGCATATTGTAGAATTCCATACCTTAAAAGAACAAAATTAGGATCTAGAACTATTAAATGTGTATTTGTTCAATATGCTAAAAATAGTAAGGCCTATAGACTTCCTGATTTGGAGTCTAACGTTATTATTGAGTCACATGATGTAGAATTATTTGAAAATAAGTTTTTTTACTAATTTTGAGATTATAGAATAAGAGTCTCAAAAAGATGAGTCCAATGAAGACTTAAGACCATAAATTAATAATAGAGAAACTAATATACCTGAAAGAACTGTTGAACCTAGATAGAGTATTAGGTCAAGGAAAAAAAAAAGACTTTGGATCTTGATTTCATTTCTTCTCAATCATTTCTATTTTTGGTTAAAAGTGACCAAAATAATAATGTATTAAATAAAATAAATTTTTTGTTTAACTTAGAAGATGATTCTACAACTTTTAAGGAAGCTATGGCTTCAAGAGATGCTTATTTTTGGAAATAAGTCATTAATGATGAGATGAATTCTATAATGGGTAACAACACTTAGGTATTGGTAGATTTACCCAAATGATCTAAACCTATAGGGTGTAAGTGGGTTTTTTAGGAGAAAATACAATACTGATGACACTATTTAAACTTTCAAAGCGAGATTAGTAGTTAAAGGTTTTAGACAAAAAGAGGGGATTGGTTATTTTGATATAATGAGGAAGTATACTTAGAACAACCCGAAGGTTTGTTCTTCCAGGCAATGAAAATAAAGTGTACAAATTAGTCAAATTTTTTTATAGTCTAAAACAAGACCCAAAATAATGGCATAAGAAACTTGACTACGTTATTTTGTCATTCGGTTTTAAACATAATAGTGTTAATAGTTGTATTTACTCCAAATTTACCAAAAATTATGATGCGATAGTTTGTTTATATGTTGATGATATGTTGACCATTGGTACTAACATGGAATGAATAAATGAAAATAAAAAGTATTTGTCTTCTATCTTTAAAATGAAAGACTTGAGTGAAGCAGATATAGTCTTAGGAATCAAAATTAAGAAACATAGTAGGGGTTATACTTTAAGTCAAGCTCACTTTATGGAGAAAATGTTAACTAAGTTTAAACATCTTGGTTTCAAAGAGTATAATATTCATTTTGATCCAAGTATCAAATTACAAAATAATTTAGTTGTGGCACAACTTGAATATGTTAGTGCTACTGGTAGTTTATTATATGCAACGAACTGCACTAGACCATATATTTCCTATTATATGTGTAAACTTAGTAGATATACTACTAATCCTAGTATGGAACACTGAAAAGCCATTGGTAGGATAATGGGATATCTCAAGAAGACTAGTGGTTTGAGACTATTTTACAACAATTACCCAAGTGTATTAGAAAGATACACTAATACAAGTTGGATTACAAGTATGGAAGATAACAAATCCACAAGTGGGTAGATATTCACCTTGGTGGGGGTGTAATTTCTTGGGCAAGCAAGAAACAAACTTGTATATTTCACTCAACTATGGAATCCGAATTTATTGCCCTAGCGGCAACGGGGAAGTAAGCCAAATGGATTAGGAATTTGTTGTTAGACATAAAATTTTGGCCTATACCAATGCCTCATATTTCACTTTATTGTGATAGTGAAGCCACTTTATCAAGGGCTTATAATGGTAAGTCTAGACACATCAGCCTTATACACAAGTATGTGAGATAATTGATACAAGATGGTATCATTACAATTGCCTATGTAAAGTCAAGTAAGGCACTCACAAGAGACCTAATAAGTAGTATATCTAGAGAGATGGGGCTTAACTCATTTAAAAGTCAACAGTGATGGCAACCCAACCTAATGCTAGTAGATCATTAGTCATAGGATTTAGTGGGTAATAACAAGTTACTGGGATTGACTGTAGATATTGTCACAAAGTTGGCCCACAATTAAGAAGGGCAATATTGCTTGTTACATTTTAGAGGTTGAGTTAAACTCTTAATGAAGTTATAAAATGTGTTTTAGTAACATAAATGCAAGAGGAACTTCACATATATGAAGAAGGAGTGGTGTCGCTTCTTATAAAGAGTTATAGTTTGCTCTGTTGAGGTTCATAAATCCAAGATATAACACATGGATATAATAGTACTAAATGAAAATTAATTATCATTGAAATAAGAGAATTATATGTGTACGGTGGCTCTAGTCATATCATATAAGAATGTTGGTTTAATCTAAAGGACACAATTCGTTTCGATATGACTTTAAGTTGCTTATATTAATAAGAGGTTTTAAATCGAAAGATACATTCTTTATGCATACAAGACTCGGAGATATTGTGGTAGTATTTTTCAAATTTTGTTTTCAAAAAGTGGGGGATTGTTAGAAAAATTAGCATATAGAGCTGATTTTGGGCCATTTTAAAATGAGTGTAAAGGGTTATTTGAAAACCCAAAAGGTATTAGTTTAAATCAAATAGTTGTGATTTAAACAAAAAAAAAGTGTGAGATTAAATAAAAAAATGCATCAGTTTAAATCAAAGGTTATGATTTAAACAACAAATGTGTGAGATTTTAATTAATTTTTAAGTTTTTTTTAAATAGACAATTCTTTAAAATTAATAGACATGGTCATAAAGCTCTCATTAAATATGAAAAAATCATGTCGTTCCAAAACCATTTGAAGAGGTTCTTCTGCATCTACAAATACCCATCACTTCCCACTTTCATAACACAATAATTTTCATTCATTCTTCTCTCTTCTTTCTCTCAAAACTTTGCCAAAATATTCTCATTATTTTTAAGTAGAATTAAATTAGAAGTTCTTCAGATTTTGCCGTCTGTAGACTTCAAACAAGAGACTTGGTTGTATCTTGGAGGACTATTCATCTGTAACTCATAGAAAACTTGTTTATACAAGTAGGGACGAATAAATCCTTAAAGTCAGTGTTTACAACATGCCTCTAAGTCTTGATTCCCATATTTTGTTCTCATTTACAAATTTTTATAACATAAATTAAGCAAGTAATCAAAACCTAATTAGACAAGCAACCTAATATATTCTAACACCCCTCAAACTCAATGTGGTAAAGTACAGGCCAAGTAACTCATGAAAACGGCAAGGTAACTGAGTTGTAGTGAAGATATCAGCAATCTGAGCAACAGAGCAAACATAAACAAGGTAAATACTACCACAGTCGATATGTTGATGAACAAAATGACAATCATTCACAATATGTTTGGTCTGTTAATGAAAAACATCATTATAAGCAATAACCAAGACACTCTAATTATCATAATAAATAATAGTGGCAGCAAAATGTGTAACACCCATATCTTGGAGTAACTAATGAAGCCAGAGAAGTACAACAGCAGTATCAGTAATGGTTCGATATTCTGACTTTGCACTGGATCTAAAAGTAATAATTTATTTCTTGCTACGCTAGGAAATAAGTGAGTCACCCAAGAAGAAACAGAAATCAATGATAGAGAGTCAATTAGTAGGATCCCAAGTCTAATCGGCATCAGAATAGGCATGTAACTCAAGAAAAGACTGTGAGGAGAAATGCAATCTGTGAAACAAAGTACCTTTAATATACCAAAAGATACGAAGAACAAAAAAAAATGAGTGGTACGAGGTGCAAACATAAACTGACTAACAATATGAACAACATGAGCAAGATTAAGACGAGTCACGATGAGATAAACCAAAATCCTAACCAACTAACGATAAAATGTAGGATCACTAAGAGGTTAACCATTAGTAGAACTGAACTTGACATTAGCCTTAATAGGATTAAGGGCAACCTTGTTATCTGTCAAACCAGTTCAAGTAAGAAGATCAAAAGTATACTTAGCTTGAAATAAATAATAACTAGTTGAATCAAAGGATAATTCAAGACCCAAAAAGTAACAAAGAGAACCCAAATATTTTATTTCAAATTCTTGACTAAAAAAGACTTTGAGCTTAGAAATACCCTTATATCATCACCTAACATGATCATATCATCAACATACAAGAGGATAAAAATGTAACCTCGTTTAGTTTTCTTAAGAAAGAGGGTTGTGTCAGAGGGGCTTGAAGTAAAACCAAACTGACTGACAGTGGAGCTAAATTGTGTAAGCCAAGCTTGTTGAGCTTGTTTAAGGTCATACAACGCTCGTCATAGATAATTGACTTTATCAGGCGGGTGATCATAACCAAAAAGAGGTTGAATGTAAATTTCTTCATCAAGATCACCATTGAGAATGGCATTTCTTACGTCCATTTTAAACATGTTACATTTTCATACTACAATGACAACAAACAAACTACAAAAAAACATAAGATGGGAAATAAGAGCAAATATTTCTTCATAGTCAATATTATATTCTTGAACATAACCTTTAGCAACAAGACGAGCTTTATAGCGTTTAACAGACCCATCAAAATGAGTTTTCACAATAATTATCCTAATATATTCTAACACTAACAAATAAACTTTTCACAACATTTTTCCATACATTTGTAGCACTATTGGTCACTACGGAAAATACATATGGCACCAACTCCTAATTGTTGCTAAAATTACATCTTTTAATGCACATCAGAACTAGAACTCAAAAATACTAGACATCAACAATAATAGCCTTAAAATTGCAGCATCAAAATGATCCCAAAGAGAATATAGCTAACTTCAGTGTCCAAAAAACTTAACATAAAACAGAACTACAACAATAATAGCCTTACTCAAGTCTTTTTTTTTTACAGAAACATAATTTCAAATAAGCTAACTAATCTTATTAAAAACACAAAGATTTCAAAATAGAACTCCAGATTGTTCTCTCAAAAGCAAAACGTTGTAGTGTAAATAACTAAAGGATTAGCACACTCCAATAAAAGAAAAAAAATTATAATTTAAGAAAAAATGCCATGTAAGAATCCATAGTATCAAAACCATAACTCAAATACACCAAACATCAGCCATAAGATGCCATATCATAAATCCAGGGTCCTAAGTAAGCAGCAGCAATAAGGTTCAGAAGCGAGCAATTAATTGTTAGCTTTTCCCACACCCAATTCAGTAATGAATCTGCCATGGCATTAGCTTCTGAAGTTGTCTACAACAAACCACACAGAATTTTAAAGTTTTGAATTTAACTCTAACAAAAAAATATGATAAAAATTATTATGAGGATATTGTAGAGTCTCATACTTTAATTAAATTATTTTAAATCACAAAAGTGTATTTCTATACGAATTGGCATGTTTATTCGAAAATAAATTATATTTAATTCATGTTGAGATTTGTGAGATTTGGAAATAAAGAAATAAACTAAGAATCAAATAATAAAAATAAATATCAAGGGAAGATTACAAAATTTATCAAGGATGGTAAGAAAAAAAAATAAAAACTGAAATTTTAAACAGTGGTGTGGTGAAATGTAGAAAAATGAGAAATTGAGGATAATTGTGTAATAAGGTAAAAGAGGAACTATATAAGGGATGAGGTACCGGATTTTTTTTGTGCTTGAATTCTCTAGATAGACATCGAGAGAAAATGATGAAAAAAGAAGAGAAGAGAAAGAAGAAGAAAAAGAGAAGGCAAAAGGTGGGGAAAATGTTCAAAAATCAAACTAAAAATTACTTCTTTTTTTTTTATAGCTTTGATCATCAAGCATGTTTATAAACATATGATTTATGTGTAGATATATGAATTTGAAGTTGTTTGAGAAAAATTTGAGAAGGGTTTAAGTTGGTTTAAAAGAAAATGGGTTTTTAACCAAATTTATGATTTTGGAGTTTGAGGTTTAAAATTTGATATGGGTAATGTTGGTTTTTATTAATAAAACTATAAGAACCTTGTATCTTTGAATATTTGAGAACACCCATGGAAATCAATAAGACTTTTGGAGAAAAAAAGATGAATTTCGTGACGATTTTTGTTGGAATTAGAGGACACGGTAAACTATGTTGGGTGGAAAGTCGACTATGTGATACCCTTGAACCAGAAATTGCTAGAATCGGGGGATACATTCAACTAGGTTGGGTTTACAGTCGACTGTGTGAGGTTTCTAGACTTTTGGCAGTCGACTGTGCAAAGCAACAGTCAACTTTATCATGCCGATTTTCGAAAAAAAAATGTGTTTTTTCCTTTAATTTTTTTTAATGTAAAACCCTTCAAAAAATATTTTAATCTTTAAATACATTGGAAATGATTAAAAAAAACCTTTAAAATCCCAGTAATCAACATATTAAAATTTATTTGAGACTCAAAGTCAACAATTTGAAAATAAAAGGAAAAATGGGCATAACATGTTAAAGTTTGGATTTTTGAGTGCATGCGAAGTGTGCACATGATAATTAAAGTATAAAAATACATTTGGGATTGATTAGTATACATTAATGATTATATGGTTGTTGCGTGGAAACGAATTTTTTGCATTGAGAAAATGGTAGGACCTCGCCTAGGAATGAGTGAAGGAGAATCCGAAGAAAATGTTGAGATGAGTAGGACCCTGTCCGGGAATGAGTGAAGGGGAATCTGATGAAAATGTTGAGATGAGTAGGACCCTGTCCGGGAATGAGTGAAGGGGAATCTGATGAAAATGTTGAGATGAGTAGGTTCTCGCCCTAGAAAAGGTGAAAGGGAATTTGAGAAAATTGATGAGAAACATATTCCCTGTTGTGATATGATTAGCCTAGTGAGGGGAAATGTAATGTGATTAAACTAATGAAGGGCAATGAAATGAAATGAAATGAAATAATGAGATGAGTTGAATTGAATACATTGTCGGACCTTGGGTCTGAGGGTTTAAATTTAAAATGAATTGAGATGTGACTATGCATTACATTGCATTTTATATGATTTTGATTATTGAAATTTGATGATGATTGATGTGATTGGCCTAATGAGGGGTACATGATGTGATTGGAACAGTGAAAGGCATATGATGTTGATTTGTAAGATGAGAAAATGTTTTGCTTATGGGTTGATTGTTTGTGATGTGGAAATGGTAAGACTGGATTGTGTGATGAGTGTATAAATTTACTATAAATTCATTTGTGATTATAATATGGTGTGTAGTGCCATTATGTGATAGGCACCCTTTCCTTGAATTGAAGATATGAAAGAAACATAAGGTTTATAATTCAAAACAAATGTAAATCACTTAGATCTATATGCTAATCAATTGAATAATATAGATTGGTAAATGAAATGGAAAAATCAATTACTTTGAGTAATATGTTACTCACTAAGCTTTTTGAAGCTCACCCCCTCCTTTATGTTTTATTTCCTCCATTTGGTAGTTGAAAATGAGAGCAAGCTCTAGTTTAGATCTAATTGTTAAATATTGCACGGGTGGTTTGAAAGTGACATCCTCAGAGTTTTCTTGAGTCTAATTCCTTTTAAAATTTTATTTGTGTAAAGAGGAAGAGAAAATTTAAATGTTTTTAAACTGTATGGATTTAAAGAAGTGGTGCATTGGTTATATAATATGAATATGATTTTTACATGGAATTAATGGTTTGAGTATGATAAATTTTGAGTTGTACAGTATGATATGTTGTATGTATGACATTCAGGTTAAGGCTCGGAGCTTAAAAGTGATGATTTCATCTCGGGTAGAGCCCACCCGGGGATGGGTCGTTGCATTTTTGGTATTAGAGCATAGGTTTAAGGGTCTATAGACCTTAGTTGCATGCGCATGGTTTATGGAGAGTTGTAAAGCGTCGGTCGTGTAAGGTTAGAGATGATGCCGTTTAAGAATCAAAGCTGATATTGGAATGGGTTGAAATAAGAGTTCTTAAAGATAAAGTGGATTTATTTTATTTTATGCTGAATGATTTTGTGTTGCGTTTAATGATTTTATTATGATTGTGAAATTTCAGGTATTGCTATTAATAAAAGTTATGAATACTGTTGAGAGTTCTAATTAGGTTTCCTATTATATGCCATAGTAGGTTTCCTAAATCTTATCTATTTTATATCTATCTTATCTAATTATGTCTCTTAGTCCTATTAGGTTTGATATTCATAAGTCTATATATATGACTGTTGAATTGTATTTAGAAAATTAATAATACATAATTCTTTTCAATTCTTTTTGTGAACATGGTATCAGAGCTTTAGGTTTTTTTTTTTTTTTTTTCTGGTGGAAATTCCAAAGCCTTCATCGCTTCATTTATTTTGGCCTTCATAGCCTACCATACCTCTAGCCTTTATCGCCAATTTTTTCTTCCCTCTAATCTTGCCTTCTTCTCCATCATTAACCCACCATGGCTAAAAATACCACCATGTCCACAGAAGTTCTCAATCATCCGACTTCAGGTGATCTACAGAATATTCAAGCACCAGATAACTAGGATACTTTCTAGTACACTTATTGCAAGAAACTGAGACACACCAGAGGGAAGTGCTGGAAACTGAATGGAAAACCACTTAGCAAAAAGTGGGGATACCAAGGAGGACAACAACGTAATCTGGGATAGCAGCGAAACTAGCCTTATTTCACCATGAATCAACCAGGTTCAGACCAGGGTATGCTTAATATAGAGGAGGCAGAGAAGCTAAGGGGACTTCTGGGATCGCTGAAAAAACCTAGTGGTTCATGCTCTTTTGCATTCTCAGGTAAGTTATCATTTTCTCAAGAACTAAATGTCTCAAATGAAACTATTAGGAATTTATGGGTCATTGACTCAGGAGCCACAGACCATATGACTCGTTCTTCACTAAATTTTAGCACCTACTCTCCATATCCTAGCAATCGAAAAATAACAGTTGCTGATGGTTCTTTAACTACCACAGTTGGTCTAGGAGATATTCATATCAGTCATTCTCTTACTTTAAAAAATGTTCTTCATGTCCCAAAGTTTTCCACCAACTTAATATCCATTCAAAAACTCACACATAATATGAATTGTAATGTACTTTTCAATCCTTCTCAATGTGTTTTTCAGGACCAGGTTTCGGGGAAGAAGATTGGACTTACTGAGGATAGAAATGGGCTCTACTATCTTGATGAACCAATCAAATCATATATGGTTAGGAATAATTTATCTCTATCATTTCTATCATCATCCAATAAAGACACCATTTGGCTCCACCATTTTAGACTAGGGCATCCATTTTTTGGAATCTTAAAAACTATGTTTCCTACTTTGTTTAGAGGTCTAGGTGCTGAACAATTTCATTGTGATGTATGTGAGTTTGCGAAGCACAAACATGTACCTTTTTCTAATCAGCAATAATAAAAGCACAGTTCCGTTTTATTTGATTCACAATGATATATGGGACCTTCTACGGTTCCAAATGTGTCTCATTTTTGTTGGTTTGTCTCTTTCATCGATGATTGTACTAGGGTTTCTTGGATCTTTCTTCTTAAACATAAATCAGATGTAAGCAGTGTACTCCTAAACTTTCACAACATTATTCAAAATCAATTTGGGGTAAAAATCAAAAGATTCCGATCAGATAATGCAAGAGATTATTTTAATCAAGTTCTATCTCTATATTTTCAAAAAGAGGGAATCATCCATGAATCCTCTTGCCTTGATAACAAAACAGAGTAGTAGAGAGGAAAAATGGTCACTTGCTAGCCACAACCTGAGTCCTTCTCTTACACCATAATGTTCTAAAACACTATTGGGGGGAAGCCGTACTCATAGCTGCTTATATGATTAATCTTTTACCTTCTCGGGTGCTAGGGTTTAAGTCACCAATGAAAACAATATCCCAATTCTATCCCGATCTTCGTACAACAAATAACCTCACTCCAAGAATCTTTGGCTGCACTGCCTTTGTCCATGTTCATAGTTGAAACAGAGGAAAATTAGATCCAATGGCTCTTAAGTGTGTGTTTGTAGGTTCTTCGTCCACCCAGAAAGGATACAAATGCTACCATCCACCTACACATAAATTTTTTGTCTCCATAGATGTCACTTTTGAGGAAACAATACCATACTTTAACCAGCCTTATCTGCAGGGGTAGACTTCATTTAGTGAAGATAAGGATAGAGATCTGTTTCTGCTCGATCTACCTACTCGTGAGTTTATTGTATCCACCGGATCAACCCCATCTGATCTAATTCTAGCCGAACCAGCTCTAGCTGACCCACTTATATCAATCGAACCATTCCAGCCGGTGTCAACACCCACACCTGCCCACACTAAACCCATGACAGAGCATAATGAATGCCATGACTCTATATAATTTGTGCAAGCTTATTCAAGGAGAAGAGACTCGGATCCTAATCCCATACAAGTCCAAGCTTCAACTCCTAATCTTGAGAATGAGGTAAATACAATTTTTGACCAATCTCAATTAACACCAGACCATGATCTCCCAATTGCTATTAGGAAAGGCACAAGAGAATGCACAAAACACCCATTGTATCCTTTGGCAAAATTCGTCTCTTTTGAGAAATTCTCACCCTCACATAGGACCTTTCTAGTCACTCTAAACTCTATTTATATTCTTGATACTTTATCTAAGGCATTATCTAATGAGAATTGGAGAAATGCCATGAGTGAAGAAATGTAAGCACTAGAGAATAACCGGATATGGGAAATAGTTGACTTACCACATGGAAAGAAGATTGTGGGCTGTAAGTGGGTGTTTATAGTAAAATACAAGTCAAATGGCTCTCTTGAAAGATACAAAGCCAGACTCATAGCGAAAGGATACACGCAGACCAATGGTGTGGACTATCAAGAGACATTTGCCCTAGTAGCTAAGATGAACACGATGAGAATTTTGTTGTCACTGGCTGCTAATTTCAACTAGTATTTGGAGCAATTTGATGTAAAAAAAAATGTATTTCTTCATGGTGAATTAGAAGAGGAGATATACATGGACATTCTTCCAGGATATGAGCAGCAACTGAGAGGCAACAAAGTCTGCAAGCTAAGGAAGGCGCTCTATGGCCTAAAATAATCTCCACGAGCTTAGTTTAGAAGATTCACCAAAGTGATGCTAGCCACCGGATACAAGTAAAGTCAGAGAGATAATACACTCTTCATAAAACACTCGAATTCAGGGGGAGTAACGGCCCTTTTGGTGTACATCGATGACATAATAGTCACAGGAAATGATGAAAAGGAGAATAAAGCTCTACGAAGATGTCTTATTAGTGAATTTGAGATAAAAGAACTTGGGAGGTTGAAATACTTTCTAGGAATTGAAATAGCTTATTCTAAAGAAGGAATCTTTATCTCACAACAGAAATATGTGACTGATCTCCTTAAGAAAACAGGAAAGTCTGCATGTAAACCAATTTTCACACCGATTGAACAAAATCATAGACTTGGAGAAGCAAAAGATGATCTAGCCGTGGACAAGGAGAGGTACTAGAGACTGGTTGGGAAGCTCATATACCTTGCCCACACACAGCCAGACATTACTTATGCCGTGAGTATTGTCAGCTAATTTATGCACAGCCCGAGAGAATTCATCTACAAGCTATCCATCACATACTACATTACCTAAAGGCTAATCCAGGACAAGGGATTCTATTTAGAAGAAACATAGGGTTAGTCCTTGAGGCATATACAGATGCTGACTATGCAGGTTCACCGGTTGATAGAAGGTCCATGACAGGCTATTGCACTTTCCTAGAAGGCAATCTTGTAACATAGATGAGTAAGAAGCAGAATTTAGTGGCAAGATCAAGTGCTGAAGCAGAGTTTAGAGCGATGGCGCAAGGAGTTTGTGAATTACTGTGGCTCAAAATAATTCTGGAAGACTTAAAGATTAAGTGGGATGGACCTATGAGGCTATTTTGTGACAACAAGTCAGTTATCAACATCGCTCATAATCCCGTTCAGCATGACTGGATAAAGCATATTGAGGTAAATAGACATTTCATAAAAGAGAAGCAGGACAACGGATTAATCTGCACACCGTACATCCCAACAAACAATCAACTTGCTGATGTACTTACAAAAGGACTGAACAGTGAAGCATTCTAATGACTTATATGCAAGCTGGGAATGAAGGATGCATATTCACCAGCTTGAGGGAGAGTGTTGAGAATCCTAATTAGGTTTATGTTGAAAGTCCTAATTAGGTTTCCTAAATCTTACCTATTTTATATCTATCTTATCTAATTATATCTCTTAGTCCTATTAGGTTTGATATTCATAAGTCTATATATATGACTGTTGAATTATATTCAGAAAATCAATAATACATAATTCTTTTCAATTCTTTCTGTGCTGAAGTAAGAGTTCTTAAAGATGAAGTGGATTAATTTTATTTTGTGCTGAATGATTTTGTGTTGCGTTTAGTGACTTTATTATGATTGTGAAATTTCAGGTATTGCTATTAATAAAAGTTATGAATACGAATGTTCTATCTTGATAGTAAATTATCAATTTTGAACATACATGTTTATGTGAGTTGTGTTGTTGTGTGGTTAGTTACATAGTGAAATGTGGGAAGGTAATAAGAACGAGTGATTTTACTGAATTGAAGATTTTATATTGATGGTATATCCCATTGGTAATTTAATGGTTAAATGCTAATTAAATGAGTTAAAGAGGTTTGCTAAGGATGAACTCCTAAAATAAACGGTAAAATGTTTGAGCTTGATAAAAAGTTATTAAGTAGATTGTAAAAACTTGAATTGGAAGAAGTCATAAATAAATGAATTAATATATGTATTTGTTTGGTGATAGATGTAATTGAGCTTATGATGAATGAGAATGATGGAATGATAATTGAAATAATAATATGGGGTTTGTAATATTTTTGGATTTGTATATTTTGTTTACCATTAAGAAATGTGGATAATCCAAGAATTTGGGGAGGTAGTGTCAAAATTTTGTATGAATGGTAAGAATTCTTGACTTTAAAATATGAAAGAAAGAGGGAGATTGATATGTTGGTGAAATTTTGATGAATTAAAAAGAATGGGAAAAAAGATAAAAGATGAATGATTAGAATAAATAGTAGATGCGGTGAGAGATGTAATGTTGAAAATGACTAAGATAAAAATGGAGAAGCAAATTGAGTGAAAGAATGGTGGCGTTTGATTATGTCAAAAGAAAATTTTGTGATAGTTTGGAATTAGAAGAATGATAATAAAGGAAATGTGTACTTGTCTTGAATAGAAATTTCATGGGAATAATCATAGTAAATTGTGTAGTTGAATTGAAGTATTTGATTATAGTGGGGAGTTAAATTATAAAATTTGAATTGAAATCATTGAGGATGGAGATTATTATACGAAGTTGTAAGAAGAACTATGTATTGGACCTTAACAAAATTCAAGTGGGATGAGGTGTTAATCGGAGGATACCGATGAATTTCCTTTAGAGCTTGGAATTCTCATTAAAAAAATTAAAGAAGTGATTAGATAAATGATTGGTACTTATGATTATAAAATTTCTACTCCATTTGGAGAGTAATCTATAAAGTGCAAGTTGAAACTAGTAAAAGATGGGAACTAATGAGTTGACACAAAATGAAGTGTAAAAAATTCTAGGGATTTTGATCTTCGTGTTGTCTAAATAAAAGGAAAGGATGATGACTAGTGAAGGCTTAAGATGTGTGACTAACCTTAAAGGTTATAAATTTAATAAGGTATTAATGGGATATAGTATGGGAGATCAAGATTTGTAAGGTATAAAGGTGTTAGAATTTTTGTTATGAAAAGAGATGAGTATTTGGATAAGGAATTGTTAGATGAGTTAGAATTGTGATCAAGAATCACTGAATGTGATTCTCACTTTTTGCCCAGCGTCAAGGATTTGACAATTTTTTTTAGTTAATAAAGTAAATAGAATCGTAAAGAATAAAGTAACTAGCTTATCTGTTTGCTGAAAATTTTTAAGAATGATAGAAAGGATAAAAATTGGGAGAATGATTTTGCAAAGGAGATAGTTGGAGGAAATAGAAATTGTAAAACAAAGTAAGTCCTAAAATTTGACTTGGGGGTTAAATGTGGTGGAGTTTAAAATAGAGTGAAGAAATTTTTTTAAAAAAAAAAAATTCAAGACTATACGTATGATGAGTAAGTAAATTCATAAAGGCAAGTATTAATGATTTTGAAATTTATCTAAGAAATTAAAAGGAACGTGGGAAGCTTTAAAGAGATATAGGAAATTATTACTAACTCCATACGTTGGGAGTAGCGTATTAAAGCATGAGCAAAAGCTAAAGGAAATTTTTTTTGAAGGTTTGTAAAGACTTTAGACCTTGTATGTTGAATAATTAATGAAGATATTATCAATGATGGTTAAGCTAGTGAGGATGGTTGGATTTCAAATAAACCGTGTGAGAAATGGTAGTGCTTGATAAAGGGGAGGTATAGAAAGTGTTATGTTGGGTGATTTTATAGAAAATTTAAATTCTAAATGAGCAAAGTTATTGTTTTGAGTTTTAAATTAGTCGCAAGCGCACAAGTCGTTTGCAATATAGTATTGTGCAAGTGCGAGATCGAATCCACAAGGAATTGCGTTGTGAAAATATTTTTATCTAAACTAAGCCTATTTTAACCTTGTTCCGAATTTTGGATGGTATCTTGCAAAGAAATATAAAGTAAACTAAATTGATTTAAAAACAATTGATAAAAATACTAAGTTTTTCTGAATCCACCCCACCAAAGTAAAGCATATATCTTGATATTCTATATAAAAATAATCTATCAAATCATTCTATGATTCCACCATTATACAAATCACAGTGAATACCCAAACTAAACCAAAACCATCCAATGTATCCGTTTAATTCACAAATCACAATGGATATCCAATCTAATTTGAATGATCCGACGTATCCGACAGATGAAACACAAGGAATATCCAATTTAACAATTTAAAAACAATCAATCATAAGAGTTTACTCAAACAATTGAAATAGAACATTTATAATAAAAATATCAGAATTGTGCGAACATATTTGAAAATATAATACTAAACAATGGCGAGGCTTTATCTTCAATCTTATATGAAGATTTTAGCCTCGTATAATTATGAACATAATTTTCACAATTACAGTGCTAAATATTTAAACTTTAAAACTTAAAATAAATTAAAACTAACAATACATGGATAGAGAGATTCCACTCGCAACTGTCGTGCGACGCTTTCCCTCTTGGTAGCAAAGCCTTCGAAATCCACCAGAATGCTAGTAGAAGTCCACCAGATTGCACACCAATTGCTTCAGTGAGGTGAGACTTTTATAAGGAAACTCAAGAGTGCAATGTGTTTCAAATTCGATGTGGGATACTGCCCGAGTGCACTCTATCACAGTCTTGTGCGCTCGAGCACAGCATGGTGCACTGTCTGACCATTGTCTACTAAAACTGCCATAACTTTCTCTAGAAAAATCATTTTTATGAGCCGTAAAATTCCTCAGAAAATAGATATTCGGATCTTTCCAAGAATATATGGCTCACCTCTTGGTTATTTTTGAATAAATACAGTAAAATCCACAAAAAATGATTGATCTGCCACGCTGAAATCTCACACAGCCTGATCTTTGTCTACTAAAACTGGCATAACTTTCTCTAGAAAAATCATTTTTACAAGCCATAACATTCCTCAGAAAATAGACATCTGGATCTTTCAAACATATATGGCTCATGTCCTGGTTCTTCTTGAATAAATACAGTAAAATCCACAAAAATGACTGATCTGTACAAGCAATTCTGGCAATTTAAGTGAAACTCTTTTCCGAGTGCTTGTAAACTTGTAAAATAACGAAAATAACTCAAGGTAACAAATTCCTAAGTTAAAAAATGTAAATTAAGGGGCCAAAATATGCAATATTTGGCACTTAACAAATACCCCCAAACTTACATTTTGCTAATCCCTTAGCAAAACAAAATGAAAAACAAAGAACATAAAGATAAGTTCATCACTTATGGTATCCAAAAATTTAAGGAGCACTCAAAACCATGATATTCATTCATGAGCAAGCTTAAAAAAAATATAACCCATCTTTGCAATGAATAGAAATTTTAAAACCTAATTACTTACAAGAGGCAAGCTAAGACATCACAAGCTTGAATCAGTGTAAAATGAATTAGCATATACAAATGAGGTTTCCAAATAACTTCAATGTACAATGTCTCCATGTCTCAAGATTCATAGAATTTCTCATCAGAATGAACAACGATGGCATGTTTTATTTTATTTATTTTTATTATAAGGATCTGTTATGTTTAGTTCCCTTAAGCTTTCTAATTAACCCATGTATCGAGTGTTAAGTCAATGACTCCCAAACCAGATGGTTTTAGGGCATTAGGTGTAAAGACACCCCTAAGGACTTACTAACTCGAGTCAAAAAGGCTACGAAACTAAACTGGCCTTAATGCTACCAAGCAAAATTCTCACCTTTTGACGTGAACATTCACTGCATACTGAGGCAAGAGGTCCAGTTACTCAGCAGAAAGTTTTGCAATGATCATTATGAATAAAATTCTCACCTTTTGACGTGAACACTCACTGCTTACTGAGGCAAGAGGTTCAGTTACTCAGTGAAAAGTTTATGATGATCATTATAAATATTTCTTTTTTTTATGCCAAAGTTTTTATCCTACAAGTCATCCAGTTTCAGTTAAGTCAAGGAAACATACACATTGAAATCGTATGTCATACCTCACACAATTTTGTGCTAATGTGCTCGTGTCAGATTAGATCAAACATGTGAATTCTCAAATGCCTAAAGTAAGTAACAAAGTTTTAAAACTCTATCATCAAATCATG
This sequence comes from Bretschneidera sinensis, assembly GCA_023935145.1. Lineage (NCBI taxonomy): Eukaryota > Viridiplantae > Streptophyta > Magnoliopsida > Brassicales > Akaniaceae > Bretschneidera > Bretschneidera sinensis. Next base: position 81,083,717 of record CM043701.1, read on the forward strand.
TGTTCACAATTTTAAGCTCACCAATGACATCACATCACAGTATTTGTTTAGATCAACTAAAATTTCAAAATAACATGAGTATGCATTTACCGTCTTTCTTTTTCTTTTTTTTTAAATGAAGAAAAACAATAACAAATTAGGACAAAATGTGTGTAATGTGTCTCCCATACCCTCAAACTTAAATTACACATTGACCCCAATGTGTGAATAATATGGAAAGAGCTGACCTAGGATATTGAGAACTATCTGGACTGGTATGGCTCATAGCATACCCCCAAACTTGATCTGAAGTATGCTTTGTCCCTAAAAAATAAAGACTGGAAAGCAAAAAAAAACACTAGAGAAAAACAGTAACAAGAAATATGTAAAGTAATAAACAAACAGAAATGATATGTTGTGGGGTGCCTGTAACAACCCATCCCGGGTTAGCCACCTCCGAAACGATGTTATCACATTTTGAGAATTCCAGCACGACACATATATGCGACCATAAAAATAAATAACACCAAAAGAAACTTACATCAATCAAATCTTTAAACATTCTATACAATGTAAAATGCATGAATATTTACAAATAAATTTTTCATTTTATTTTCTCATTAGTCTGAGGATGTTGACACGTATGTGGCTTACAGAAAACGATTTCTTCTGAACCTCAACTCACCAAACTATTTGTCAAGCCTGCTACCTGAAAATCATTGTACAATGAGGAATGAGCTTCACAAGCTCAGTGAATTAAATTTACTAAAAGTACTCATTTGTATAAATAGTATTTTAATATTTAAATCAATTTATATCTCCTACACTTGATACTAGCACTCTACTATCACTACCCATGTCATAATATTCATTCTCTATCATTCTCTTCCTCTTATTTATTTTTTCACCTCAAGACCATCAATTATCTCATAATTACCTCGCAATGAGGGTCACATCATAAAGTCTATCATTTAGATGGTTCTTATCACCATAAAAATAACACACCACACCTCAGCGTTTCAATAATCTTATCACCATAATTGTCTCTCGCTGTAAGACTCGTTCATCTATGATTTAATTCACGATCACACACCACACTTAAGCATTTCAATAATGCAAACAAGAATTAAATCAGATGTCATGCATGAATGATTATGATGGGAACGTCTTCCCACCTATCGATGGGCTATTATTATCTTAGATTGGCCCCTTCTCGGTTCTTTATAACTTATCCCGGCTGTCACGGAATTTATTTCCAGCATATATCGGTTGTCACGATGTCCCTTTTATTTCCAGCATATACCAGCTGTCACGGTTCTTCTACTAGACTGGCCCCTTCCCGGTTCTTTCGGTTATCTTATTTAATGCATATGCACATGAACAATAATATAAATTATGTATATAAACAGTAATATAAAAATAACATAAATTCAAAACACTTAAATTGACTATCCTGATTATTCTCAAATTTATATAACTAAAATTCCACTAAATTTCTCTTATCCCAAATCACATCATATTATCCATTTAAAGCTTACCAAGATACACTAAATTTCATCCAAATTCACATCAAATCATCCCTCAAAGTTTGTCAATATCCACTAAAATTAATCTCCTCAAAATTCGTATCAAAACATCAACAATGGCTCATCAATAATTTATTTATCACCATCATTATTATATCAACTTATTTTTCTAATAATATTTCTTCTAACATAATAATTTTTTTATCTGTCCAATATTCATATCATATCTATCAACCAAATATTTATCTACTACCAAATTATACGCTAGTAATTAAATTCAATATTATCACTAGATATTTGATTTTGATTTAGACTACTTAAAGTAAATCCAACTCACCACGTAGCACTTAAAGCTACCTGTGGATCACCTCCTTGCTTTTCTCGTTCTTCTCCGAAACTTCTCCCAGTTGTTAACCGCCAACACCTGACATAATATTTGTATTCAATTTCTAATTATTTCTTCATTTCTTCGTAAACCACACCCTTTGAAAATTCCCACTTTGAATTCGGGAAAATTTCAGAAAATGCTAAAAATTCAACAATAAACACTACTTTATTACCTTATACTTTTCTGATAGCTATTTGTGATTCTCTATAAAATTCCACAGTAAACTCCTTCAAAAATTTGTTATTTTAACTTTTCTTTGGGTCCCCAAGTGTTTAAAAAAAACAAATAATTTGAAGGAAAAACTGAGGTAAACGGTTAAGTGTAATCACGATTACGGAAATATATATATATATATATATATATATATATATATATATATATATATATATATATATAACCAAAGTTTGCTTTTTAAAAAAATATCTACAACCTCCCACCCAAAGTTTTCCACATTTTGATGTGTTGGAGGGCATATAGGAACCAAATTACACTTGGAGGCATTTAACCAAACTTGGTAGTAGGTGCTACCGCGTGCTTGATGAGAGTCATAAAATGCATCTAAAAAATACTTAATTGTTAACACTTTAGGGTTAATCTCGGTCGTAATCACACTTTTACATGTTGATAACTCTAAAGTGTTATTCATAAATCATTGACTTAATTCAATGCATTTTCAGGTACATTGAGTACAGAAGAGATGATAAAGAGATCCATGTTTAAAGCGCCAAAAGATCTTGGGTGTCGGTGCTCATTTTTTTCCAAGGTTTAGACATTTCCAAAAATGATTTAAAGATGATTAAAAGTCTAAACCAAGGTTGGAGCAATAAAGTACATTGAGTTAAAAGACTTCACACAAGTGTGTGCATCACTTTGGAACAAATTAAGGGTAGGCACACTAGTGTGTGCACTTCTGCATACAAGCTGAAGGTGCCAGAATTTCCCGTACAGATCAATCATCTTTGCAGATTAAACTGTATTGATGTAGGAAGAACCAGGAGATGAGCCATATATGCTTAGAAATATCCGGAAGTCTATTTTTTGGAGAATTTTATGGTTCGGAAAAAGGATTTTTCTAGTGAAAGTTATGGCAGTTTTAGCGGAAACAGTTCAGGCCTCCGGAACAAAGCCCAACGCCCCGCCCCTGGAAGCCCAGCACCTCACCTCTGGAAGCCCAGCGCCTCACCCCTCAAAGTCAAGCGCCTCACCTCTGGAAGCCCAGCGCCTCACCCCTCAAAACCCAGCGCCTCACCCCTGGAATCCCAGCGCCTCACCTCTGGAAGCCCAGCGCCTCACCTCTCACTGTCCAGCGCCCCAGCGCCCAGGAAAACAAGAATGAGCGCCTAGGCGCCCATGAACCAGCACTCCAGCGCCCAGGAAAACAAGAGTGAGCGCCTAGGCACCCATGAACCAGCGCTGCACCCCTCGGCCATCAGCGTCGCGCCCCTCGCCAACTAATGCTGCACCTTTACTTTCCAGCGCCCGGGTGCACACTTGGACACGCGCACACGCTGCTGGACCCACCTTCACGTTCCAGCCTTCACTTTCCAGTGCCCAGGGACACGCTCAGACAAAGCCAGCAGCACGCACATGCTGCTAGACCCACCTTCACGTTCCAGCCTTCACTTTCCAGCGCTCAGGCGCACGCTTAGACAAAGCCAGCAGTGCGCACATGCTTCTGGACTCCAATTCATACTCAAATTAGGGCTGTGCAAAGACAGCTCTCCCTCGTGGGCTATAAATATATGCTTAAGGTTTGCAGCCGGGGGGCGAGCTCGAAGAGAAAAAAAGACAGTTTTTTAGTAGATACAAATTAGAGAAGTTTTTAGCATTCTGTTTAAGTTTTCGTTAGTTGGAAATCAAGGAGAGAACATCCACATTGTTCTTCTACCTTGAGCTCCATGGCCAAGAAATCAAGGGGAGAACATCTATATTGTTTTTCCACCTTGAGTTTCATGGCTAGCTAATCATCAAACAAGGGAAAGGGATGAATCGTTAGGGTTTTATTGTTCCTTATTTCCTGTTTTTTGATTCATTTGTATGGACTTATTGTTAAAACTTTGTCTATGATTTACTCTTTGATTAATTAAGAAGGATTTGAGTTCATGTGATAGCTGTATTCTATATTCTTCTTCTTTTAGTTTCTCTCAATCCGGTGATTGCATCCTTCTACTCCACATAAGTCTAGTCAAGCTCTTCTTATGTCAAGTTGTTTGGATGTAATTGATTTTGGTATATTTATCTTATAGATCGGCCATTACTGTGATATCATTATTGCAATATATTGTCGTTTCTTGCTAATCTATAAGATAAATCATGTGTGCTTGAATTGAAATCAAAGAGTAATTTGTAGCAATTATATTAGAGATATAAATGTGCTTGATTGAATACTTTTCGATTGCCTGTTTAGGATGTGAAACTTGCAATCGAGATAAAAATTTGAATCAAGAGTGGAAATAGGGAACGAACCTAAGGAGGATTCCCGGAACCTTGTTATTTCTTATTTATATTCTTCGTTATATTCGCACAATTCTTTTACACAATATTGCATTATCAAAACTCATATTCTCTCATCTAATCATTATCGTTAGTGTTAAAGTTTACACATTCTTTCGTAATTAATTTGTTTCCCTGTGGAATCGACACCCCAAAACTATACTACAATAACCGCGTTATGTTTTGGGCGTAATCAAATTTTGGCGCCGTTGCTGGGGAAACGCGCTTAAGTACAAGGAAGCTTGTCAACTTTGAGTAAAAAAAAAATATTAAAAAAAAAATCGTAAATATTTTTCTTTTCAGCACTTTGTAAATACCGTAATATTGTTCCTTTACTTTTATTTTTTTAATTTTTTTTTTATTCTGTTTTATTTATCTGTTTATTATTCTGTTTTATTTATTTGTTTATTACTCTGTTTTATTTATCTGTTTATTATTCTGTTTTATTTATTTTTAATTATTTATTATTCTGTTTTACATATTTTATTTCCCCTCTAAATTAATTGGTGCATGCTTAAACAGAGATATTCGCGAGGCAGATTCATTAGAGGACCCGAATTAGAGTCACCCTCTCCTTCCACGTCCGTTAGTGAAATCTCGCCTAGATCATACCATAGTGCACCCCCATCCGAGAATTTAGAGGATTTTGATAACATGACCGACAGTCACAATGAAAATGTTGCTAGGACACTTAAAGACTATTTGCACCCTAGCTGAACGGCCACACCCTCTTGTATCATGTTCCCCCCTAATGCCTCACAAGCTGAGTTTAAGTCGGGCATGATACAATTGCTACCAACTTTCCATGGGTTTGAGAATGAAAGCCCCTACATCCACATTAGGGAATTCGAGGAAGTAGTAGCAACCTTTCAAAATAGGGCTGATATGGTGGACACTGTCAGACTCCGGTTTTTCCCTTTTTCACTTAAGGAAAAAGCCAAGACTTGGTTGTCCTCATTAAGGCCTAGGTCTATTGGTAGTTGGGATGAGATGACCCAAGTTTTCTTCCAAAAACACTTCCCAACCCATAAGACCAACAACCTTAAGAGACAAATCTCAAACTTTGCACAAAAGGAGAGTGAAACCTTATATCAAGTTTGGGAACGTTTCAAGGACCTTTTAAATTCTTGTCCACACCATGGGTATGAAAGTTGGCGGGTAGTCAGCTATTTCTATGATGGACACCTAAGTAGGGAGAGACAATTCATAGAAATGATGTGTAATGGGGATTTTCTTCAAAAAGATCCCGATCAAGCCATAGATTTCCTAGATGACCTATCAGAAAAAGCCCACACTTGGATAGGACCGAGTGCCATGGAAAGTACTAGGAGAAATCAACCCGCTGGAATCTACCAACTTAAGGAAGAGGACAGCCTTAAAGCCCGTTTAGAGGCCCTAACTAAGGAAATTGAAGTCTTAAGAGCCAATGATGCTAGAGCCCCCGAACCAGTTGCTAGGGTAGAGTCCCGTGAGCCTTGTTTCATGTGTAATGGGGTAGATCATGTGCCTAGGGATTGTCCAGCCTATTTTGAGATGAAAGGAGAGTGTAATGCTTTAGGTATATCCTCTAGCAAACCATACTCACCCTATTCTAACACCTATAATCCCGGTTAGAAGAATCACCCAAATTTTAATTGGAGACCCGATACATAACCCCCAGCCCAAACTAGCACCCGTTGGAGATCCGATATACAACTTCATCCCCACTCTAGTACCCAATGGCAATCGAAAGCAACCTCATCTAATGCACCACAACAATCTTTACCTTTGGAAGATATGTTTAAGTCATTTCTGCAAGTACATGCCAAGAGTGTGGAAGAACAAGGCAAGATAAATCAACGGGTGCTAGAAGAGCAAAAAAGGATCAAAGATGAGCAAAAGGAGATAAAAAGTCAACTCACCAAGTTGACTAGTTTCTTGACAATTCAAGAGCAAGGTCGGTTCCCTTCGCAGCCGCAACAAAATCCAAGGGGACAACATATGGCACAAATCTCTGATCCGAAAAATCAAAATATTAAATAGGTTAACGCCATAATCACCCGCACCGGTAAAAAAATTGATGGACCCACACTACTACCACACTTGATTCCTAATACTGTGAACAACAAGGATAAAGCGCCCAAGGAACAAGAGGCCCATGATGATTATTCTCCACCGGTGCCTTTCCCTCAAGCTCTCCTTAAACCTAAGGAGAGAAATTCAGCACTAAAAGGCGAGATTCTTGAACAACTTCAGCATGTTAAGATTAACCTCCCTCTTCTTCATGTTATAAAACAGATTCCCAATTATGCTAAAGTCATCAAGGATCTATGCACACTCAAGAGGAGGCACAATGTTAAGAAGACTGTATTCTTAACGGAGCAAGCAAGTGCGGTAATTGATAGCACGACACCGCCCAAATATAAAGATCCGGGCTGTCCAACAGTGGCTTGCCAAATTGGAAACAAATCTTGTGGCCAAGCATTGCTAGATTTGGGAGCTAGCATGAACCTCATGCCATACTCCATGTACTTGCAACTCGGTTTAGGTGAGATTAAACCAACCTCCATGGTACTTCAACTAGTGGATAGATCGGTAAGAAAACCAAGAGGTATTTTAGAAGATATTTTGTTACAAATTAATAATTTCTATTATCATGTTGACTTCTTGGTTTTAGATACTGTTTCTATGGTAAATATAGAGTCCAAAATTCCTTTGATACTTGGAAGACCATTCCTTGCCACTGCTAATGCCCTCATTAATTGTAGGAATGGCCTAATGACATTATCATTTGGAAATAGGACTTTAGAGACAAATGTTTTCCGAATCTCAAGGCAGTCAATTGAAGAGGATGAGTGTTTCAACACTTATATGATTGATAAGCTTAATTTAGAGGATGAGAACATTGAAGATAATTCTAACTCTTTGGAATTCCCTCCTAATAATTTAGAGTTCAATGATTCTTCAATTTATCCCCATGCCGTTAACATTATTGATATTTGTGATAAGTCACAGGGATTTATTAAGAAATCTGGGAAACCATGCTTTGAGGAGTTGCTTGAGAGAAGTCACATGGATGCAGGAATCAAATACCCTACTGCTGATTGTAAATGGGCAACACCAAGAACACACTGAGCCATATGTGGTGGACTTTAAGTATTCCTTGCCAAAAGATTAACACTGAGGCCATTGAGTTTGGAGCCTCATTTTCAGCACCACAATGAGGCCATCAGTGAGAGTGGTTCATCGTCTGGCTGAAGACGTAAAACTTAGCGCTCATAGGAGGCACCCCAAAGCATATCCTTTTTATTTGTTTTTTTTTCTTTTCTTTTCATAATTCTTTTTCGTGTTTATTATTAGTATTTTGCTGTTTTCCAGTTTTACTTTCGTGTTTCTTTTTCAGGGACAAATATGCGAAGCAATTCAAATGGTGGTGCACAATTTTTAGCTTCTGTGCACTTTTGGCTAACAAAGGGAGTTTCTTTTCCTTTTTCTTTTACATTGAGGTCAATGCAATGTTTAGGTTGGGGGTGGAGGAAGCACATTTCTTTCCTTTTTCCATTGAACTGCTTGGTGTCACTTTCCTACTTTTTGTTTGTTAGGATAATTAAAAAAAAAGTTTGTTTTTAGTATGCTTTGTGTTAGCCTTGGAGTTATTCACATGTCAATGATATGACCTTAATTGAGATAGCATATAGCACTTAGAAGAAATTAAATCTTGCTTCGGTTTGAAATTAATTTAAGTATCAATCTTGATTTGGTTAGAGACTCTAGCTTGTGGTAAGATTGTATGATTAATCGTAAGCATTTAGAAAAGTTTTATGTGTGATTATTTTGTGAATATTTTTGCGGTCTCGGCAAGCTCTAGAACTTAGTTGATAACCACTTGAGGCGAATTCCTAGAATGCACATTACTTAGGATATGATATAGGCCATTTTTGAACCGTTTGAGCCTTTCAAACCTACCCTTGCGATATATATCACTAGTCACCTATTTGAGCTTTTTTCTTGAAAATGAAGTTGAGCCTGGTTTCTTTCAAAAACCCATTCACTTACCCTTATAAGCCTAAAGAGAATATTTTATCCTTACCTCTCTCTTAAAAAGAATTTAACTATACACATGTTGTGAGAAGCACTTAAAATGAGTAAGGGTGGAAATATGAAAAAATATCACTACCACAACCCAAGTACATTAAAGGAGATAAGTTGGGGGTTGTGGAAAAGAAAGAAATGAAAAAGGAGGTGAATGGTCTTTTATGCCAAAATACAAAAGAAAAGAAAAACAAATGGTGATTTGTTGAGAAAACAGTCCTCGAAAAGAAAAAAAAATAAAAATGGTTGGAAGAGTTGGGTATTGAAGTAAGGTTATCCAGTGCTTAAAGAGCTATGTTCAAAACTAAGAGATTAAGTTCTTTTACTTGTGAATTCTTCCCATTCTTTCTTAGCCTTTACCTTAACCGAACGTTACAAGCTTATTAAAGACCTATTGATCCAATGTAATGTGATTTTTCTACAATAGTGGAGAGTGGTTTGAAATGTAAGCTTATGGAGCTTGTTTTTGTGATTGATGTCACGCGATTTATTTTTTTTAGAGGCCAAGACTTGTATTCATGAATATTGTGCATAAAATCATCTGGATGTTCAGATTAATGGATTGTGGTAAGACGGATGTTAAGAGTCAATAACGATTTAAGATTGATGTTTGAATTATTTTTGGATTTGAGTGAAATTTAATGATTCTATATGCTATATGTTACGCATGATTTTTGAGACAAAGATTTTTGAATCACTCTTGGTTAACACTAGTATTGTTGTATTTTGCATTAATTTCTAAATAAAGAACTCATTTCATGTCTTTCGCTTGAATTGCTAGGGACTAGCAATAAGCTAGTTGGGGGTTGTGATGAGAGTCATAAAATGCATCTAAACAGTACTTAATTGTTAACACTTTAGGATTAATCTCGGTCGTAATCGCACTTTTACATGTTGATAACTCTAAAGTGTTATTCATAAATCATTGACTTAATTCGATGCATTTTCAGGTGCGTTGAGTACAAAAGAGATGATAAAGCGATCCATGTTTAAAGCGCCAAAAGATCTTGGGTGTCGGTGCTCGTTTTTTTCCAAGGTTTAGACATTTCCAAAAATGATTTAAAGATGATTAAAAGTCTAAACCAAGGTTGGAGTAATAAATTACATTGAGTTAAAAGACTGCACACAAGTGTGTGCATCACTTTGGAACAAGTTAAGGGTAAGCACACTAGTGTGTGCACTTCTGCATACAAGCTGAAGAAGTTTCACTAAATTGCCAGAATTTCCCGTACAGATCAATCATCTTTGCAGATTAAACTGTATTGATGTAGGAAGAACCAGGAGATGAGCCATATATGCTTAGAAATATCTGGAAGTCTATTTTCTGGAGAATTTTACGTTTCGGAAAAAGGATTTTTCTAGTGAAAGTTATGGCAGTTTTAGCGGAAACAGTTCAGGCCTCCAGAACAAAGCCCAGCGCCTCGCCCCTGGAAGCCCAGCGCCTCACCTCTGGAAGCCTAGCGCCTCACCCCTCAAAGCCCAGTGCCTTGCCCCTTAAAGCTCAGCGCCTCACCTCTGGAAGCCCAGCGCCTCACCCCTGGAAGCCCAGTGCCTCACCCCTGGAAGCCCAGTGCCTCACCCCTGGAAGCCCAGCGCCTCACCTCTGGAAGCCCAGCGCCTCACCTCTCACTGTCCAGCTCCCCAGTGCCCAGGAAAACAAGAGTGAGCACCTAGGCGCCCATGAACCAGCGCCCCAGAGCCCAGGCAAACAAGAGTGAGCGTCTAGGCACCCATGAACCAGCGCTGCGCTCCTCGGCCATCAGCGTCGCGCCCCTCGCCAACTAACGCTGCACCTTTACTTTCTAGCGCCCAGGCGCACACTTGGACACGCGCACACTCTAATGGACCCACCTTCACGTTCTAGCCTTCACTTTCCAGTGCCCAAGTGCACGCTCAGACAAAGCCAGCAGCGCGCACATGCTGCTGGACCCACATTCACGTTCCAGCCTTCACTTTCCAGCGCTCAGACGCACGCTCAGACAAAGCCAGCAGTGCGCACATGCTTCTGGACTCCAATTCAGACTCAAATTAAGGCTGTGCAAAGACAGCTCTCCCTCGTAGGCTATAAATATATGCTTAAGGTTTGCAGCCGGGGGGCGAGCTCGAAGAGAAAAAAAGATAGTTTTTTAGTAGATACAAATTAGAGAAGTTTTTAGCATTCTGTTTAAGTTTTCGTTAGTTGGAAATCAAGGAGAGAACATCCACATTGTTCTTCTACCTTGAGCTCCATGGACAAGAAATCAAGGGGAGAACATCTATATTGTTTTTCCACCTTGAGTTTCATGGCTAACTAATCATCAAACAAGGGAAAGGGATGAATCGTTAGGGTTTTATTGTTCCTTATTTCCTGTTTTTGATTCATTTGTATGGACTTATTGTTAAAACTTTGTCTATGATTTACTCTTTGATTAATTAAGAAGGATTTGAGTTCATGTGATAGCTGTATTCTATATTCTTCTTCTTTTAGTTTCTATCAATCCGGTGATTGCATCCTTCTACTCCACATAAGTCTAGTCAAGCTCTTCTTATGTCAAGTTGTTTGGATGTAATTGATTTCGGTATATTTATCTTATAGATCGGCCATTACTGTGATATCATTATTACAATATATTGTCGTTTCTTGCTAATCTATAAGATAAATCATGTGTGCTTGAATTGAAATCAAAGAGTAATTTGTAGCAATTATATTAGAGATATAAATGTGCTTGATTGAATACTTTTCGATTGCCTGTTTAGGATGTGAAACTTGCAATCGAGATAAAAATTTGAATCAAGAGTGGAAATAGAGAACGAACCTAAGGAGGATTCCTGGAACCTTGTTATTTCTTATTTATATTCTTCGTTATATTCGCACAATTCTTTTACACAATATTGCATTATCAAAACTCATATTCTCTCATCTAATCATTATCGTTAGTGTTAAAGTTTACACCTTCTTTCGTGGAATCGACACCCCAAAACTATATTACAATAACCGCGTTATGTTTTTGGTGTAATCAGTGCTGCTACGTTTTGGTGTTTTTTTTTTCACTTTCCTTCTTTTCTCTACTGCCGATCACTACGATCTGGACGTTTTTTTTAAATCTAGTATTTATTTTCTTTGTTTTTTTTTTCTTTTCTTACTGTTCAATCTGGACGTAAATTTTTTTTAATTATTTTTTTCTTTGTAACTACGCCCCTACGTGTCAAAATATTTTTTAAGAATTATTTTATTCAATATTAAATCCTTCACATAAATATAATATTTTAATTTCATATCATATTTATTAAATTATCTCTTTGCCCTTACTTTACGAATACATGTATTACAAATCTACCCACCTTATAAAAATTTCATCCCTAAAATTTTCTTACTCCAAAAACAAATATGAATAATATTTCTTTCTACTTGTCTCACGCTTTCACGTAATCTCTTCAACATCCTTAGAGGGTCCCACTTACCTCAGACTCAACTTTTATTTCTGTTTGATCCTCAACATACTTTTTCATGGAGATATTTTTAATTACACCCAATCACTTTCTTGAATTTCAAGAGATCTTCTCTGGGCTGCTTTACGGTTCTCTCTAACCAATTTGATCATCTCAATTGTTAACTCAAATAATTGATAGACTAGACATATTTCTCTCTCCAACTTTTTCCTAGCATATTGGAGTTCTACTCCTCCTACCATATAAAGCCTCAACGGGTGCCATTCCAATACTAGTTTTATACTGGTTATTATAAGCAATTTCAATCGATAGCATGTAAGCATTCCAAACTTACTGAGAACTCATTACATTTGCCCTTAACATATCTTCTAGTACTCTAAAATCCTTTCTGTCTGAGCATGAAAAATTATATTAAATTACAACTGTGTACCCGTGGCTTTATGAAAGTCTCTCCAAAATCAAGATGTAAATCTGTCATCTCTCTTTAACACTATGCTTAATGGTGCTCCATACAACCTCACAATCTCAGCTACATCCTTCTTCAATCCTAACCACCAGAAATTTCATCTCCATCCTCTATACATTTTATTGTTACTTGATTGCATCGAATATACATCATCATGTACCTCTCTCATTAACTTCTCTCTCAACTTTTCCTCATTGGGAATACAAATCCTACGTTCCAATACCAAAAAACCCTTATTTAAAAATTTTGAACTCAAAATGCTTTCTATTAAGCACTCAAAGCTTAATCTTTTTTTTTTTTCATCTCTACCTTACATCTCTAAAATATTTTACTATGGATGACTGTACACCCATATTCATTTACCATGCTCCTCTATTACTAATATTCAACTTTATCCATCATCAATTTCACCTCAAGACTCCCCATAGCAGTTAAACTTCTTGTCGACTTTCTACTCAGCGCATCAGCTATCACCTTCTCATTTTCTAAATGATAGGGAATTGTACAATCATAGTCACAAACCACTCCATCCACCATCTTTGCCTCAAATTCAACTCTCCCTAGGTAGGTAAGTATGTTCAACTTGTATAACCCATGACTATCTCACAAATGGCTCCATACAGATGATGTCTCCAATATTTAAAGTAAACACTATAGCAGCCAACTCTAAGTCATGAATAGGGAAATTTCTTATCATGAATCCTCAATTGGCTAGAAGTATAGCCCAAAACTTTCCTATGTTACACATATCCCAATCATTGATGTGACGTATCACTATACACCACAAATCCTTCATCACCAAAAGGAAACACCAATACTGGAGCTGTAGTTAATTTCTCCTTTAGTAATTGGAAATTTTTCTCACACTTCCCTCACCATACAAATCCCACTTTTTTCCTGGTCAGTCTATTCAACCGTATTTTAATAATAAAAATTTCTGAAAGGATCTTCTATAATAACCAGCCAACCTCAAGAAGATTTTGATTCCAGTCACATTAGTTGGTCTCTCCCAACTTAACATTGTTTCTAACTTTTGTAAATCCACTACTATCCATTTCTCGATATTACATTTCCAAGAAAGTTATTTCATTCAATCACTACCCACACTTAGAGAACTTTGTATATAATTTCTCTTTCCTCAGAATCTCCAACACACTGTCTAATTGTTTCACATATTGTTCTTCCTCCTTAGAATACATCAGGAAATCAAATACAACCATAAACTAGTTAAGATATGGTTTAAACACTCGATTCATCAAGTCCATGAATGTTTCTGGAACATTAGTCAACCCAAATGGCATCACTAGAAACTTATGACCATCACGTGTCATAAAAGCAGTCTTAGACATGCCTCATTCTTTTATTATCAAATGGGTGATAACCTAATCTCAAATATATCTTAGAAAATACTTTCACTCCTTGCACTGCTCAAACAATTTATTTATCTTGAGTAAAAGATCTTTGTTCTTATTCAACTATCTGTAGTCTATACACACTCTTATCGTTCCATCTTCCTTCTTCACTAACAACACCTGATTCCCCAAATATATTAGGTCAGATAAATTGTTTATCCACAAATTCTTAAAATGGTACGTTCAACTCTCTCAATTCAGCTGACATCATTCTGCAGGGGGCTATTAAATATATGTGATGATCCTGGTATCACATCAATAGAAAAATTTATCTCCCTACTTGGAGGCAACCTAGACAACTCATCAAGAAATTATATTAGAATAATCTTTCACCACTAAGATTTATTCTAATTTCCTATCTTCGTTTCTAGGATCCATTATGTATGCTAAATGCTCCTCATAACCTTTCTTCAATCATCTCCTAGTGGTCAGAGAAAAATATGATAGTTCGAGAGTATTTTATGTTCTCTTTGAAAATTTAACTTCTTATGTCCATGTTTTTAACATTATCTTCTTTCTGGGACAATTAATCCAAGTGTAATACGTCGACAATCAATTCATTCTCAACATTAAATGAAATTATATATTCAAAGATAATAAATCCACTTCAGCTTTTTCTATCACTGATACGAATCAAACAACCTTCGTAAGCATTTATATTTATCACTCTATCTCTAGTGGGAACTTCAATAGAAGTATTTTGCACCCAAGGACTACTACATACTTCAATAAACTTCATATAAATACTTGACGCAAAAGAATGGGTTGCATCAAGGTCAACCAACATTGATATATCCACCTTTTCTATATATAAGACACCTCAAATTAAAACAATTATGGGATAAAATATATCTATGACAAACTTCTGTCTCTCAATCATACATAAGATTTCCACTTCCTCTTGGTAGTATATTTACTTCCTCTGTCATGACTTTCAGTTCCCATAACCTGTCTCCCAAATGTAAGAGTCCCACCAATAGTATTCTGAGCTACAGAAATAATAGGTCATGCTTTCCTTTGACTATGTACTTCAGTTTTCTGTGACAAGGAACGCCTCATTTGGGGTGGTCTCTCACCCTGTACACTCATACTACCACTATCGCTATAACCTTTATGTTTAAGCCTCTTTAACCATTTTTATTTTTTATTTATTTTACTTTATTATTATTTTATTTTATATATATTTTTTTAAACTCTATCACATCTTTCTCAATCTGAAATGGTATATCCACCAATCTGACAAAATTCATATGCCTCATGTACGATAGTATTGATCAAACCTTAAAACATAATTCATCTATGAACTTCTTACACTTCTTCTCCTTTAAGTATACCATTTTCGTTTCAAACCTCGACAAAGCCACAAATCTCCTATCATACTGGGCCACAGTCAACACACTTATCCCAAATAAATAAAATCTCTATCTTGTTGAGCTCTAAAGGTCTAAGGAAAATATTTATCAAGGGAAACCTCCTTAACCTATTTCAGATTAAGGGTTTATTAATATCTGTACTTACATTAGGAAGAACATCCTTCCACTATTTCCCAAAACTTCTCTTTCTAACTCGAACGAAGCGAAGACAATCATTTGCCTATCAGTTACTGGTAACATACCAAATAATGTCTCTACATGTTTCTCCCGAAACTCAGACATAAAAGGATTCATAGATCCTTTAAGGCATTCAGCTTAATATATCTTCCTATGTCTTATGCATAAACCCATATTTCCCCATTTTTAAACGTTCATCATTACTGGATTTACAACCTCAAACATTGCTCCAGCCTGTCCATCAAGTATATGCTATGAGTTATCAATTCTAGCATTTATTACATTCATTTTTCTTAAGATCATGTGTAAGAGCTTGTCTTAGCTCTTCTCTTTCCATTCTAGATTCTCTCACACCTTTACTAATATCAATCCTACTATTATCACATTTCCTTCTAGGAACCATAGATTCAGACTCAACCTCGACTTGTCAAAAATATTGGGGCCTACCACCCCCTCTACAATCAACAACTCTAACTCTAGCTCTAGCATGTCCACGTGCCATCCTCATACTGTTGATTATAATTTATTTTAATCTTCCACTTTCATACTTTTTATACAGTCTACAAAATCTGAAAAATCTAATGCTCTGATATCAAAATTGTAATGACCCATCCTGGGTTGGCCACCCCCGAAACGGTGTCATCACATTTTGAGAATCCCAGCACGACACATATATGCGACCATAAAAATAAATAACACCAAAAGAAATTTACATCAATCCGATCTTTAAACATTCTATACAATGTAAAATGCATGAATATTTACAAATAAATTTTTCATTTTATTTTCTCATTAGTCTGAGGATGTTGACACGTATGTGGCTTACAGAAAATGATTTCTTCTGAACTTCAACTCACCAAACTATTTGTCAAGCCTGCTACCTGAAAATCATTGTACAATGAGGAGTGAGCTTCACAAGCTCAGTGAATTAAATTTACTAAAAGTACTCATTTGTGTAAATAGTCTTTTAATATTTAAATCAATTTATATCTCCTACACTTGATACTAGCACTCTACTATCACTACCCATGTCATAATATTCATTCTCTATCATTCTCTTCCTCTTATTTATTTTTTCACCTCAAGACCATCAATTATCTCATAATTACCTCGCAATGAGGGTCACATCATAAAGTCTATCATTTAGATGGTTCTTATCACCATAAAAATAACACACCACACCTCAGCGTTTCAATAATCTTATCACCATAATTGTCTCTCTCTGTGAGACTCATTCATCTATGATTTAATTCACAATCACATACCACACATAAGCATTTCAATAATGCAAGCAATAATTAAATCAGACGTCATGCATGAATGATTATGATGGGAACTTCTTCCCACCTGTCGACAGGTTATTATTATCTTAGACCTGCCCCTTCCCGGTTCTTTACAGCTTATCCCGGTTGTCACGGAATTTATTTTCAGCATATTCCGGCTATCACAGTGTCCCTTTTGTTTCCAGCATATACCGGCTGTCACGGTTGTTCTATTAGACCGGCTCTTTCTCAGTTCTTTTGGTTATCTTATTTAATGCATATGCACATGAACAATAATATGAATTATGTATATGAACAGCAATATAAAAATAACATAAATTCAAAACACTTAAATTGACTATCCTGATTATTCTCAAATTTATATAACTAAAATTCCACTAAATTCCTTTTATCCCAAATCACATCAAATCATCCATTTAAAGCTTACCAAGATCCACTAAATTTCATTCAAAATCACATCAAATCATCCCTCAAAGTTTGTCAATATCCACTAAAATTCAACTCCTCAAAATTCGTATCAAAACATCAACCATGGCTCATCAATAATTTATTTATCACCATCATTATTATATCAACTTATTTTTCTAATAATATTTCTTCTAACATAATAATTTTTTTATCTGTCCAATATTCATATCATATCTATCAACCAAATATTTATCTACTACCAAATCATACGCTAGTAATTAAATTCAATATTATCACTAGATATTTGATTTTTATTTAGACTACTTAAAGTAAATCCAACTCACCACGTAGCACTTAAAGCTACCTGTGGATCACCTTCTTGCTTTTCTCGTTCTTCTCCGAAACTTCTCCCAATTGTTGACCGCCAACATCTGACATAATATTTGTATTTAATTTCTAATTATTTCTTCATTTCTTCGTAAACCACACCCTTTAAAAATTCCCACTTTGAATTCAGGAAAATTTCAGGAAATGCTAAAAATTCAAAAATAAACACTACTTTATTACCTTCTGCTTTTTTGATAGCTATTCGTGATTCCCTATAAAATTCCACCGTAAGCTCCTTCAAAAATTTGTTATTTTAACTTTTCTTTGGGTCCCCAAGTGTTTAAAGAAAACAAATAATTTAAAGGAAAAACTAACGTAAACGGTTAAGTGTAATCACGATTACGGAAATATATATATATATATATATACATATATATGCAAACCAAAGTTTGCTTTTAAAAAAAATATCTACAGCCCCCTACCCAAAGTTTTCCACGTTTTGATGTGTTGGAGGGCATTAGGAACCAAAAGACACTAGGAGGCATTTAACCAAACTTGGCAGCAGGTGCTGTCGCGTGCTGCCACGTTTTGGTGTTTTTTTTTTTTACTTTTTTTTTCTTTCCTTCTTCTCTCTACTACCGATCACTACGATCTGGACGTTTTTTTTAAATCTAATATTTAGTTTCTTTGTTTTCTTTTCTTTTCCTACTGTTCAATCTGGATGTAAATTTTTTTTAATTATTTTTTTCTTTGTAACTACGCCCTTATGTGTCCAAATATTTTTTTTAAGAATTATTTTATTCAATATTAAATCCTTCATATAAACATAATATTTTAATTTCATATCATATTTATTAAATTACCTCTTTGCCCTGACTTTAAGAATACGGGTATTACAGTGCCTCATATGAGCGCTAAGTTTAATGTCTTCAGCCAAACCCTACATTAGTAATCGTGCCTAGCTAAGCGCTCCACCATCTGATCAATAAATGGGAGTGAAAAATGATCATTCCTTGTGGCAGCATTTAACTTACGGTAGTCTATACTCACTCTCCATCCTGACTGCACACGAGTTGGAACCAACTCGTTGTCTTTATTCATCACTACTGTCACTCCAGCCGCTTGGGCACGACATGAATTGAGCTCACCCACTTGCTATCAAAGGTTGGATAAATGATCCCTGCATCCAATAGCTTTATCACTTCAGTCCTCACAACCTCTTGTATAGCTGGGTTGAGCCTTTTTTGTGGCTCCCTCGATGGTTTGGCATTCTTCTCCAAATGTATCTTATGCATCACTACCGAGGGGCTGATTCCCTTGACATCCTCAATGGTCCAGCCGATAGCTTCCTTGTACTCTCTTAAAACGTCCAATAACTTCTCCTCTTGAGCCTTAACCAAATTTGAAGCTATAATTACATGCAAAGAATCGGTTGGACCTAGGAACTTATACTTAAGATTTTCTAGTAAAGGCTTAAGTTCATTCTTGCGGGGTTCAGGTGTTGTGGTCTCCTCCGTCTTATTGCTCTTCTAAGGAGCAGACTCCAAAGTAGCATTTGCTTGCTCAAGCAACTTATCCAAATCTAAATCCTCTCCAAACTGAGCAAAGCATGCCTCCAGGGGGTCCTTAATGCTTGATTCACCCACAGTCTCCTCCGTCTTACTGCTCTCCCGAGGAGCAGACTCCAAGATAGCAATTGCTTGCTCAAGTAGCTTATCCAAATCCAAATCCAAATCCTCTCCAAACTGAGCGAAGTATGCCTCCACAATGTCCTTAGACTACCTTCCTTTCTTGGGCGCTTGTAATCTCTCAGGGTAAGGCACTTTAGGTACAAACAACCCAAGAAGATCCTTAATAGTAGGTGTGGCTATAGATGGCTCAGCGTATCTCTTCTCCTTGTTGCCACTTTCTTGCCCTTGCTGCAGAGTGGGGTTCCCTTCCACTTGATTGTCCACTTGTCTTCCATACCTCAATGTGACAATCGATTGCACTTGTTCCTGCCCGTGCGTAGGAGTTAATGAATTTCCAACCGCAAACTGTTCCTTCGGGTTGACTGGGGAACTTTCCCTTCTCTCCTTCACCCAAGTGACTTGCGATTTAACCCATTTGACTCTCTAGCTTGGTAATCGCTTGGGTGTTTACTATTGTTACACCCCTCACTTCGCTTATAGATTGGTCGATCATCTTTCTGAAATCATTGAGGGCGTCCTCCAATGACTGTGAAACTGACGCTGGCGCTTTAGTAGGAGCTTAGTAAACGGGTGATGGTGCTGGATGGGCTGAGCGACCATAACTTGGAACTGGTGGAGGAAATCCGGGAGGGTATTGATTGTGAGCATGATGAGGAGCTCCTCCCTGATTCATCAGTTGGTTCTGCTTCCATGAAAAATTAAGGTGGTTTCACCACCCTGGATTGTACTTCTCGGAGTAAGATCCATTTGATTGCCACAGACAGTCATTGAAAGCGTTCATTTGTTCCATGGGATACTCGGCAAAAGCCGACATAGATGGAAAATTCTGTGCTAAATGCATAAGGCTAGCACAGATAGAACAGCTATCAACATTGAATGTATTGGCTGCACTGATGGACTGGCCGGTCGTCTTCATGAAATCCTTGAGGGTGTCCTCTAAAGACTATGAAACCGGCGCTGAATTCATCCACATTTTTTATTTTTTATGGGCAATTGCCAATAGAAACAAATAAACTAAAAAAAAATTTCAAAAAAAAATAAAACAAAAATGCTAACTAAAGTAGTAGAAAAATAAAATCAATTCAGACAAAAATTTCATAAACAAAACAACTCCCCAGTAACGGTGCCAAAAACTTGTTGTGAGTTTTAAATTACACGCAAGCGCACGAGTCGTTTGCAATATAGTGTTGTGCAAGTGTGAGGTCGAATCCACGAGGAATTACGTTGTGAAAATATTTTTATCTAAATTAAGTCATTTTAACCTAGTTCCGAATTTTGGATGGTATCTTGCAAAGAAATATAAAGTAAACTAAATTGATTTAAAAACAACTGATAAAAACACTAAGGTTTTCTGAATCCACCCCACCAAAGTAAAACATATATCTTCATATTCTATATAAAAATAATCTATCAAATCATTCCATGAATCCACCATTATACAAATCATGGTGAATACCCAAACTAAACCAAAACCATCCAATGTATCCGTTTAATTCACAAATCATAATGGATATCCAATCTAATTTGAATGATCCGACGTATCCGGCAGATGAAACACAAAGAATATCCAATTTAACAATTTAAAAACTATCAATCATAAGAGTTTACTCAAACAATTGAAATAGAACATTTATACTAAAAATATCATAATTGTACGAACATATCTGAAAATATAATGCTAAACAATGGCGAGGCTTCATCTTCAACTTTAGATGAAGATTTTAGCCTCGCATAATTATGAACATAATTTTCATAATTAAAGGGCTAAATATTTAAACTTTAAAACTTAAAATAAATTAAAACTAACAATACATGGATAGAGAGATTCCACTCGCAGCTGTCATGCGGCGCTTTCCCTCTTGGTAGCAAAGCCTTCGAGATCCACCAGAATGCTAGCAGAAGTCCTCCATATTGCACACCAATTGCTTCAGTGAGGTGAGGCTTTTATATGGAAACTCAAGAGTGTAATGTGTTTCAAATTCAATGTGGGATACTACCCAAGTGTGCTCGATCACAGTCTTGTGCGCTCGAGTGCAGCATGGTGCACTGCCTGACCTTTGTCTACTAAAACTGCCATAACTTTCTCTAAAAAATTCAGTTTTATGAGCCGTAAAATTCCTTAGAAAATAGACATCTGAATCTTTCCAAGCATATATGGATCATTTCCTGGTTCTTCTTAAATCAATACAGTAAAATCCACAAAAATAACTGATCTGCCACGTTGAAATCACACACAGCCTGACCTTTGTCTTCTAAAACTGGCATAACTTTCTCAAGAAAAATCATTTTTACGAGCCATAGAATTCCTCAGAAAATAGACATCTGGATATTTCAAAGCATATATGGCTCATCTCCTGGTTCTTCCTGAATCAATACAGTAAAATCCACAAAAATGACTGATCTGTACAGGCAATTCTGGCAATTTTAGTGAAACTCCTTTCCAAGTGCTTGTAAACCTGTAAAACAATGAAAACAACTCAAAGTAACAAATTCCTAAGCTAAAAAATGTAAATTAAGGGGCCAGAATATGCAATATTTTGAACTCAACAGTTATGTAAATTAATTATGAATGATATATGATCACTAGTGATGAGTAGAAAAGAAGTGATAATCAATGACTTGAAAAGAGTAAAGTAAAGATTTTAATACTTCTAAAGAAGTGGAGGTAGATAAATAATTTGTGATAATATGATTCAATGAACTAAATAATGAAAATGTGAGGTAAAGAGTAAATAGGTTATGAGAAAATCTTTTTATCTTGATGGATAAAAAGGAAGTAACTGAATTTTGAAAATGATAGCGAAAATATTTACGAATAAAATGGGTGGTGTTGTTTGTTGAATTAATAGGATGGATGGGAGGAGTGTGAAAGATTGAGATTTAAGAAAAATAAATATATGACTTTGGATTAAAGATATGTTTTGGAATCTCTAGTAGTAAATCAATAACAATCATGTCGATATTCATGATGATAAGAAAAAGTAACAAAATTGAGATGATTTAAAGTCTAGATGGAATGGGAGAGAACTTTAAGTACAATAAGATAATACGTATGTGAATAAGTATTGTGCTAAGAACCCAAAAAAATGTAAATGAGGAGTTTAAATTGACAAGCCTTTAAGTAAAATGTGAAGATGATTGAATTAATGTGGAGAACAAGGTAATTGTTTGTTTTAGTAAAGAGTTATCTGAAAGTTCGTATGAGAACTATATGGACAAGATGAGTACTAGTATGATATAAAATGTGGAATATATAATCATGATGAGTGAGTGGGAAATTTAATCAAGAGAACATATGCGAAATTAAAGGATTTCGAGAAGAGAGGGAGATCAATGACTTAAAGATCTGTTGGTGTTTGTCTAAGGTTTAAACATGGTTTGAAAAGGTTCTTCATTAGACCTTGGTGCCTTAGCACACAAAGTGTGCGCCTCAGCGCACAGCATGCCAAAGGAGTGCAGCATTAGGTCATGCCACATCCCAGCCTTCCCAAGCCGCGGCGCACAGCATGGAGGAAGCCTGGAGGAGGTGTGCACCGCGGCACCCAGAACATGATGCTTGTGTGCCCTGGCTTGAGCTGCGGCCTGCCCTGTTCTGGGCCACGGCAGCAGGCACACTGAGACTAGTTTTTTCAGCCTTTTGAGAGGTGCGTGGATGCATGAATAAAACACACAGGATCACTAAAGATTGATGAAGGGCTATGATTGAATGGTCCTCAAGATCTAAGGGTGGAGATTGACTTCAAAGATTAGGTCAAGAAGTGGTGCACTATATAAAGGGTCACCTAGCTTCAATCTCAACACAAGAACACAATTGTGAGACAAGACATACAAATGATCATCATACAAGAGAATTCAAGTGCAAGTGTGAGAGTGCAAAGACACAAAACACAGGAGAGGCACTAGAATAGATCTCAAAAGGGAGGCTGGTTGTAAAGAGAGAGTAGTATAGATTGGGTAGAGGGCTTTGTAATAGTTCTTATCACTTTCTTTCTTCTCTTCTTTGGTTCTTCAAGAACTTGAGTTTCTTGGAGAGGGTTGCTGTATTTGTAAAGAACCATTGATTTAGTGCACAGAGTTTAGAGGAACTCACGGGGATGTAGGCTATTGTCGAACCTTGATAATAATTATTGTGTCCTTTCTTTCCTTGATTTCTGTTTTCGATTCATCTTTACAAGTCATTCTAGACTTGGGTGTCTGGAAGATCACCATTGAGGCATCTCCAAGGTGATTCTGATGCAGTACAATAGGAGTGGGATTTCTTAGCGCAAAGAGAGCACCTGAAGGCCCAAAAGCCGTTGTAGTTGTGCAATTTTTTGAGAGTTTATGGGTCTTTTCTGCAATTTTTAATTTTTATGCATTTAGGGTTTTACTTTATAATGCTGGTAACGCCGCTTGACAGCTGGACGATTTTTTTTTTATGATTAATTCTAATTGAGTTTTCTTAATTCTTAATCAATTTCTCGGTATTCTTCGTGAATTAATGAGTTTTGATCTACAAAATTTTCTTCTTCATCACGTGCGCTGCATCAGATTCCAACAGTGGTATCAAAGCTTTCACAGCGAGGTATCGAAGTAGGAACAGAAGGTATCAGAGTCAAGACTCCAAGAATCAAAGATCAACTTCTTGGGTGATTCAAGGACGGAGTAAAGATCAAGATCAGATCGTGTTCTTGAGGGTGATTCAAGAATGGTATTAAGATCCATCTTCGATCGTGTTCTTAAGGTTTAGAAGAAATTGGAAAGTAATTATGGGTGCTACATAAATCTAGGATTTTCTCCGCAAGATGGCTTCAAATTTCATTGTTGAGAGGTTTGATGGAAATGGAGACATTGCCCTTTGGAAGCGGATGATCAAGGCTGTTCTTATGCAACAGAAGGTGGACTTGGCTATTAGAGAAGATGATGTTTTTCCAGCAAGTATCACAGAGGACCAGGGGATTGAAATGAAGAAGATGGTATACAACACCATTTTCTTGCACATGTCGGACAGTGTCACAAGGG
Organism: Bretschneidera sinensis; assembly: GCA_023935145.1. Classification (NCBI taxonomy): domain Eukaryota; kingdom Viridiplantae; phylum Streptophyta; class Magnoliopsida; order Brassicales; family Akaniaceae; genus Bretschneidera; species Bretschneidera sinensis. The sequence continues at coordinate 81,107,741 of CM043701.1, forward strand.
AGTGCAGAGACTCGGAAGATCCTGCTGTCATATGGAAAAAACTAGATGAGTTGTTTCTTACCAAAACTCTCCCTAATAAGATTTATCTTCTTAAAAGAATCTTTGCTTTTAAAATGGATCATAGTAAAGAGTTGCAACATAATCTTAATGTGTTTAATAAACTAGTTCAAGATTTGAATAACTGTAGCATAACATTCCCAGATGAACAGTTGGTTGTTATTTTATTGAATTCTCTTCCTGATTGTTTTGATAATTTGATTAATGAAATTGAATATGGAAGAGATACTTTAACCAAGGAGATTGTGATCAATGCTATAAGGGCTCATGATTTCAAAGCCAAGATGAGGGAAGCATCAAGTGGAGAAGGGTTGTTCGTTAGAAGAAGGCCAGCAACTCGGAATGGCAGTAGCATTCATGGCAACTATCGGTAGAAATCAAGAGATAAAGGGTAGAGCCATGGGAGATCTTATTCCAAATCAGGATTTGGAGGGAAGAGATGTTTCTACTACAACAAGGAGGGATATTTCAGGAAAGATTATAAGAAGAAGATGAGGGATGAGAGAGGAAGAAGCCATACCAACAATGGAGAGGCTTCGGTTGCCAAAGGAGAACAGCAAGTTGATGTTCTTGTTGTGTGCTCAAATGTGAACAGGAGGCAAGGCAGCGAGAAATGGATTCTGGATTCTGGGTGCACTTATCACATGTGCCCTCACAAGGATTGGTTCAAGAATTTCCAAGAAACTAATGATGGAAAGGTTTTCTTGGGGAATGACACTTCTTGCCAAGTGAGGGGGATTCGAGACATCTAGTTGAGGATGTTTGATGGAGTCATAAAGCTACTATGGAATGTAAGATATCTTCCAAATTTGAAGAGAAATTTGATCTCATTGGGGCAGCTGGATTCCATGGGGTATGCATACAAAGCAGATGGAGGAAAGATCAAGATGACCAAGGGATCTTTGGTAGTGATCAAAGTAGCAATAAAAGATGGAATCTGTGAGAAGATTGGAGAGATAGAAATCAAGGATCAAGCAGCAAGCTTGATGGCTGAGATGGATAAGGTAGCTCTTTGGCACACTCACTTGGGACATATGAGCGAAAAGTGCCTGCAAGTTCTCAGCAAGAATAGTCTACTTGGTGGTGACAAAGTAAAGAAATTGGATTTCTGGGAGTGTTGCATTCTTGGGAAGCAACACTAGGTCAGCTTTAACAACGGAGTGCACAAGTCTAAGGGCATTCTTGACTACATTTATTCGGACCTTTGGGGACCAACAAGAACACCAACATAGGGAGGTAAATTTTACTTTCTATCTTTAATTGATGATTATTCAAGAAAGGTTTGGGTTTATTTGCTTAAAAATAAATCAGATGCTTTGAATATATTTGTGGTGTGGAAAAAGTTGCTGGAGACTCAAACGAGTAGGGTAGTTAAGGCTTTATGAACCGATAATGGCTTAGAATTTTGTAATAAGGATTTTGGTAAATTCTGTTAGTTAAATGGCATTCTAAGACAAAGAACGGTTATAAAAACACCTCAGCAAAATGGAGTTGCTGAGAGGATGAATAGGACCCTTATGGAAAAGGTTAGGTGCATGTTAAGTGGGTCTGGTTTACCAAAATATTTTTTGGGGGAAAATTGTGTTTACTGCTGTATACTTGGTAAATAGATCACCCTCTAGAGCTTTAGAGCTCAAGACTCCCATGGAGATGTGGAGTGGGAAACCCCATGAGTTGAGCAACCTTAGGACTTTTGGGTGTGCTGTGTTTGCACATCAAAAGGATGATAAACTTAACCCAAGGTCTATAAAATGTGTATTTCTAGGGTATAGTGATAGGGTTAAGGGTCCTTAGAACCAAAAGGAATGAAACTCATAATAAGTAGGGATGTTATTTTTAATGAATTGTTATTTCCTTTCTTGGAGAAAACTAACCCTGCAGGAGCTAGTGAGCAAACCAGTCCGAAATTTGTGAAGCATAGCACCAAGGAGAATTCAGTTCAGATAGAGCAAGGAAGGTAAGAGGGTTCGGACCAGGTAGAGCCCATTGATGAAGTCCAAGCTTAGGGCACTCAAGAAAAGGTTGAACTAGAAGAGGTTGATGCAGCAAGTCAGAATGACTACCAGCTCACAAGGGATCGAGAAAGGAGGATGGTCAGACCACCTTTGAGATATGGGTTTGGGGATGCTAATGTGGCAGCTCATTGGATAGAAAGAGGGATGGTTGAACCAGAAACTTACATGGAAGTCATTGAATGTAAGGATTCGTCAAAGTGATAGCTAGCTATGGAGGAACAAATGGATTCTTTGAGGAAGAACAACTCTTGGGAATTTGTGCCCAAACTATAAAAATAAAGAGTTGTGGATTGTAGGTGGATCTACAAAATCAAAGAAGTGAACACTCCAAGGGATAAAGTCTGATATAAAGCTAGGCTGGTGGCGAAGGAGTTCACACAAAGAAAAGGCATAGATTTCACAAAAATATTCCCACAGGTTGTGAAATACAAGATACGGATAGTATTGGCAATGGTGGTCCAATTTGATTGGGAGATCGAGCAAATGGATGTGAGGACAACGTTCTTGTATGGAGAGCTTGATGAGACCATCTATATGAGGCAACCCAAAGGCTATGAGGAAGAAAGGCAAGGAGAGTTGGTGTGCAAATTGAAGAAATCTCTCTATGGCCTAAAGCAATCACCTTGGCAATGGAATAAGAGGTTCGACTCCTTTGTAACCAGCCTGGGTTTCATGAGGAGCTACTATGATTTGTGCTTTTATTACAAGGGGCACAAGGTGGAGGAAGTGGTGATCATCCTCATCTATGTCGATGATATGCTGTTGGTTGGGAACAACAGGGAGAGGATAGAAGAATTGAAGTCTCAACTCGGTTCAGAGTTTGAGATGAAGGATCTTGGCCATGCAAAGAAGATCCTTGGGATGAATATAATCCGGGAAAGGGAGAGAAACAGATTGAAGATTTCTCAGACTTCCTGCATAGAGAAGATGATATCTAAGTTCTCTATGGAAAATAGCAAACCAGTGAAGGTTCCCCTTGCTGGTCATTTCAAGTTCTCCAGCAATCAATGTCGGAGATCGGAGGTGGAGAAGAAGGAAATGGAAAAGGTCCCTTACTTTAGTGCAGTTGGTTCAGTTATGTTCACCATGGTAAGCATTAGACCTAATATTACTAATGCAATAAGTGTCCTCAGTAGGTTTATGAGTAATCCCGAAAAGGAGCATTAGCTTGGGATAAAGTGGTTGCTGAGGTATTTAAAGGGAAGCCCAGAAGTAGGGCTGATTTATGAGAAGAGAGGTAAGTCCATTTGTCTTGAGGTTATGCGAATTCGGACTATGGAGCAGACTGGGATAAAAGAAGATCGATTACCTCCTACTTCTTCAACTTAAACGGATATTGTATAAGTTGGAAGGCTTAGTTGTAGCTGGTGGTAGCACTCTCAACAATCAAGGCTGAGTACATAGCAGCAATGGAAGCCATTAAGGAGGCTATGTGGTGCAAAGGGTTGTTGAAGGAGTTGAAGGTATTGAAAGAGCAGGTGGTGGTGTATTCGAATAGTCAAAGTGCATTGCACTTGTGTAAGAATCCGGTGTTCCATGAGAGGGCAAATCACATGGATGTTCGGTATTATTTCATTCTGGAAAATGTTACAGAAGGATGCATTCATGTGAACAAGATAGCCACGGAGAAAAATCCTGCAAATTTAGGCACAAAGTTTCTACCTCTAAGTAAGTTCAATCATTGCCTTGGACTACTTAGCATTGGAGTCGGTTGATATGATGACTCAAGATGAGTTTTGATCCTGAGTTCTCTACACAATGGGTTCGGGTTTAATCGCTTTGACAAAGGTAGAGATTGTTGGTGTTTGTCTAAGGTTTAAACATGGTTTGAAAAGATTCTTCAGTAGACCTTGGCGCCTTAGCACACAATGTGTGCGCCTCAGCGCACAGCATGCCAAAGGAGTGCAGCTTCAGGTCAAGCCACGGCCCTGCCTTCCCAGGCTGCAATGTACAGCATAGAGGAGCCTCCCCCAGGCCGCAGCGCTCAGAACATGATGCTTGTGTGCCCTGGCTTGAGCCGCTGCCTGCCCTGTTTTGGGCCACGGCTCCAGGCACACTGAGACTAGCCTTTTCAGCCTTTTGAGAGGTGCATGAATGCATGAACAAAACGCACAAGATCACTAAGGATTGATAAAGGGCTATGATTGAATAGTCCTCAAGATCTAAGGGTGGAGATTGACTTACAAAGATTGGCTCAAGAAGTGGTGCACTATATAAAGGGCCACTTAGCTTCAATCTCAACACAAGAACACAATTGTGAGACAAGACATACAAGTGATCATCATACAAGAGAATTCAAGTGCAAGTGTGAGAGTGCAAAGACACAAAGCACAAGAGAGGCACAATAATATATCTCAAAAGGGAGGCTGGTTGTAAAGAGAGAGTAGCATAGATTGGGTACAGGGCTTTGTAATAGTTCTTATCATTTTCTTTCTTCTCTTCTTTGGTTCTTTAAGAACTTGTGTTTCTTGGAGAGGGTTGTTGTATTTGTAAAGAACCATTGATTTAGTGCAGAGAGTTCAAATGAACTCACGGGGACGTAGGCTATTACTGAACCTCGATAACAATTGTTGTGTCCCTTCTTTCCTTGATTTCTATTTCCGATTCATCTTTATAAGTCATTCTAGACTTTGCTGTTTGGAAGATCACCACTTGGGCATCTCCAAGGTGATTCCAACATGATTAAAGGTTTAAGAAGAGTTTATTAGAATCAAGTGAAAGTATAGGTGAAGAAAATTAGTAAGACGCATTAATTAAGGAAGTTTATTTGAGATGGTGATATGATAAATTGGAATTTTGTCTCTTCAAAATAAAGAGAATAACCTATAGATGGAGTTCAGTATATATCTGATATTAAATTAATGGTGAAAATTTTTGAGCGAGAGCTAAGGGATTCATAATGTGTAAAGAGATTAACCACTGAATACATCAAAATGATGGGAGGATGCTATAAATTGTATGAGTGAATAAAAAGATGAGTTTTGAGGATGCTATAAATAGGTTGAGGAAATGGTGGATGAACTAACATTGAATTGAATTTAAAATTTTGGAATAGTGTTTTTGATAAATCCTGAGTATCTTATTTATTTGGAGAAAAAATGAGTGTTTAAAATTTTCTAGAATATTGAGAACAAGTAAGCATTTAGTAAAAGACTTATTTTATGGAGGTGTGTCAAGTAGTAAAGAATAAGAGCATAATGATATGGTAAGTGAGAACAGGGGGAACTAAATTAAGTTAAAGCTATGAAAAAGTTAGATATGGATACAATATTGGAAAATGTGGAAATTGAATTGAAATTTCTATCGGATGGTTGGTTGCTCTAAAAAAATAATTTTAAATTTTATCACGGGAAACGAATAAGAGACCAAGAGGGGGATTGCATGAGGTGTAAAATACTACTTGATATATAAGTTGGAATCTTCAGTTAAATCAAGATTCGTGATTGAAATAAGTCTTATCTTTAAATAAAAATACTTTAGAAGAATGAGACTGATGAATATGGCTAGTAATGAGATAGGTATGAGGAAGACAAGAACATTATTCATTTGTGAACCTAAGCTAAAAGAAATTTTGAGGACAAAATTTTAATTAGTCAGCAAGAATTATAGATTCTGATACTTTAATTAAACTATTTTAAATCACTAGCAAGTGTTTCTACGCGAATTGGCATGTTTATTCAAAAATAAATTATATAATTCATATTGGGATTAATGAGATGTGAATATAATTAAATAAACTAAGAATCAAATAATAAAAACACGTATCAATGGAGGATTGCAAAATTTCTGAAGGATGGTAAGAAAAACTAAGTAAAAACTAAAATTTTAAATAATGGTGTGGTGAAATGTAGAAAAATGAGAAGTGGAAGGATAATTATGTAATAAGGCAAAAAATGGACTAAATAAGGAATGGGGCACTGGATTTTTTTTGTGTGTTGGAATTCTCTAATGATATATCGAGAGAAAGAGAGAAGAAAAGAAGAGAAGAGAAAAAAAAGGAGAAACAATATGGGGAAAATATTCAAAAATCAAGATAAAATTTACTTTTCTCTAGCTTCGATCATCAAGCATGTTTTATAAACATAGGATTTAAGTTTAGATTTATGGATTCAAAGTTGTTTGAGAAAAATTTGAGAATGGTTTAAGTTGGTTTGAAAGAAAATGGATTTTTTACCAAGTTTATGATTTTGAATTTTAAGGTTCAAAATTTGATATAGATAATGTTTGTTTTTGTTAATAAAACTATAAAAAAAAAACATATATCTTTGAATATTTGAGAAGATCCATGGACATCAAGAAGAATTTGGAGAAAAAGATAAATTTTTGTGGAGATTTTTTCTATGTCAAGTGGGCAATCGACTATGTATAGTGGATAGTCGACTATGTGACGCCTCTGGATAAAAATAATTGCTGGAATCAGGGGGCACGTTCGATTGGGTTGGGTTCATAGTCGACTGTGTGAGGTTTCTAAACTTTTTGAAGTCAACTATACAAGGTAATAACCGACTATATCATGTTGATTTTCGAAAAGAAAAAAAAGTGCTTTTCCTTTAATTTTTAATGTAAAACCCTTCCAAAGTAATTTTAATATTCACATACATTGGAAATATGATTCAAAAACCTTTGAAAATCCTAGTAATCATGATATTAAAATGTATTTGAGACCCAAAGTCAACAATTTGAAAAGGAAAGGAAAAAAGGTTTAATATATTGAAGTTTGGATTTTTGAGTGCGTGCGAAGTGCACACATGATAATTAAAGTATGCAAATACCTTTGGTGTTGCTTAGTATATATTAATAATTGATATTAATGGGATTAAGTGTTATTCACTTCTAGGTACAAGTGATGAACAACTTTAAATGGCAAATGAAGTAGTTTCGGACTAGTGTTGGATTGCATAGCGAGGTGAGTTCACATTACTCTTAGTAAGCATGAGAAATTAAATAATGAATTAAAAAGCTAAAATTGTATATAAATACAATGATTAGTTAGCTGGTAACCAATCGGTCGGTTGGGTGGTCGATCAATCAGACCAATTTTTTTATATAAAAGGCTTAAAACGTTTTAAAGTTTCATTTCCGTACATTTGAAATTCCTTTTCTCTCTCTAAAAGCACTATCTCTAGAAAATGTTCGAAAACACTGCAAAACTTAAGGATTTCATAATTCTGTCTTAGAAATCAATTGAATCACTGAAAGATTTCAAGAAATTTGAAGAAAAAATTTCGGAAAGATAAATTTCAAGAATTTGATTATAAGAGTTCTATTTTGAGAGTTTAATTCTTGCACTTTTCTTAAAAAAGATTTGAATTTGGATTCAAACCAAAAGAAGAGAATTTTCATCAACTTTGAATTTGAGTTAAGATGAACATGCATACATGATCTGGTATAGGGTATAAAAACTTGAAATATAAGATAGTGAGATTGATAAGGATTTTATGGTTGGGTGGTGGTGAACAATATGGTGGAATTGTTGAGAGCAGTAGGAAAGGCAAGAAGATGATCCACGATTAGTTTAAGTTCTACACGGTGAGTTCGATTTATTGTTAGTAAGGAAAAAGAATAAGAAAATATATAAAATTGAAATGAATAATGTTATGAGAATAATTATTAAATATATTATGAATATGATTAATTAGAGGTATGATTTATGATATGATACGTTGATGAAATTTTATAGTTGAAAGGATAAGATTGATGAGATATAAATGATATCTGTTGTGAGTTTTAAATTACTTGCAAGCGCACGAGTCGTTTGCAATATAGTGTTGTGCAAGTGCGAGGTCGAATCCACAGGGAATTGCGTTGTAAAAATATTTTTATCTAAACTAAGCCTATTTTAACCTAGTTCCAAGTTTTGAATTCTCTTTTGCAAAATAAATATAAACTAAACTAAATTGATTTAAAGACTAATGATAAAAACACTAAGGTTTCTGAATCCACCCCACCAAAGTAAAGCATATATCTTCATGTTCTAAAAATAGCCTACTAAAACATTCCATAAATCCAACTTAAAACAAAAAACAACAAATATCTCAATTAAACCAAAAACATCCAATGTATCCGCTTTTAACAAATCACAAAGGAAATCCAATTTAATCAAAAACAATTTGATGTATCCATCAGATGAAACACACGAAATATCCAACAAAACAATTTAAACGCAATCAATCATAAGATTTTACTCAAATAATTGACATAACATTTATACTAAAAAAAACATCAGCATTGTATAAACAAATCTGAAAATATTATGTCAAACAACGGCAAGGCTTCATCTTCAACCTTAGCTGAAGATTTTAGCCACTGGCTATAGTGTTTACTTTAAAAAGATTGGAGACATCATCTGTATGGAGCTACTTGTAAGATATTCATGGGTTATAAGAGTTTGACATACTTATCTACCTAGAGAGATTTGAATTTGAGGCAAAGATGGTGGATGGAGTTGATTAATAACTATGATTGCACAATTCATTCTCATCTAAAAATGCGAAAGTGATAGCTGATGTATTTAGTAGAAAATTCTACAAGAAGGTTAACTGCTATAGGGATTTTGATGTGAAATCGATGATAGATTTAAAAGAGATAAGAATGAAGTTGAATATCAGTGATAGAGGATTTAGGTTAACGAATATGGTTGTACAATTGTCCATAGTAAAATGTTTTAGAGAGGCAAGGTAGATATAAAGAGATAGAAAAAGATTAAGCATTGAGTGCTTACTAGAAAGCATTTTGAGTTCAAAATCTGAAATGAAGGTAGTTTGGTTTGGTACATGGATGGAGTTCCCAATAATGTAAAATTGAAAAAGGAGATAGTGAGAAAGGTACATAATGATGTAGATTCGATGCAATCAAGTAACAATAGGAAATATAGAGGATTGAGACATAAATTCTGATGGTCAAGATTGAAGAGGGATGTAGCTGAGACTGTGAGGTTGTATGGAGTACTATTGAGCATAGTGTCAAATAAAGATGTTAGATTTACATCTTGGTATTGGGAGAGGCTTTTAGAAAGCCACAGATATACAATGACAATTTAATATAATTTTCATGCTCATATTGGATTTTTAGAATACTAGAAGATATGCTAAGGACAAATGTGATGAATTTCTCAGTAAATTGAGATGCTTACATGCCACTGATTGAAGTTGTTTATAAAAATCAGTATCAAATTTGTATTGGGATGGCACACATTGAGACATTGTATGATAGGAGGTGTAGAACTCCTGTATGTTGGGAAGAAATGGAAGAGAAAAACATATCTGATCTATCTATTATTGAGCTAACAATAGAGATGATCAAATTTGTTAGAGAGAACCGTAAAGCAGCCTAAAGTAGACTTCTTGAGTCTCAAGTAGGTGATTGGGTGTATTGAAAAATATCTCAATGAAAAGGTGTATTGAGATTTTAACAGAAAAGAAAAGTTGAATATGAAGTATGTAGAACCCAATGAGGTTGTTGAGAAAGTTGGATTAGTTGTGAGTAACTTGAATTTGCCTCCAAAATTAAAACATTTACGTAATATATTTCATGTTTCACTTTTAAGAAAGTGTTTACATGATATTTCGAGCTAAGTTATAGAAATTCAGAAAGATTGGACTTATATACAAGTACCAGTGAGAATTTTGAACAAAGAGAGTAAGTCTTGTGTAAAAGAATAATTTCACTAGTGTAAAATTCGGTGATGGAATAAAGATGTTGAAGAGATTTTGTGAAAACGTAAGACTAGTATAAAAAAAATATTATTTATATTTGTTTTCGAGCAAAGTAAGAAAATTTCGAGGACGAAATTTTTGTAAGGAAGGTAGAATTGTAATACCTATATTTGTAAAGTAAGGATAAATAAGTAATTGAATAAATATGTCATGAAATTTAAAATAAAGTCTATATGCAAAGTTTATTAGTATTTGACTAAAGCAATTCTAAAAAAAAAATAAAATCAATGAACAGTAACAACGTGGCAGCACCTGCTGCCAAGTCTAATGTGATTATGCCAAGTTAAAGTAATGCTTTCCCAAATTTAATGGATGATGGCCAAGTATAAAGCATAAAGAGAAAGAAATCATTTTGTTTTGCAAAGACAATAATTTTGTCTTGCAAGTGTCCAATTTATAGAATAATTTAAAGAATGTGATTGTTGACTTGGCAAGCAACTTCTAAAGTTGTAGGAGGAAGCTTGATATCAATTTCCTATATATATGAGAACTGGCAAATTCGTAGGGAATGATAAAAATTGAGTTTCCTTTCCATTTTTTCTCTAAACACTTGGGAGTTCAAAGAAAAGTTGGAAGACCAAAATTTTGAAGGGATTTTCGGGAATATTTTCTTTTATAAAGAATTACGAGAAGATTTCAGAATAGCAGAAGGTGTTGACTATCTACAATGGGAGAAATTTTTAAGAAGATCGGGAAAGATGAGAAGGTGACCCACGGATAGCTTTAAGTGCTACGGGGTGAGTTGGATTTACTTTTAGTAGTCTAAATAAAAAAAATCAATTATTTGGTGACAATATTAAATTTAATTATTAAAGTATGCTTGGATGATAGATGAAAAATTGATTTATGGGTATAATAGGAAATTTGATCAGGTAGAAATATTTTTCGGTGAGAAATGATATTTTTGGAAATCATAAGTTTAGTTGAGAATAAAAGAAATAAATAAATTATTGATGAGACATATTGATGTTTTAATACGAATTATGATGAGATGAATTTTAGTGGATCTTGACAAATTTTGGTGGATGATGAGATGAATTTTAATGGATCTTGACAAATTTTGATGGATGATTTGAGATGAAATTTAATGGATCTTGACAGACTTTAATGGATTATTTGATGTGATTTGGGAAGAGAAGAATTTAGTGGAATTTTTATATAATTTGATAAAAATCATGATGATTGAATGTGAGGAATTTTTAAAGAAACTTTGTTATATAAATTTGTGGATAATCAGGATAGCCAATTTAAGTGGTTTGAATTTTTATATTGTTTTTATTGTACTGTTTATATTACTGTTTCATATCATTGTTCATGTGCATATGCATTTAATAATATAACCGAAAGAACTGGGAAGGCAGCCGCTCTAATGAAATAACCGTGACAGCCGGTATATGCTGGGATGAAAAGTAAAAACCGTGACAGCCGGCATATGCTGGGATAAAAAGTGAAAACCGTGACAGCCGGTATATGCTGGAATTAACTGGGAAGGCAGCCGGTCTGATGAGAATAAAAGAATCCGGGACGACAGCCGGTCTAAGATGATAACAACCTGTCGACAGGTGGAAAAACGTTCCCATCATAATCATTCATGCAATTGCATCTGTTTTAACTATTGTTGCGTTATTGAAATACTGAGATGTGTTTTAATTATGACTGCATGATTGAAATATTGAGGTGTGATTTATTATCTTGAAAATAATTATAGATGATTGAGTCTCGCAGAAAGAAACAGTTATGATGAAAATATTATTGAAAAGCTGAGATGAGGTGTATTGTCGTGTATGATGGCTGAGTCTCATAAAAAGAGATAGCTATGATAATGAGATTATTGAAATGCTTAGATGTGGCATATTATTGTGAATTTACTTATAGATGGTTGAGTCTCATAGAAAGAGACAGTATGATGATAAGACTTATCTAAATGGTAGACTTTATGATGAGAACCTCATTACGAGGTAATTATAAGATAATTGATGATCTTAAGGTGGACCAATGATTGAGAAGAAGAGATTGATAGAGAATAAATCTTATGATGTGTGTAATGATAGTAGAAAGTTGTCATCAGGTTATGTGAAAAATAAAAGATTAAATATTAAAGGACTATTTATGGAATTTGGAATACTTTTAGTAAATTTAATTCACTGAGCTTGTGAAGCTCACTCCTCATTGTACAATGATTTTCAGGTAGCAGGCTTGGCAAATAGTTTGGTGAGTTGAGGTTCAGAAGAAATCATTTTCTATAAGCCGCGTACGTATCATCATTCTCAGACTAATGTGACAATAAAAATGAAAAATTTATTTGTAAATCTTCATGCATTTTACAGATTGATGTAAAGTTATTTTGGTGATATTTTATTGTTGCATATATATGTCGTGCTGGGATTTTCAAAATGTGACGATACCGTCTCGAGGGTGACCAACCCGGGATGGGTCATTACATTTTAGGTCTTACTACTCATCACCATCCGAGTCTAAAGATGCCACCTTAGCTTCTACAAAGTTTTAATTAATTATTATTATTATTGATTCTCTTATTATGTGATAACATGTGGCTAATTTGGTGTCAATAAATTGTTTCAAATAGTCATCGCCATTTGCACCAAAAGAAATCACGTTTTTCTTACACATTTTAATTAATTATTTGTTTTATACTTAACTCGTAGTAAGATATGTACAGCTGATTTGGTGTCAACAAAAGGAAAAAATTACCAAGTTAATTGATGTCTTCATGACCGGTTGTTTTACATGCAGTAAGTTTGTAACATTTTGACAACACCTAGACTCCAGGTGTTGTCCACGTTGATTTTTTTTTAAGAATTATTTTATTCAATAATAATTCTTTCACGTATATATATATATATATATATATATATATATATTAATTCTATGTCATATTTATCAAATTACTTCTTTACCCATACTTTAAGAACACAGGTATTACACACCGTCACCCATTCTATCATCGTCCACTTTACCGATGCCATCACTGTCACCACCCTTTTTACTGATTCTGCAATTATTACAAGAGGGAAGGCCATATCATTAAGGATTGTCGTGTACACCCTCAGAATCGAACCGCTCCTGCCTTTTATACTGCTATTCAATCCACCTTTGTGCCTGCATCTTCCACTCAGCCCGCTGTTCGGGTTCTTCTTCCAACCTTACTCCCGAGCAGGTTCAACAGATGATTGTTTCTGCTATTTCTGCTATTGGTCTCCAAGACTTCTCCTTGGTTAATTAACTATGCGGCTTCCAATCACATGACTAGCAGTCCGACAGCTTTACATGATGTTCATAAGTATGATGGTGAGCAGCATATTCAGATCGCCAATGGCAGTACTATTCCTATTACTATGGTTGGAAATCTGGGGTCTTCCTTTACTAATGTTTTCATGTCTCCTGATTTATCTGCCATTCTCGTTTCTGTTGGACAATTAGTAGAAGAAAATTGTTCTCTTCACTTTGATCATAGTGGTTATCGTGTGCAGGATTAAGCATCGGGACAGGAGATAACGAAGGGGCTTAAAGTGGGACGTTTTTTTCCTTTTCAGTCATTTTCTGTTCCTCGTTCAATTTCTGTTGGTTGTTCCGCTATTGCTAATAATAGCCATTTTTGGCATAAGAAATTGGGACATCCCAATTCTGTAATTTTGACACACCTTATGAAACATGGTTATTTGAGCAATACAAATGGTTTTTCTTCCTTGTCTTTTAATTGTGCACCTTGTAAACTTGGTAAAAGCAAATCTTTACCATTTTCTTTGTAATGTAGTCGTGCTTCTACATGCTTTGAGATTATTCATTCTAATGTTTGGGGTATGAGTCATGTTCTTTCTCATGCTCAATACAGGTATTTTGTGACATTTATCAACGATTATAATCGTTTCACTTGGGTCTATTTTCTTCGTTCTAAAGCTAATGTGTTTTCGACCTTCCAAACTTTTGTTGCCTATGCAGAAACACAATTTTCTACATGTATTAATACCTTATCCTTAGATTCCAGGGGAAAAATATATGTCTTATGATTTTTAATCTTTCCTACAACATGAAGGTATTCTCTTTCAGCATTCATGTCCTTACACCCCTCAACAGAATGGAGTCGCCGAGTGTAAAAATAAACATCTTTTAGATGTTGTTCGTACTTTAATGCTTGAATCTTATGTCCCTCTTAGATTTTAGGTAGAGGCATTATCTACGGCTATATATTTGATTAATCGTTTGCCTTCTCCTACCTTGCATCTTCATTCTCCATATTCTCGTTTGTTTGGTGTTCTGCCTGACTATAATTCTCTGCATGTTTTTGGTTGTGTCTATTTTGTTCACTTACCTCCCATTGAATGTCACAAGCTTTCTCCTCAAGCTGTTCAATGTGTTTTTCTTGGCTATAGTAACTCTCATAAAGGGTTTTTGTGTTATTATGCGGATGCTAACAAGCTTCATATTTATCGAAATGTGATTTTTTTTTTTAAAATCAATATTTCTTTCCGTCTCGTACTAATCTTGTTTCTTCCTCTATTTTGCTTCATTCTTTTGATGATGTGTCTAGTACTCCAACTCGTTTTTAGCCAGATATTGTGTATCAGCGATGTCGCCCACTGCCTATTCCTTCCTCTAAACCGCCATCTGATCCTGTCTTGCATGAGCTCCGCTGGTCTACTCGGGTTTCCCAGCCTTCAGATTGGTATGCTTTTTCTCTTTTTGCTCTTTAGGCTACTCTTGATACTACTTCTGTGCCTAATTCTTATTCTCAGGCTTCTACTTAAGAGTGTTGGCGCCAACCTATGCAGGACAAACTTCATGCTCTTCAGGACAATCACACTTGGGACATCGTCCATTGTCCTGTTGGAATTAAGCTTATTGGGTGCAAATGGGAATACACCATCAAACTATGTGCTGATGGCTCTATCGAAAGGCATAAAGCTCGTCTGGTGGCACTCGGGAATTGACAGGAGTATAGGCTTAATTATGAGGAAACATTTGCTCATGTGGCCAAAATGACTATTGTACGCATTGTTATGGCCATTGCTGTTTCGAAAGAATGGTCGCTTCGCCAAATAGATGTGAAGAATGCATTTTTACATGGTGATATGAAGGAAGAAATATTTATGTCTCCTCATCCTAGCTTGTTTCCTCCATCTTCTATTGAGGCTTGTCACTTGAAGCAGTCTTTGTATGGTTTGAAGCAGGCATTGCGGGCATGGTTTGAGAAGTTTCATACTACTCTACTGGATTTCACTTTTACTCAGAGTCAGTATGACTCCTCTCTCTTCTTTTGCAACACTACTATTGGGATTGTTACACATGAATTTAGTGAAAAGAATAATAGACAAAGATGAAGTGAAGCGAGTGAACGCACATGATTTACATGGTTCACAGAGAAAATAAACCCGTTCTTACTATGAGAGAAATACAATAAAATAAAATTTGAGTTTTTATCTCAAGAATCATTACACACCCTCTTTTAATCCAAAGAACACTCTTTCACCTCACATTCTCAATGTACACATATATAGCTTCCCAAAACTTGTTTCCCAAGCTACTTGCCACTCAATTATTTTGCTCACCAATCTATTAGGTCCACAAGAATTTGAGCTACATCTCACCAAAAACAATTTATAGCCACATGGTATATTGTATTTTTTCAAGAGAATTATATTGAACGAAAAATTGAAAACATTTAAAAAGTAAAGCAAGATGAAGGTTAATAAAACTTTTACTTTTGTAGTCAAATTTGTTTTTGTTCTTTCAAGCTCGACTAACGATGGGCATGAGTGACAATGTTTCATTCATGTTCCCAATGTACACAAATATAACCATCCAAAACTTGCTTCCCAAGCTACTTGGTCTTCTAGTAAAAAAAACTTTTCACTCAATTATTTTGCTCATCAATCTATTAGTGTCCCACAAGTATTTTACATATAATTTTTCCTTTTTAACATGTAATTGTTTTTAGGTTAAGTATTTTTTTTTCCTTATCAAATGAAGATTATCTATATAAGAAATTATTTTATAAATAATTCAAAATTACTTTATATAAGCAAGTATTCTACAAATAATAAATTATTATGTAATTAATCTCATGAAATTATACTTTCTTTGTCAAATATAATAAGGTTTTAGCTTAATTCTATATAAACAAGTCATTTGCAAAAAAAAAAAAAAAAAAACTCTATATGAACAAGCTTCCCCTAAAAAAATGATTACTTTGCAAGTAAATTCATTAATTTTTAAAAAATTAATAAATACTAAATTAAAAACATTTATTTTATTATATTTTTGTTGCATTAATAAATTCATTAATATATTTTACTTAGTATAAA
Organism: Bretschneidera sinensis; assembly: GCA_023935145.1. NCBI lineage: Eukaryota > Viridiplantae > Streptophyta > Magnoliopsida > Brassicales > Akaniaceae > Bretschneidera > Bretschneidera sinensis. The sequence goes on from CM043701.1 coordinate 81,123,851, forward strand.
CTTCAATAACATCAATTATTCTTAATGTATAAATTTTGGAGACTCTACTGTATATAAACAAACTATTTACAAAAAGATAAAAAAATTATTACTAGTAAAATAGCTTTCCACAAAAAAAAAAAATATTGTTATATAATTAGATTCACTTAATTAGAAAAAATAATAAATATATTTTTATATTTTTTATATACTTATATTTTTCATCTACTTATATTTTTCATCATAATAATAATTCATTAGTATATTAAACTTTGTTAATGTTAAAACAATATTAATATTTTTTAATATTATGAACTTTGATATAGCATTTATTTTGTTCTAATTAAATTAAAATATATTATCTTTTAATTACATCTAAAAAATTTATTAAAATTTTATAACGCGTAATATCTATCACATGGATCTCATAGCAATAATTTTTGTGCACGAAAAATGACACGCAATGTAGAAGTACATGCGCAAAACTGCACGTTGTATTTTCGGCTGAAACCAGAAAGCTGTAAACGACGGCGTTATTATAAAACCGGATCGAGGGCTGGCCCGGCTTGTAGCCTGATACGAATTTTCTCCTCAAAAAGAAAAAAAAAATTTGTTTGGCTGCTTAGCAGACTCCTCTGGCAGGAGAACTCAGGTAGACCGGTTTGTCACTCGGGGCAGCGATGGAGCACACTAAGAGAAAAGGCTACGCGTGGGCAATCTCAGCTGGACTCAACGCTGCTCTCGCTGCCATTTCCGCAAAGTTCTTCTTATCTCCGGTAACTTCATTTTGTCTCCAACTCACAGATCCTCCAATTTCGTAATTTCATTATCGATCCTTTTTTATTGTAATTTTTCGAAATTGGATTTGTTTTTGATAAATATTAAAATCACTTGCGTCGTTTTCAAGTTATCTTGAAATAACGATGAAGATTAAATTGGAACTTCTAATCATTGGTTGAGTTTTATGATCAAAGAGCAATTCTTTTTTTTTAATCAGAAAGAACGATTTCATCGTGCTAAGATATACCATTTCAGTAATTAACACGTCTCAATCGGTGATCCAGTGAAGTGATTATTTTTTATTATAAGCAATGAAGTGAATTTGAGATAGGAGTATTTCTCTGAATATAGATGAGCATGATTTATATGTATATGCTCACTTTCGTCCACATTTCTGCATCTTTCCCTCTGTCAAATTTTATTTTATTTTTATTTTAATAAGATGTAATTGATCTATAATTTTTTTTTAATTTTTTTTGCAGTTCATTAGATATGGTCTAGTTATATCATTTAATGTGACAATGTGGGGATGCTACATTAACAGCCTCAGAGCTCTCTCATCTCTGCAAGCTACAGTGACGAACTTTGCTACTAACTTCCTCTCTTCTGGTCTAGCTGGGTTCTTCTTGTTTGAGGAAGCATTATCATTTCAGGTAACTTGATTGGTAATGTTATTTTATGGTAGTTGATGATTTAAGTGACAAGGTGACCAAGACGATTTTGTCTTCATTTTGCATATAAATAATAAACACCCTAAAGCTAAGAAAATTTCCCTCAAATTGGAACATGTTGATAAGTAAAAAGTGTATTGTAAAAGAAAACTGCACCAAGAGGGTGCAACTTATGTACGAACCTATCTACACGATAGTAAATCTACAAAATCTAAAAGCTCATTATCTTTCTCAAAACAATTACTCTTGAACCAAAAACTAAGGGAATTAAACTATCTATCTCTAATTACATCAAAAGTCCTCCATTCAGCATCGAAAGTTCTTCTATTTCTCTCATTCCAAAAAATCCAAAAAATAGTGAGCAGAATTAAAGAGTAAGCCTTCTTAAACTCCTTCGAAGAACAAATGCCACTTCAAGCCCACACTTCATCTTTTACGGTACACACTGGCCTCTCCAGCAAAACGCATATCTTTTAATGATTTATTTCTCTAGGATCAGTGTTCTTCAGTTTTGGTATTCTGATACATATCTTTTCAATCCTCTGTATCACTACTAAATAGTGCCCAAAAAATATTTGGAGGGAAAGAAATATCAGGATTCATCATAAAATTCTCAGTAGTACTGATATTGTCCTTGATAGAATCATAGCTGGTGTAAGAGATAGAATTCTGGGAATAACAATTTGGATAGGAACTCTGTTAATGCTAGTATTGCTGGCAATTGGGGCTTTGACAATCTGTTACCAGATAGCAACTTGTTTTGACTCAGTTGGCTGATTTGTTAGCTCGTTTCATGTTGTCTAGTGGCAGCTTTGCTGCTTGATTTGTTATTTATGATTTGATCGATGTAGTAGCCTTGCTGCTTGGGAAGATTTCAAAATGGGGAGGAATAGATCTTACCAATATCTCATCACTCTCAACCTTTTAGATTCTTATATTTCAATCTTAGATAGTGTGAGAAGTCCCAATTTTATTAAGAGATTGGCTCCACGCACACTTTGATGAAGAGGGCGAGAGAGGAAGGTGGAGAGGCTTCGGTATCTACAGTGCAAATTGTTACTCTCTTTGTAAATCACCTTAAGCCATCTGTGTACAACAATCTTGAATGGAATATGTTTGGTAAATTCGGAAGAGTAAGAGATGTTTACATCTTAGGAAAGAATCGTTTAGGGAGGACTGACTGTTTCGGCTTCGTTTGTTTTGCTGATCTTCGTGAAGCTCTTCATGCTATTAGAGCATTAAATAGTTCGAAGTTGATGGGTTCCTCTCAGCTTGTTAAACTGGCAATGTATCTGGTGTGAGAAGATTATCACATCGACGGTCAACCTAAGAATTTGGAGGTCCCTACTAACATTGTGGCATCTGGTCAAATCAGAACTTTCACTGACGTGGTAAGAGCGTAAGAGTTCATGCGAATGATGGAAACAATTTGAAGATTATGGTTGATGGTTCTGCAAGAGATGTCGCTCATTCCCTGCCGTTAGACGTTATTTGGAGTATATGCTCGCAGAATATGTGATGGGGAACACGAAGAAGATTAGAATTAGGGATTTTAATGTAGGAATTGAGGGATATGAGGATAATTATGTAATCAGGAGATATTATGGGTATCTAGGTGTAGTTAATTTTATATTGCAGTTTCCTTTCATATTTAAGTTTCCTTATCGATCTAGGACTAGGGTTTAAGATCTCTATATAAGAGGCGCCCCTATGTCATTTGTAGTTGGCTTGGAATGAATAAAAATAGATTATTGAAATTAAACACTCTGTGATTGAGCTGTTTTTTCGTGCCATGTGATTTGGTTGCGGTTACCATGTGATCTGGGAAGATCCATGTGATTTGGATCGGTTTTATCTTTTATCTTTATGTTTAGTTTATTTTTATTTATTCTCTTTTGTATGGTATCAAGTGGTATCAAAGCACAATATCCAAGATTTAGCCATCGTAAGTTGAACAACACAGCCTACAGTAACCGTCACCACCACCCACCGCCGACCTCTGCCGCCACCACCCCAGGAGCTCACACCACTACCAAAGGGTACAGCTTTCCGGGCGACAAAAACATGAGAAGCACGACCCGATTCGCCACTGTCTTCCTCCTAAAAAAGTCGCCGCGACTTTCAGATCCATATTTCTTCCTGTCTTCGTCTCATCTTGCCACCCCAGTAGTTAATGCCACCACTGACCGGCGTGGAATCGCCGGGAGACCACGACCCGAGATAACCTCGCCCTCAAAGCCACCGGATCTGCCGCTAGTGACCAGTTTCCAGCGACCAGACCCTTCGGCTACCACCTCCGATCTGCAACGTTCCGGCCACTCAACGCTGGGTCGACCATCGCCATCATGACCGAAAGATTCTTTTCGGCTGAACCTTCCCCTTCCGGTCCTCATCGGACAAGAATCTGACTAGGTCGGATTTGGCCCGACAAAAGATCCGGTTCACGTGCAGAGCTCTTCAGAGCCGACCCGAGCCACAGACTAAGCCGAGCTGAGCCAAACCAACCAGCCCAATTGAGCAGAGGTAGTAGCTGAAAAAACTGGTTTTTTTTATTCTCTAGTTAGTTGTAATTCACTATCATGTTTTTTTTTTTCTTTTTATATATTTTAAAAAGAAGAAAAAAAAATTGACAAAAAAAAAGTTAATTATGTTTGAGCTATTTTAATATCATGTCTTACCGTACTCGGAGTCACATTCGAAACCTACAAGCTCAATTATCAAGTAATTATTCTCGTTTGGATGAGTTAAAATCCAAAGCGATCAAATATGGTTGGTGTTATCTTCACAGAATATGCACGAGAAATATGAAGAACTTCAATATTGGGTTTATTGTGATGAGAGACGACTTGAAGAGTTGAAGACCCAATATGAGTATGAATATAAGTATAAACATGAGTAGAGTTCTCGAGATGTCCATGCTTTGAATGGTAATGGAGATTATATTTATGATGATGAAGGAGTTGCTTATAAACATTATTATTATGCTCCTAAAGATGATTACCATGATTTTGTTAGGCATCATCGTGCTTACGGAAGTTATGAGGGGTATGGTTCATACAATGAGCTTGTGATAGAACAAAATACCAACCCAATAGCTTCACCCCAAGTTCGAGAGGTAATTATCCAGTTGCTGACAAAATATAAAAACTTGTGTAAGCCCTTGGATGTTGTTACAATGCAAGATGATCCCAAACTTGATAACTTAAAGCTTACTGTTGATAGGTAAGACTCCAAAGAGCGACAAGATGAAGTCAACGAGAATGAAAATATTCAAGTGGATGTTGCATCTGTTGAACCAGTTCTTTGTGTAGTTGACTTAGTTGAGCCAATCCAACAAGATTTTATTGAGCTTACTGAGGATGTTGAACAGATTCAAGACAAGCGGGACGACAATCTTGATTGTTCGATTGAGATTTGAGTTGATGCACCTGTCCATGATATTGAGTTTATCTTTCCTACTTGGTTTCACATCCCTCGGAAACAAGCATTCCCAGCTCATTTTTTTCACCTCCTAGTGATTGCGGCTTTCTTGAGTTTCACGACTATGTTTGCTTCTCCATGCCTCGGAGCTCTTGCTTCTGGAACATTTTTCAACCTGAGGACGAGTTCTTTCTAAGTGGTGGAGAATGATGGGGAACACGAGGAAGATTAGAATTAGGGATTTTAATATAGGAATTAGGGGATATGAGGATAATTATGTAATCATGAAATATTATGGGTATCTAGGTGTAGTTAATTTTATATTGCAGTTTCCTTTCATATTTCAGTTTCCTTATCGGTTTAGGACTAGGGTTTAAGATCTTTATATAAAATGCGTCTTTATGTCATTTGTAGTCGGCTTGAAATGAATAAAAAAAGAGATTATTGAAATTAAACACTCTGCGATTGAGTTTCGCGCCATTTGATTTGGTTGCGGTTCCCATGTGATTTAGATCGGTTTTATCTTTTATCTTTTATGTTTAGTTTATATTTATTTCTTCCCTACTGTACAACATCAATAAGATGTGAAACGGCTTAGAAAAGTGCAGCGGGGATGCTTTACAAATTAGAGGATATTGTCAATTTCAAGTTTAATTATTTGAGGGAGGGAGTGTCTTATTTTTCTTTTGCTCCCATGAGTGTTCCGAAAGTGCTTCTTACTTTTGATAGTAGAGCAGATATGATTAAGCATCTTGCAGAAAATAGAATCTGGTTGGAGTTCTTTGTTTATAAAGATCTATCCATGGTGCTTCTATGAATTTATTAATGAGCTGTATGTTTGGATCAGATGTGAAGGTGTTCCTCTTGAAGCATAAAACTGCAAAAATTTTTTTCGCTCTTTGGTTAAGGGTTGGGGGTAATATATCTCTTGTGACCAAAGTACATTTTAGAAGAGACGGTTAGATATTGCTAGGTTGCTGACTGTCAAAGATTTTGAAGTTATCCCTTCTTCTATTTCAGTTAAGATCAATGGGGGTGATTTTTACTGTAAAAACTTCTGTGGATGAGTTGGAGAAAATTTATCATCCGTCGTGTTTGAGACATTCATCCAAGTCAGGGTATGATGAGCCTAGTTCTTCAGGCTGTGGTGATAAGTCTCCAAATGATATTGATTCTCATAGTGAAGTTGCAGTCCAGCCATTGCAGAAGAAGAGTATTTTGGTCTTTATACTTGTTATCCCACTTTGATCCCAATTTGGAAATCTTATGAACCAAGCATAGAATTAAGATAGTACCACTTTAATACCTTTTTATTCTAATCCTATACCACTATAATCTTATCTGTGAACCAAACAGACCCTAATAGTATGTAGCAATAATCATTAATTAGGGCTATAGATCTCTTGTGATAAAAAACGATATATATATATATATATATATATATATATATATATATATTAGTTGTAAGTTAGCAGTGTACGCCAAATATTTTGGACTAAAATTACCCCTATTACCTAATTTAATTAGGGATATTTGCGTAACATAAAATAAAAAAAAAATGTTTAACATTTTTGTCTATTTTTTCTCTTCACATTCATTGTTCTCCTCATCATCCCTTTCTACCGGAGCTTCCTTTCCTATTCTCCACGATTTTTTTGTTACTTAACGTTTTCTTTTCTCCATTTCTTTTTTATTCCTCTCTTCTTCTTCTCTGCCCCTCTTCTATTTATGGTTTTTATTTTTTTTATTCTTTCACGGCGACAAAACATATTGCCATGAAATGGGTTAAAACCATATTTACACAATTCAGATGCAATTTTTACTTCACTGATTCCATCAGTCCTGGAGTTCTGGCCTTTCTTATTATTATATCCCACAGTCAAGTCAATGTTCCAACAACTTGAACTCTCTATCTAATCATAATTGAACAATTCTGCTGGCAAACATATGAAGAATGCCTACCTTTCTGTTCAATAAATCCTGCACGCAAAAACGTCCATTGACAAATTAGATTTGAAAAAATTGAAAAATGTCTATCTTTCGTATCACTCCCTCCCCTTCTTCCTTTTCCCTTTTCTTCATCATGCAAACTAGCACAAATTGCATCTTGTTTTGTAGGTGTAGGCTCCTTGTATTAGAAGAGCCGTCGTAGAGCCCCATGATGAAGATTTAAGTTATTGTCTCTATTAACAAATCAGATTAATATATTAACTCTGCAAGGGGAGGAATTTGTTTTTGGAAAGTACTTAAATGTCCTTAGTCAAGTGAAGTGGCAGGGATAGTTTTTGTCCAAGATAATTGGTATGTGTATATATATCATTCCCCCAGCCCTATTCAAAATATAACATATTATAGTATAATTAATTTGTTAAAGAATCGTTTATGACTGAAGTTCAGTTTGCACATAGGGAACCAATCACCAACTGATATATATCAGAAAATGACTTCTATTGAATTGTTGAAGCACAGCCAAACAGAGAAGCTAATTAGGAAATAAAAACAAGGAACTGAAATAGAGGAGTTATTCTGTTATGATAAGCTAATAATAGTGGTATAGACAATGATCCCACCAAACATATAACTGACGTGGAGCGTTGGGGTCATGATACCAATTAAAAAAAGAAAAGTAAAAATTCATGTTGGTCACTAAGAGATGAAGAGATTGCCTGCAAATCTTATAGCTACTAAGAGATACATGAAAGGGCTAGTACATAAGTATACATCAATTATTGTGACTGTTTGCTTTCTGTGCAACTATGAGTATATTTAATTTTAACACTAATTAAAGAAACTAGTTGTTGCTTGAGGAAGAAATGATTTCAGCCATACTTCAAAAAAAAATTAATTGATACATGAGCATTAAGTATAGCATTTCATGTATTTATAGTAACACATCCTAGCTAGAGAATAGTTTAGTACCATAAAATTGTTAATGGAGAATATAAATTTCATATTTTATGTTACAAGAGTTTTTATTTTATGAGTATTTATGTGACAAGATTTAGAAAAAACGACTGTCATCTATTAGAAAACTAGCTATAGTTGGAGCTATTTGATTGCAGGCAATCATCAGATCTTATTGCAAACATCATTTATCTAATTACAAATAATCTAAAGAGAGATCAGGTTGCAGTACCCAATTTTAGTAGACTAGATAAGGAGATATTGTTAGCAGGCAGTAACAGTTAGTTGTCGAGGGTAAACAGTAAACATACTAAAATTTCCCTAATATCATCATGCAATTAATGACCAAGTTCAAGTTTCTCCAGAGAACAAACTGATTAGTAGTAATTGCTAAGTTAAGTAACTAGCCAAACACATAAATTGAAGTTAACCAATAATTACAAAGTTGTAAAAATCTTTTATGCTACAAACCAGCAAACAAAAATTTCCAAAAATCTCACATCAGCTAAGAAAACAACATTTTCATTACGTACTGAACTCTTACAAGTTACAACTTGAATTTTAAATTTAAAGCAACTGTTTGAAAATAAACAGAACAAACGATTCCATTTCTATGTCAACATAGCCAAACCATAAAAATAGAAAACAAAGAAACATAATAATCAGTGCTCACCTTCTGCATTACCAGTGACTCTCAAAACCAAACCGAACACCAAAATTAACCATAAAATAGGCAGGTAGGAAGGAAGAAGAGAAGGGAGAGAAAGTGAGTCGTGCAGGGGGAGAGGAAAAGGAGAGGAGAGAGAAAGACAGTTGTTCAGGGAGAGACAAGGACTGTTTTCGTCACGCAGATAGGGAGAGAAGAGAAGGAGAGAGACATGAGAGAGGGCTCTGGGAAGTAACTAGGGGTGGTGGGTGGGGGAGAGTAAGGCTTTGATTGGTAGAGAAGAAAAGTGGGAGGAAGGAAGAGAGAGAGGATGGAAAAATAAGAAGATTGATGTTTTCCATTATGCGTTTGGTAAAGATGATAGAAAAGTGAGAGGAAAGAAGAAAATGACAAACAAAATTAGCTTATTTTTAACTTCCACTCACCAATCGTCTCAATTTGGGAGGATTGTGATTTGTTCGTGTGTGAAGAAAACACCAATTATCCCACTTTTCCTTCCTCTCTCTTTTCTTCTCTATCAAACGATAGAAAAGTGTTATCCTCTCTTCTCCTTCTTCTTTCCTTCCACTTTTTCTCTCTACCAATCATAGCCTAAATGTTAGTAAGGGCATTTAAGACTTCTCGCGCTAAATCTAAGACAAATGAATAGTTGAGAGTTGTAAGATATTAGGATGATTTCTTACTCCCCATTTTGAAATTTTCCCTTGCTGCTTTATGCAATTGTTTTTTAGAATAAATAAAATTTGCCTTTATCCAAAAAAAAAAAAACCAGAAGTGCACAACAATACTCAAAAGTAATTTTTACAATTTTGAGAGCATTTAAAAAGCACCACAAGAAAGCATACTTAACAACTTTATATTCAAGTTGTTTCAATTTCAGTAGCATTAAGCATTTAGATGATGAACATGATATGTGTGTACGTATTCGTACATACATACGTGTATATGTGTTTGTTATTTTGATTTGGTTGGTAATTTGGTTTAAGATCAATTCAGAAGTTGATGGGCGATTGAATTCAATATGCTCGTGAACGAAATATGGTTTTAGGTATGTAACTTGTTAGCAAGTAAATCTCTGACAATGAATTCTGGTTCATAGTGGTTTGCAGGTGCATTACTCATTGTAATTGGTGTGCTCATACTCAGTAAGTCAAGCATAGAGAGGGAGGTTCGCATTGACTAGAGGGGCCAGAGGTATTCATAAGTGCTGCTGCTTTGGCATTTGTTGCCTTTTTTGCGACAGTATGACTTTGATCTCACATGTAATTATACCCAGATGATGGGAACTATGAAATAATGTTGAGTTTGTTGCAGGCAAATACGAAGTGCTGATAATGGAGTTTCTTTCTGTCAAGTTCGAGCTAAGCTAACTTTGCTGCATTAATTTTGGAACTGGAAGATTGTTCATCCGTCGGACATCATGACTAACAGTCTTGAGTTGTAGCAGACTATATATACAAGTTTGAGCGTCTTCAAATACTGTTTGGTCAACTACCCTCATTTTTAAATGATTAAATAACTTAGGGTGCATTCAGATATGAAAAATTTTCTGTTGCAAAGCATTTGTTGGAAATTTTAGTTAAAAGATTGGAGAAATTTTCAGATCAGGACGGCCATATAGTCTTTCTCTCTGCAATTTTTCCAACAGCAGCTCATCTCTTCTATAGATTACTTCCCTATCATTGTATATTTATGAGTGGTTGCGTTGATAATTATTAATTGCCGTAAAATTTGTTAGTGGAAAGACAACATAGGCGAATCACAATGGTTTATACAAGGTTGTTTTTTCCCTTTGAGGTGGTGGCTCTGGTTGTATTTTGGGTTTTTTGCCTTCTAGCACTGGTGGTGCTGACATAAAAAATAATCGGAAAATTAATGGCATATTATCTTCTCTTTTTTTTTTTGGTAAACAGTCGGCATATTACACAACTTAAAGAAATTCTTCAAATCAATTGTAAATTTAAAAGATTTTTCCTTTTTTTTTTTTTATAATTTCAAGCATAATAACTTTAGATAGAGATTTAATATGAACATCATAACTCATAAACAAGTAATATCTTACGGGCTCGAAATGATAGGAATGAGGAAGAGATTTATTTGATTATGCTTGATCCATATTTGCGTAGTCCATTGAAACACTCAATTGTCCAAAAATATATATAAAAAAATAATATTATTTTTTTTATATAATTAAAATTGAATCAAATTTATAATATAATTGAATATCGTATCATCAATGAAAGTATTTAAATTTAGATTTATTTTGATGATATTCAGATTTGGATATTCTTAATTTAAAATTTAAAATAAAATCAAATATATAAAAAAATTAATTGTTATATCATCAAATAAAAAATATTTTAATTATTGTATTATCAAATAAAAAATATTTAAATTTAAATTTATCAGTTTACAATCAGTCTTGCATTTTATTTTATTTTTAAATGGAGAGATCCCATGTCATTTAAACTCGTATCAATTCCCAAATACAAAATTCCAAATAAAAAAGGTCACTGAAAATAAAGTTGAAGAAAAACCAGAGCCCTTAAAAACTTTCATCAGACACGAATCTTGAAACAGCTGTCGAAGTGAACGGCCAATGAAGAGGGAGTCCATTTCCCCTAACTACAGACGGTCTCTTCGTATTCCCGCTCGGTGGTTCTAGAAAAGTTTTTTAATTTTTGCGAAGAAACACTAGTGTATAAAACGAGAGAGAAACAGTAGTGGAAAAAACGTAGACTGAGACGGGTAAACCTGAAGACAAAAAGTATAGGAAAAATTCTTCCTCTTCCACTACGGTTACTTCCACGCAGATTTTTCATGTCATAATTAGGGCTCCAATCTTTCTCTGCTTCCTTCGATTCTTTGCCCTCACTGGTTAGCTTATCTCTTTTTCGGTGGTTTTCTTTTCTCTGTTATATTTGACTTTATTTCACTGTTGTTGTCTCTTTATACCTACCGTAATCGAGCATAACGTCTGGTTAATTATTAGTGTGTTCTCAGTACATTTTTAAGGCGATTTTAGCTTGTTTTGGTGTTCTCTTTTGTTTAATTTTGGCTGTGGTTGGTGTTTTGTTTTCAAGTGGAGCATGCTTCAACGATCTCGGGCTTTTGATATCTAGGGTTTCAGTCCTGTTATATGTTGCGGTTTCTTTAAGACTGCTAGGGAGATACTTTGAGCTATTGATTTTGGCTTTAGGCTAAGGATTGGATGTTTTTGAGTTTGTTTGTGTGTGAGAGAAGGTTGGGGGGTTAACTAGAATAAATTTGAGTGTTTCACTAGCCGAATAAATGGATCTTTTGATGATTTGAGAGCTTGTTGATACCAGGACATCTGATTTGTGCTTAGAAGTTTGATCTTTAGTAAGGCTATAGTCCTGTTTGGAGACTCGAGCTTTCATTGCGTCATGAATAGGGCTTTGCTTTGTACTTCCTGGAAGTTGTGGCTAAAACATTTCATTTCCACAAAAATGGTAAACTATGAGACTTGTTTTGAAAGTCGTAAGGATACATTTGATTATGGAAGTAAGGAAAATGTGGGTGAGGCCTTATGATCATTGATTTCGGAAAAGGAAGGAAGGAAGGAAGTTTGGAATGGGGAATGTAATCTACTTTTTGATTGGCAGTAATCAAGGCGTAAGTTTTAATATGGAACATGATTCTTGATTTTTATGCAAAAAAAGAAAAGAAGACATTTACTGATTCCTGAGCTATACAGACTGATCCATTAGGATGGAAGGCAGGTCAGACTGTATTGGTAGTTGGGTAAAAGCTGAACTATAAACCTTTTGTTTGTGCTAGCTTGCTAGGAATATAACCAATGTGATTGGAGAAAATACCTTTTAGCTAAGACAACTAAATTGTGATTGGCAGGAGACTCGTTGCATTGTTTACTAAAACTGGGGAATCTTTGTGTTTTAATGTGTTATTTTGGTACCACAAATAAGTTGGGAAAGCGGAAGAATTGACATGTAATGGTAATGAATAGGATTCGTTGATTTTTTTTTTTGTTTGATAAGTAGGATTCGTTGATGTTGTGGCTGATTAAGCATCATTAACTATGTACTAGTTGTTTTAGATTTATGAGATGAAAGCTATACTTTTTACTTATCAAAAACAGATGGAAGCTATCAAGATGATTTGATAATTTGCTTGGACTATAAAGAGATCTTGATCTACATGTTTAAACCATCAGAATCTAAGCCAAGAAACTTTAATTCTGACTTCATTAATCGAAGTCATAGCATATTTTATTTTGAATTTGAATGCGGTAGAACTGAGCTATTGGAACGGAGAGCATGAAAATCAGACAAGAAGATCCTGTTGAAGGTACTAGGTTGAAAATAATTTGTCTTGTAATAGGCACTTCAAATTTGAAGACTAATGAAGATTTGTGTTATAGGCACTTTGGGTCGGTGTTCAATGCACAAAATGGAACTCTAAACTTGAATTATCATCACCTAAGTATTATAGTTGGTAGTATTGTGAATAAATGGCACATGTGAAGGTATTGGCCTCAAACTGGATTGGTCATAATTGTAAATGTTTGCATGCATCCTTAACTTTTCCAGTCTTATTTGTATGCTTTCTTGTACGTATTGTGTTAAATTTTTGTTACTGCAATTTGAGAAACTGTCAAGGAATTGGCCAATGGCTTTCATGATGTCCAAACCTCTTGATACTGGTTCATGGGTAGTGAACTTGTCTGTTTGGTTTGGGATTCTTGTCAACTGGACTTCATCCTAGCTGTTGATCGCTTTTTTTTTTTTCAAAGTTTGTTTCAATTTCTACAGTCTGCCACTACTTCATGTATAATTTTATATGAGGTTTCTCAAATTTCTGTTACTGCAATTTGAGAAACCGTCAAGGTCAATTGGCCAATGGTTTTCATGATGTCCTAACCTCTTAATACTGGTTCGTAGGTCATGAACTTGTCTGTCTGCTTTGTGATTCTTGTCAACTGGACTTCATCCTAATTGTTGATTGCATTTATTTCAAAGTTTGTTTCAATTTCTACAGTCTGCCACTACTTCATGTATATTTGTATCTTAGGTTATTCTAGCTGCATCTGTACACAGTGAGGATTTCAAATAGAATGTCTTACAGTTTTGGAATGATATCAGAACTCAGAGCTTGTCTTTCATTGTACTCTTGCCTTACACCTAGGTCTAACCCCCATGCAAGCCGCCACATATGTCCGTTGATTAAATTTATTGATTATTGCACGTGTACTAAGATCTATGTATGAGTTGTAACGATTCACTTGACTTCAACTTGATGGCAGCACACTATCCTGCTATGTTCAGAGTGCATTCTCTTACAATGCTCATATCCTATTACATGTATTTTCTGGAGCAGCATTGTAATTAGTTGACACATTCTGGTAAATGAACTCTCCAAGACTTCAAAAACTCCAAGCCTAACCTATCTAAAAAAAGTTCTTAGGTATTCCTGATGAATACAATTTATCAGGATTAATCAGTTGCAGCCGTGAGTGCAATTACGACTATTTCCTTTTTCATCTTCTTGATACAGTTATAACTGAAGGCTGAAGCTTGTTTCCCTTTTATGATGGGCTCGTTGCTGTTAATGATCTATATTTATATAATAGTTTCTTCCTGTGCAGGTAAGATCTACACAAGGATCGGTTTCTGCTCCTGATGTCTGCCTATGGTAATGTTGTGCCATCTTCTTTCTCGTCTTTAAGATTTCAGTTATTGTCTAAGGATTGTTAGGTGATTTCTTTTCTCTGAAAAAGGGAAGGAAGATAATAAAATTGTTCAAGATATGCCATCAAAACAATAATCTAAAAGCCTTTCTTTTATTTTTTATTACTGGTCAGGGGAGGGGGGGGGGTTCTGATTTTGTTTTCTTAACTTTGAGATGCAGGATTCATATGCTGGAATGGGTGTGATGCTTAGTTGACTGGAAACTGCACTACAGTGAAGTTTCAAAACTGTTAAATTGTAACCAGTTGTGGTTCTAAGATGGATGATGGTGGGCATCGTGAAAATGGAAGACATAAAGCAGATCAGTATAAAGCAGCTCAGGGTCAGGTACCTCCAAGCTGTTTCCTGCCAATAATAAATACTCAAAAATAGTAAATCTGCATAAGTATCTTAATTCTTATTTTGGGGTGCGTAGTGTAACAACCCCCTCCCCCCATATGTGGGTCTGGTGAATATATTCTTATATCTGTTGTCTTGCAGTGGTTGATGCAAAACCAGCCATCAATGAAACAGGTAATGGCCATCATCTCAGAAAGGGATGCTGCAATTCAAGAAAGACATTTGGCTATTTCTGAGAAGAAGACTGCTATTGCAGAGCGAGACATGGCTTTCCTGCAACGAGATACTGCAATTGCTGAGCGAAACAATGCCATAATGGAGAGAGACAATGCCATTGCAACTCTTCAGTACCATGAGAACTCCTTGGCTAGTGGTAATATGTCCTCTTGTCCACCAGGATGCCAAATATCACGTGGAGTGAAACACATGCACCACCCACAACAACACATACATCATATACCGCACATGAGTGAAGGTCCTTACAGTACAAGGGAAATGCATTCTAATGATGCTCTCCCAGTATCACTGGGTGCTTCTGAGGGTGCAAAGTCACGGCGGGGTAAAAGAACAAAGGAGCCAAAAGGGATGTCACCTAACAAGAAGGCTTCAAGAGCTCCAAGGAAGGTTAAGATGGAGAGTGAGGACGTGAGTAAGATTATGTTTGGTAAGTCACATGAGTGGAAGGGTGGGCAGGACATGGGTGTTGGGAGTGATGATCTAAACAAACAGTTAGTGGCATCAAAATCTGATTGGAAGGGTCAGGATCTGGGGCTTAACCAAGTTCTATTTGATGAGACGACCATGCCGGCGCCTGTATGCTCCTGCACTGGAGTCCTAAGGCAGTGCTACAAATGGGGAAATGGGGGATGGCAGTCTTCATGTTGCACGACTACCATGTCAATGTATCCACTACCAGCAGTGCCCAACAAGCGACATGCACGAATTGGTGGACGGAAAATGAGTGGAAGTGCTTTCATCAAACTGCTTACTCGGCTTGCAGCTGAAGGCCATGATCTTTCAAATCCAGTTGATCTTAAGGACAACTGGGCCAAGCATGGGACAAATCGCTACATCACGATCAAATAGACTGGTCAAAATACTTGAATTGGGTGGGTGATAGAGAAATATAGGGGACTTGCACGCATTGTTCAGGTATGCATCACAAGTTTTCCTTTTTAAGCTGTTGGGGAAAATAAAAATTAATAACCAAAATGAAACAGGGAATTCAGTGGACTCTCTTCCACGTTCTCTTTGCTACTTATCTTGGTCTTCTCATCGTCTTTTTCTTTCTTGTCCACGTTCAATATGGTAAAAGTTATGATTGAAGAAGAAAGGGATGAAGGGTACCGCCGCATCTTCTTCAATTTCTTTCCTTTGCCGTAATATCCAAGCTGGGTCATTGGTTGAACAGTTAATTATGTGAACTTGAAGTCATGTATCCTTGTAATTTTAGATAATTATAAACTATTGTATTTCAACTCGTTGTTGTACTTGTAGGACAAGAAGTCTTTAATTTATGATAGAAATCAGTCATCGTTTCTCTTGATACTTCTGCCACTTTAGGATTTATTTTTGTTTATCAAAAGTTGGGTTCGTCTTTACCATTACCAATATCGTAAGTTTTCTGAATAAAAAATATGCTTTGTTCTACTGCTCCCTAACTACTTATGGCGGCTTCTTTTTCCTGTCGAAATGTATTGTAGTAGACCACCGCCTCAATAGGTATAGGAGGACGTTTGGCTGGAATTTAAGCAAATTTAAATCAACAAAACAAACGCAGTCTATATTATTATAATTCCGATTTGCGAGCACTACTCCACTTTCACCAACAAATAGTTAGATTTTCCATGAAGACTGAGCAGGGACATTTCAAATGCTTTTTCTTTGTATGGATTAGAGGAAAATGGGAATGAAAATAGGCAAGGTGGTCACTTTATTTATTTATTCCTATTTAGTTATCAAATATTATCAGTATTTTATTTTTCATCATTTTTATTTTATTCTTTAAAGCTATATATAGGAGAGAAAAATGATGGAACAAAAAAAATTGGGAGATTCTTCTTCTCAGATTATAAATCTCAAACTCAATCCTTACAAATTAAAGAGAAAAGAAAAGAGAAAATCATAAGATTATCGCTTTATTAGTTTATTTCAATTTAATCTCTCCAATTGTTATGCCTAGTGAAAAAAAAGAAGATATATTGTTTGTGTTTATATTTCCAATATTCCACTCCACAAAAATAAAAGAAAATTAATTTTTCTTGCAACTTTTGATATCTTCTATTAAACAAATGAAAAAAATATCAACCTTTTAACTTTCCTACTCTCTTTTTCTTCATCTTCTTTTTTTATTGTAAGTTAATCATATTTGTTATACTAGTAAACTATATATATATATATATGTTGATGCTGAGTAGGTTGGTAAGACTCTGTGTCGTTGCTATATTAGACTTGATATCAAATTTTGTTATCAAATTAAAGAATAAGTGGATAAAATAAGAGAAATGACTATACTCAATGTACCTCTTACGAGGGAAAAAAATATAAACATTATTGTTGATTTGAATCTCTCGACAGGAAAAAAATGAAAAGAAAGGCTAATTAAGGAAGCAACAATAGTCAGAGAAAAGTCTGAAATACTACCTAAACAATAACTCAAACATTCTAAGAAGTTTAAAATTTTCTCCTTGATATACAAAACACAGAAGGCATTATTATAAAGTTGAGCAAGATATTACTACAGTTTTAACTTCTTCTTTTTTAATAACAATACCATTTAACTTCTTAGAAATTAATAAGAATAACAAAGGCAGTATTCTTTATAATAGCTAGTCTGCCTCTCCATCTTCCTGTATTATCATCTTCACTTGCGCAAACCACGAAAATAGCTAGAAGGGTCACGCTCGAAGTCATCCCTGAATATGCGATAATCCCTGCCTGGTGCTTTCATCGTCTTCTTGTTACTATTACCACTTCCCTGAAAAAAGGCCAATTACACCACAGCAATTCCGACCACTGCAGCTACTGCTGCACCCACGTCTAGTTCCTCATTACCCCCTGCGTTGTTGTCTTCTTTCCCAGCATTGTTGCCCATTTTGCTCAAAAAGCTCGTTTGTGTTTATTGTTGAGGATGTCTCTATTGTTAATAATACTCTAAAGATCTATTACATGCATTAGATCACTAGTTTAATAAATTGAATATCACATACTTGATGTTTGCGATATATTGTTATTCCGGTAATACCACAAGAATCTCAACATATCAATACTTGTAAGACCGTCTAGTTAGGTTTCTTCATCTCTTTACAATCTCTGTTTAATACGGTAATTTTATAATGGGAAAAACTTATCTAGGATTAAGAAATGAGAGGGGATTTAACTCATATTTATTATAAACTCAATGGATCGCTCATCATAGCTTATTACATTTGTCAAGCCCACAAAGTCCATCTCAGAAACCCAATCTAATCCGTTTTATAAATACAAAGTGCTACACCCTAAAGGAAGCCCATCAATAATATTATAACATTTTATACATTCTAATATTCTCTCACTTGGGCAAACATTAGTTGTAATCTTTTAGATGTCTTAAAAAACATTTTAGAAAACGACTTTCAGTCTGAATTACTGATTTTAAATATGTGACCACAATTTTTTTAAAAACAAGTTCATGAGACAACACCTAAACGTGATCCAGTCCAATAAAGTCATCAACATAGGACCATGGTAGCC
Organism: Bretschneidera sinensis; assembly: GCA_023935145.1. NCBI lineage: Eukaryota > Viridiplantae > Streptophyta > Magnoliopsida > Brassicales > Akaniaceae > Bretschneidera > Bretschneidera sinensis. The sequence continues at coordinate 81,142,072 of CM043701.1, forward strand.
ATTATATCTCAATTGACATAAGACCAATTCATAATCACAAACGTTATAACTTCACCGACTTAGATCTAGGTATGGGAGTGTGTGTAACGACCCATCCCGGGTTGGCCACCCCTGAGACAGTGTTATTACATTTTGAAAATCTCAACACGACACATATATGCAACAATAAAATTACCATCCGTAATTGTTTACATCGATCATCAACCCTTAATAGGGGAAATATATCATTCAAATATCAACTTAAACATTTTATACAATATAAAATGCATGAATATTTACAAATAATTTTTTTTGTTTTCTTATTAGTTTGAGGATGTGGACTACGTGGCTTACAGATAATGACTCCGTCTGAATCTCAGTTCACCAACTATCTGTCCTGTCTGCTGCCTGAAATCATTACATTGAGTGATGAGCTTCACAAGCTCAGTGAATTAAATTTACTAAAAGTATTCAATTTATATAAATAGTCTTTTAATATTAAATCATTTATATCTCATATAATTTGATAATAGTATTCTATTATCACTACTCCTATCATAATCCCAATTCTTTATCAGTCTCTTCTTCTCATATATTTATTTACCTTGAGACTATCAATTATATCTCATAATAACCTCATTATGAGATTCACAGTATATAATCTATCACTCAGATAGTTCTTATCATATCATACTTTTATATTTTTTTCTCACCATATCTGTCTCTCTGTGAGACTCATTCATCTATCAATAATTTTACAATCAAGAACAACACTTTGATATTTCAGTAATAAAATCAATATTTAAAACATATGCAATCTATGAATTATTAATTGGGAACGTCTTCCCACATGTCGACATGTTTTTATCTTAGACCGGTTGCCTTCTAGGTTCTTTTATCACCAGCATATACCGGCTGTCACGGTTTTCATTTCTCACCAACATATACCGACTGTCACGGTTTTTCATTTATCACTAGCATATACCAGCTATCACGGTCTTTCATTTCATGTATATGCATATGAATAATGATATGAAATATGCATATGCACAATACTATAAAAACACACATGTATTCATACATTCAAATTAGTTATCATGCTTATTCTCAAATCATTATTTAATCAATTTCACTAATTTCTTATCCTCATATATCATATCAACTCATCATCCATAGCTCGTAAAGAATTTCGCTTATCACATTCATTATTAAATCAACTCATTATTCCAATAATATTATTTCTCATATAATAATTCTTTACACATCACTTATTCCTATCATACCTATTAACTAACTTTCATCTATCACCAAATCATAAGTTAATAATATATTCAAATATTATCCTTATATATTTCATATTTATCTTGATTAGTTAATATAAATCTAACTCACCACGTAGCACTTAGAGCTACCCATGGATCACCTCATTGCCTTTCCTGCTCCTTTCAGCAATTTCTCCTGGTTGCTGATTGTTAACACTTGACATGATATTTATATTAAAATTTTTAATTAACTCTTCAATTCTTCCATAATTCACGCCATTTGAAAATTTCCATATTGAATTATGGGAAATTTCATGTATGCTAAATTAAAAAAAAATTCATATTATTATCTTTTGTTTTTCTTAGAGCTTTTTGTGACTCTCTATAAAATTCTCTCGTAAACTCCTTAAAAATTTTATTCTTTCAACTTTTCTTTCGGTCTCCAAGTGTTTAAAGAAATATAATAGTTTGTATTGAAGAAGTAAGAAAAACAAATAGGATTTGGTAAGTAATAAATAAAATAAATTAAAACTATATATATATATATATATATATATATATATATATATATATATATATATATATATCTCAACAGTCAGCACCCAATTCTCATTTTGTTGCCATGAACAACAAGTGTTGTCTAACATGCGAAATGCATGTTAGACAACTAACACTTGTAGCCAGGTGTTTGTTTGTTCTTTTTTTCAAAAGAATTGTTTTATAAAAAAATTGATCTTTCGCATATATATATATACATATTATTTTAACTCCATGTCATATTATTAAATTACTTCTTTACCCTTTCTTTACGAAAACAAATATTACAATTCTACCCACCTTACAAAAATTTCGTCCCCGAAATTTCCTTACCTAATTCATGAAAGAGTTGAGGGTATTCTTTTCTCATTCTTGCTTTATGCTCCCAAGTAATTTCTTCAATATCTTTGCTTCGCCATAATACTTGAATCAAATGAATAACTTTATTACGCAAGACTTGTTCCTTTCTGTCTAGAATTCTGAACGGTACTTGCATAAAGGTCAAATCTTCTTGAAGTTCTATTGCCTGATTCGAGATACTATGAGATTCATTGTGTAAGTACTTTCTCAAAAGTGACACATGAAACACATTATTTAATTGCTTTAACTCTGGTGGCAAATCCAATCGATATGTTACTGGTCCAACTCTCTCAATCACCTTATATGGCCCTACAAATCTCGGGCTCAATTTTCCCTTCTTTTTAAACCTCAATACACAATTCCATGGAGATATCTTCAAAAATACCCAATCACTAACTTGAAACTCTAGAAGTCGTCTTCTATTATTAGCATATCCTTTTTGTCTGTTCTATACAGCTATAAGGTTCTCTCTAACCAGTTTGATTCTTTCAGTAGTCAATTCTATCATTTCTGGACCAAATATTTTTCTCTCGCCAACTTCTTCCCAACATATTGGAGTTCTACACCTTCTACCATATAAGGAATCAAATGGTGTCATCTCAATACTAGTTTGATACTGATTATTGTATGCAAACTCGATCAAAGGCAAATAAGCATCTCAGCTCACTAAGAAACTCAATACACTTGCCCTCAACATATCTTCTAGTATTCTGATGATTCTTTCTGTCTACCCATCAGTTTGTGGATGAAAAACTGTATTAAACTGCAATTGTGTACCATAGCTTCTTGAAAACCTCTCCAAAATCTAGAATCTCTATCTGATACAATGCTCAAAGGTACTCCATGTAATCTTACAATCTCCGCTACATACAATTCATCCAACTTTTCAGGACTCCAGGTAGTTTTAGTAGGAAGGAAATGTGAAGACTTAGAAAGTCTATCTACTATAACCCATACAACGTCATGACCTCTCTGGGTACGGGAAAAACCAGAAACAAAATCCATGCTCACGTTCTCCAATGGCCACTCAGTACTGGAAGAGGTTGTAATAAACCTGCTGGATGTCTATTCTTATACTTCACCTGTTGACAAGTCAAACATCTAGAAATATGTTTCGCTACATCCTGCTTCATCCCTGACCACCAATAATTTTGTCTCAACCCCTTGTACATCTTATTATTACCTGGGTACATGGAATATACAGAATCATGAGCCTCCCTTAGTATCTTCTTTCTCATCTCCACATCATTGGGAACACAAACTCTATACCCAATACCACTATACTATCTTCTCTAATTCTAAACTCAGTCGGCTTCCCACTCAATACTTCATGTCTGATCTTCTCTATCCTTTCATCTCTACCCTGCATCTGTAATAAACAATCAATAATAGAAGACTGTACCACCATATTTTCCATCAATACTCCTCTATCATTGACACTCAACTGCATCCTCATTTTTCTTAATTCTATTATCAAGCTAGTATTATGACTCCCAATAACAGCTAATCTCCCTGTAGCCTTTCTACTCAATGCATCAGCTACTACATTAGCCTTTCCTAGATGATAAAGAATTGTACAGTCATAATCACAAATCAATTCCATCTACCTCATCTACCTCAAATTCAACTCTTTCTGGGTAGGTAAATGTGTCAAACTTTTATGATCAGTAAAAATTTCACAATTGGCTCCATACAGATGATGTCTCCAAATCTTTAAAGTGAAAACTATGGCAGCCAATTCTAAATCATGGGTCGGGTAATTCTTCTCATGGTTCTTCAATTGCCTAGATGCATAAGTTATAACTCTCCCACGTTGCATCAACACACATCCCAACCCTTGATGTGACGCATTACTATATACCACAAATCCTTCATCACCAGAAGGAAGCACTAATACCGAGGCAGTAGTCAATTTTTCTTTCAACAGCTGGAAATTCCTCTCATATTCTTCTGACCATCTAAACTTCACTTCATTCCTAGTCAATCTAGTCAATGGTTCAACAATCATAGAAATTTTTTGGATAAATCTCCTATAATAACCAACCAACCCCAAAAAGCTTCTAATTTCAGTTACACTAGTGGGTCTTTCCCAATTCAACACTACTTTTACTTTCTGTGGGTCAACTACTATTTACTCTCCCGACACAACATGCCCCAAGAAAGATATTTCACTCAACCAAAACTCACACTTAGAGAACTTTGCATATAATTTCTCTCTCATCAGAATTTCCAACACTATCTCTAAATGTTGCATATGCTCCTCTTCATTCTTGGAATATACCAGAATATCATCAATAAACACAATCACAAATCTATCCAAGAATGGTTTAAACACTCGATTCATTAGATCTATAAATGCTCCAGGAGCATTAGTCAATCCAAATGGTATCACTAGGAACTCATGATGGCCATAACGTGTCCTAAAAGCAGTCTTAGGCACATCCCCTTCCTTTATCCTCAATTGATGATAACTTGATCTTAGGTCTATCTTAGAAAATACCCTAGCTCCCTGTAACTGTTCAAATAAATCATTTATCGCAATGGATATCTATTCTTGATGGTGATCTTATTCAACTGTCTATAATCAATACACAACCTCATTGTCCCATCCTTCTTCTTGACAAACAACACAGGGGCTTCCCAAGGTGACGTACTAGGTCGAATAAATTGTTTATCTAGTAAATCCTGAAGCTAAACTTTCAACTCTCTCAATTAAGCTAGTGACATTCTATAAGGTGCTATAGATATGGGTGCAGATCCTAGAATCACCTTAATAGAAAACTCAATCTCCCTATTGGGAGGCAACCCAGCCAACTCCTTAGAGAAAATGTTCGAAAAATCTTTCATTACCAAGATTTTTTTCTAACTTCCTAGCCTCTTTGCTAGAATCCACAACATATGCCAAATACCCCTCACAACTCTTATTCAACCGTTTACTAGCAGTCATGGAAAAAATAAGACAATTAGCAAATATCTTACATTCTCTCTGAAAATTAAACTCTTTATGTCATGGTATTTTGAACTCCACATTCTTCCTAAAACAATCTACCCAAGCATGATATGCAGATAACCAATTCATCCCCAGAATTTAATCAAAATCTGTCATATCTAAAGGCAATAAATCAACTTCAAATTCTCTATAAGCCATATTAATCACACAATCTAGATAAATTATCCTGATAATAACCCTATCCCTAGTATGAACCTAAAAAATAATCGCATGCATCAAAGGACTAGCACTAGCATCAATAGATTTCATATAAACACTGGATGCAAAAGAATGGGTTGCACCAGGATCACTCAATAATCTAGCAGGTCTAACAAGGATAAATATCATACCTATAACAACATCAAGAGTGACTCGTGCATCTTGTTGGGTCAATGCATATACTTTGCTGTCTCTGGACTGTAACTAGCTATCACGTCATCTCTTAGCTACTAATCCTCTACCTCTGCTCTGCACACTCCCTGATCCACCACCTCTCTTTACCGGTCTTCTCCTAATACTTCCAATGCCTACATCAACAGATTTTTCCACTGAACAATCTACACCAACATGTCCTCCCTTACCACATACGAAACATATCTATGTAGGGTAATTTCGAGATAGATGCCCCGTCTGATTACATCTAATGTAAACCCTTGGCTCTCGATCATACATCAGATTACCACCTCCCCTTGATGGCATACTTACTCCTCTATCAGAACTCCCACTTCCCATAGCCTGTCTCCCAAATCTAAGGATTCCACCAGTATTACTTTGAGCTATAGAAGCAACAGATCCTGCTTGCTTCTGACTTTGCACTACAGTTCTTTGTGACAAGGAATGCCCCCTCTAGGGTAGTCTCTACCATGCACACTTATACTGCCACTACATCCAGGTCCCTCAAATCTAGACCTCTTCAGCCAGTCCCTCATACCTCTAAACTCCATCAATCCTTCTCAATTTGTATTGCTTTATACACCAGTATGGCTTAATTCCCAATACTCATATAAGAGAGTTTAGTCTGAATTTCATAGTGCAATCCATCTAAAAATCTCTTACATTTTCTCTCCTTCGTATTCACTAATTCAGGTAGAAACCTTGACTGGGCTATGAATCTACTATTATATTCAGCCACCGATAAATTACTCTACCTTAGATGAATAAAATCTCTCTCTTGCTATGCCTGAAATGTATCTAGAAAATACTTTGCAAAGAACTCATCCTTAAACTTACTCCAAGTTAAAGTTTGTTCTACCTCTGTACTCACCCTGGGCAGAATATCCTCCAACCATTGTGAAGCCTCACCTTCCAGCATAAATGAAACAAAAACAACCTTTTGTCTATCTGTCACTGGTAAGACCTCAAAATATTTCTCAATATATCTAATCCACTGCTCAGCTTCCATAGGATTTACAGATCCTTTAAAAGACTAGGTTTAAACTTAATAAATCTCAAAAAATAATCACCTTGCATCTCATGTGCAAACACACCTTCTCATTCATGAATCTCTTATCTCACCACAACAGGTTCTATTATACTCCTATCCTCTAATCTCCTCTGTAAATTATCAGTCATTTCTTCAGCTGCATTCATCCTCTCTATAGTACGATCAAGAGCTTTTCTCAATTCGTCATTCCTAACCTCAGATTCTCTCCCAACTCTACGAATACAAGCTGAACTATCAATATGTTCCATCGCAGGAACCACTGACTCAACTTCCTCCTCTACTTTAGTTCTTCTAAATATTGGGGGTCTACAATGTCCCCTGTGATTTAGAATTCTACCTTTAGCTCTAGCACGTCCACGTGTCATCTTGAGACTCTACATTAAAATATAGTTTATTTAGATCTTCCACTTCTTTAAGTTTTCATGCAATCTACAAAATCATAAAACCTAATGCTCTGATACCAAAATTGTAACGACCCATCCTGGGTTGGCCATTCCCGAGACGGTGTTGTTACATTTTGAAAATCTCAGCACGACATATATATGCAACAATAAAAATACCATCTGCAACTGTTTACATCGATCCTCAACCCTTCATAGGGGAGATACATCATTCAAATCTCAACTTAAACATTTTATATAACATAATATGCATGAATATTTACAAATAAATTTTTGTTTTGTTTTCTCATTAGTATGAGGATGTGGACCACGTGGCTTATAGATAATGACTTCGTTTGAATCTCAGCTCACCAACTATCTATCCTGTATGCCGCCTGAAATCATTTAACATTGAGGGATGAGCTTCATAAGCTCAGTGAATTAAATTTACTAGAAGCATTCAATTTAAATAAATAGTCTTTTAATATTCAATCATTTATATCTCATATAATTTGATAATAGCATTCTATTATCACTGTTCCTATCATAATCTCCATTCTTTATCAGTCTCTTCTTATCGTATATTTATTTACCTTAAGACTATCAATTATATCTCATAATTACCTCATTATAAGGTTCGCAACATATAATCTATCACTGAGATAGTTCATATCATATCATACTTTCATATTTCTTTCTCACCATATCTGTCCCTCTGTGAGACTCATTCATCTATAAATAATTTTACAATCAAGAATAAAACTTTGATATTTCAGTAATAAAATCAATATTTAAAACAGATGCAATACATGAATTATTAATTGGGAACGTCTTCCCACATGTTGACATGTTTTTATCTTAGACTGGCTGCCTTCCCGATTCTTTTATCCCCAGTATATACCGGTTGTCACGGTTTTTATTTCTCACTAGCATATACCGGCTGTCATGGTTTTCATTTCTCACCAATATATACCGGCTGCATGGTTTTTCATTTATCACCAGCATATACTGGCTATCACAGTTTTTCATTTATCACCAGCATATACCGACTGTCACAGTTTTTCATTTATCACCGGCATATACCGGCTGTCACGATTTTTCATTTATCACCAGCATATACCGGCTGTCACAGTTTTTCATTTCATGTATATACATATGAACAACGATATGCAATATTGATATGCACAATAATATAAAAACACATGTATTCATACATTCAAATTAGTTATCATGCTTCTTCTTAAATCATTATTTGATCAATTTCACTAATTTCTTCTCTTCATATATCATATCAACTCATCATCTATAGCTCGTCAAGAATTTCACTTATCATCTTTATTATTAAATCGACTCATTATTCCAATAATATTATTTCTCATATAATAATTCTCTACACATCACTTATTCCTATCATATGTATCAACCAATTGTCATCTATCACCAAATCATAAGTTAATAATATATTCAAACATTATCATTATATATTTTATATTTATCTTGATTACTTAAAGTAAATCTAACTCACCACGTAGTATTTAGAGCTACCCATGGATCACCTCATTGTCTTTCCTGCTCCTTTAAGTAATTTCCCCCGGTTGCTGATTGTCAACACCTGACATAATATTTCTATTAAAATTTGTAATTAATTCTTCAATTCTTCCATAATTCACCCCCTTTGAAAATTCCCACATAGAATTCTGGGAAATTCTATGTATGCCAAATTTCAAAATATGAAATTCACATTATTACCTTATGTTTTTCTTAGAGTTTCCCGTGACTCTCTATAAAATTCTCCATAAACTTCTTCAAAATTTTACTCTTTCAACTTTTCTTTCAGTCTCCAAGTATTTAAAGAAATAGAGTTGTTTGTATTAAAGAAGTAAGAAAACCAAACAAGATTTGGTAAGTAAAAAATTATATATATATAGCACCCTATTATCCTTTTGTTGCCACGAACAGCAAGTGTTGTCCAACATTCGAATTGCATGTTAGATAGCCAACACCTGTAGCCAGGTGTTGGTTTTTTTTTTCTTTTACTTTTTCTTCTCCACGTTGGACCTTGCGTTTTCTTTTTTCTTTTTTCAAAAGAATTGTTTTATAAAAAAATTTGATCTTTTGCATATATATATATACATTATTTTAACTCCATGTCATATTCTTAAATTACTTATTTACCATTTCTTTACGGATACGAGTATTATAGTGTGGCAATGAAATAATGCAAACATGTGATCTCAAAAATGTCATTCCATTGTCAGTCCTCGATTTCTCTCTTATCCGATTCACCAAGAAACTAGAGAAATCTAGGGTTTCTCTATTGTCTACTTCACCCAGAAGCTAGAAAAAACCCTATTGGGTTCTCAATTTCTCTATTACTTGCTTCACTCAGAGGCTAGAGATATCCCAATTTTATCTATTATCCTACTTCACCCAAAAGCTAGAAAAAAACCTAGGGCTTCACCTAGAAGCTTGAGTAACCCCACGACTTCACCTAGAAGCCAGTATGTCTCAATCAATAAGACTCAATTTTGCAACATGGTGTTACGAGACATACTCAATAATAACATAAAAGACATTCTTAAGACATTAACATGTCTTAAAATTTTAATGTATCATGACATGTCATGTATATATATATAATGTTCACAAAATACTCATAATATGGTATCAATAAAAGAAAACAATGATCATCGATAATATTTTATTACATCTTAAAAGATGTCCAAATGAAAACAACATATAAACTGACATAAAGGTCTTAATATAAAATTCATACTCCCACTAATAAATTATATCAAAAGAACTAATAATACTCATATTGTCTACATGTTTGACAAAATCTAAAGGCCTAAGACCCTTGGTCAAAAGATCAGCAAACATAGCCCCAGTATCAATATGCTCAAAAACATATCACAATTGTCAACCCATTCTCTAATCTTGAAGTATTTTAGTTCTATGTATTTTGCACTGCCAGAATTTTTAATATTCTTTGCAAAGAATACTGAGGCCATGTTATCACAGAAAAAGTCTAAGTGGTCTAGAGATGGAATCTACAACTCTAAGCCTTGAAATAAAGTTCTTTAACCATTTAAAATGTGCACCAACCTCGAAGCAAGCCACAACCTCAGCCTGCATAGTGGATGAGGTAATAAGTGACTGTTTGGTACTTTTCCATGAAATAACACCTCCTGATAACATGAAAATATAACCCGTGGTGGATTTGCCATCATCTGAAGTGCTTGCCTTGCCAGCATCTGCGTATCCAACGACCTCTAAATGGTTAACCTGTCGGTATACTAACATGTAATCCTTGGTTTTCTGCAAATACTTCATAACTTTCTTTACAACTATCTAATTATCACGACCAAGATTAGTCGAGAATCTGCCGAGCATACTCACTGCATAAGTAATGTCAAGTCTCGTACAGACCTCAGAATACATCAAACTCCCAACTACACTAGCATATGGAATATTTTTCATGGACTTCCTCTGAAGATCATTCTTGGGACACTGGTCCTTACTCAATTTGTATCCCTTACACACAAGAGTGGTGCTAGGGTTACAACTTTGCATGTTGAACCTAACACAATCAATGCAGGCTCTCTGGGACAAACCCAAAAGTTTTCTAGATCTGTTCTTGTGAATCTCTATCCTAAGAAAAAAAGCAGCATCTCCAAGATCTTTCATATCAAAGATCTCGAACAACATCCTCTTAGTCTTATGAAGCAAACCCAAGTCATTGTTGGCAAGTAGAACATCATCAACGTACAAGCCCAAAAAGATATATTTACTCCCACTGACTTTAAGATATATGCAAGAATCAACCGTGTTCTCTTCAAAACCAAATGATCGAACCACCTCATGAAATTTGAAATACCACTGTCTAGAAGCTTGTTTAAGGCTATAGAGGGATTTTTTAAATTTATACACCATGTATTCTTTCCCAGCCTAAAAAAATCCCTCAGGTTGCTACATATAAACCTCTTAACAAAGATTACTGATGTGCAAATTTTAAATGCTCGCAAGTGCATGAATCACAAATAGTATTATGATGAGTTTACTCTCGAGGTCGATCTCTCAAGGAATTGTAGTGGTTTAAATCCTAAATTACTTTCTTAAAATTACTAAAACAAACTCTGAAATTAAATCCTAAACACTCTAATAAAAAGATTGGTGAAGAGAAAATTGAAATAAAAACAATTAAGTAAATTAAACAAAACAAATTATGAAGAGATGAGTATAATCAATGAGAACAATTGGGAGTTTAGCTTGCTATTCAATCATGAATTGGAACATTTGGTGAATATAAAGAATTAATAAACATCCAAGATTATTGGTATTTCCGTTAAGACTAGAGAATGCCATTGATGTGTTTATTCTCAATTTATAACTAATTAATTAAATCCCATGGATCGTGTTTATCAATTAATTAGTTAAATTAAGTATAAGGAAAACGCAACCACCTAAATCACAATTTGATTTGAATCCTGATTTAAATTCCTATTCAATAAAGCTTAATTACGTCGAGATGATTTGTCCTCATCCTAATCTCAAATATTAACCTTAATTATCAATAATAGATGGCCAATCCATAAGAAATAATTAAAGGTATGAAGGATATTGAATAAGAAATAATCTGAAAAATTTCATAAAACTAAATCCACTAAAATATCCAAAACAATCAAGGCAGCTAAGCCAAATTCCCAACAATGTGTTCAACCGCTCATGTTTAAATCCCAATCACAGAATTCAAATAGTAGAGTTACAAGCATATTGAAGGACAAAAGGAGCAAAGATAGAATTTCTTCCTGAATTACAAGATGAATCCTCAAAGTCTTGAAGCGATTGATTGTTGTCTTCAATCTCTTGATAATCCGTCTTGATGAAAGAAACTATCTCCTCCATCAATCTCACAGAACTCCTTTTGATAATTTCTCTCTAAGAACTGTTGTCATCCCCCCAAGAACTGTCGTCGTCTCCCTAGAACTCTCGTTCTCTAAGTCTAAAAATTCCTATATATAGCTGTATGGAGATGGCTTTGTAGACAGAAAAGTCACCCTAGGGTTTCTGTTCAGGCCGTGTGCTTCTGCTGCTGTCTAGGCCCAGTTCTGCCTGACCTTTGTCTACTAAAACTGCCATAACTTTCTCTAGAAAAATCATATTTATAAGCCGTAAAATTCTCCAGAAAATAGACATCCGGATCTTTCCAAGAATGTATGGCTCATCTCCTGGTTGTTCCTGAATCAATATGGTTTAATCCACAAAAATGATTGATTTGTACAAGCAATTCTGGCAATTTAGTGAAACTCCTTTCCAAATGCTTGTGAACATGTAAAACAACGAAAAACAACTCCAAGTAACAAATTACTAAGCTAAACATATAAATAAATACTTGAAAAACATACAAAATACTAGGACAAATATTCATTCATCAAATACCCCTAAACCTAGATTTTGCTAGTCCTCAAGCAAAACTAAAAGAAAACATAAACAAAAACAAACCTAAAAACTTAAATCAACAAAACCCTCATGCTTTAATTCTTATTATGACTCATATCTAGATATCTTATGCACAATTATGTTCACAGTCTCAACACTTCACAATTCATTGCTCAAATCAAGTACATGTTGTTCGTTTATCTACCTAAATAAATAAGCAAATAATCAATCTTGTTTTACTTGCAACTGCACAAGGTCAATAGTAGAATAGTGTGCAAGTGCGAGATCATCTCCTTAGGGATTGGTGAATTTCGATTTAGAATTTGTTTCTCAATATAAAAAGATAGAAATAAATGTTGAGTGTGAATTAATAATAATAAGAACATTGGGGTTTTATATCCTCCACTAATCATACTTTCCTAATAAGTAAAGTGCCAATGCTATAGCTCTATAATGAATACCTAATGGTTGTCAACCTAGGGGCTTGGTCCACTCCTTAGGCTATTGATCTCCCTAAGTAATGAGTTAGGCATGGTGTATACTCTAGCTCTTTTCTCTTATAAGGGATTTAACATGGTGTATACTGAGTTGTTCCTTAAGAGAGCATAAGGTTTGTGGAAATAGACAACCACATAAGACCTAGGGCTTGGTCCACTCTCGGTTTCCCATGTTGATTAACCCAAGAATTCGACGTGGATTTCTTTTGTTACTATTGTCAGACCCAAGACTCGGTCATCCAAATTGATCTAACTAACTTATCCATACCATATGCATACATTGATCAGACACACACATGAGGAATTTAAATAAAAACAGGCTATTTGCAAAGGCAATCAATGATTATATATATAGGAAACTATAATTAGGGCTTCAATCGAGCCCTATTAGGAAGTTAGTTACACATGCTAAGTTAACTAAACATCATAACAATAACTAAACTAGAACAGAAAAATAAAACCTAAAGAATGCTGAGGAGACGAGTTGTCAATTCCTCTCCAAAGCGTACAACTTCAAGCTCAATCCAAAAGTATGTTTTCTGTGTTTTAAAAGACTATATATAGGGCTCTAAGGGTGCCTCGAAACCCTAATTTCCAATTTAAGGTCCGGAGACTTCTTTCCAAATCTGGCTTTTCCGCCTCTGGTGCATGTGCGCTCAATCATATGGGTCTGCGCTCGAGTGCATGTGTACGCTCGAGCCTTTTAAGTGTGCGCTCGAGTGCCTGTGTGCTTGATCACAAGAGAGGTGCGCTCGAGCGCACCTTGCTGGTTTGTAGATCTTCACTTTTTATTCCTTAGAGCTCCAAAATATCATCTTTTCGTCAAAGCCCTATGAAAAACACAAAAAACACAAAAGTTAAGTAGAATCTACTAAAATATATAAACAAAGAGCCTAACAAGTGTAAATTAATGGGCTTAAATATGACTATTTAAGCACTTTTCACACCCCCAAACTTACATATTGCTAGTCCCTTAGCAATACAAAATGAAAGACTATATCAAAACAAAACCAAAGATAAATTCATTCTTTATAATATCCAAAAATTTGGGTTGCACATAAAACCATGATGACCATTCATGAGTAAGCTTATAATAAAAACACATTTTTGCAATGAATAAGGATTTTTAAAAATTCATGTTACTTACACAAGGTTGGTTTAAGGCATCACAAGTTTGATTTGGTGTGTGGTGAATTAGCACATAGAAGATGGAGCTTCCAAATAATTTTTAATGTATAGTGTTTTGGTGTCCAAATCTTTATCGAATTCCTTATCAGATAGAACAAAAATGGCATAGTTTTTATTTTTTTTTCTTTTTCTTTCATCATGAGATTTTTGCCATGTTGAGTTCCATAAGCTTTCTAATTGACCCTTGTAGTGAGTGTTTAACCAATGACTCCCAAACCAGATAGTTTTAGGGCATTAGGTGTAAAGACACCCTTAAAGACTTACTAACTCGAGTCAAAAAGGCTACGGAACTAACAGATCTTAATGTTGCTAAGTGAAATTTCCACATTTTGACGTGAACACTCACTGCTTACTCAGTGGAAATTTTTATGATCATTAAATGCTTAATTCCCACCTTTTGACATGAACACTCACTACTTACTAAGGCAAGAGGTCTAGTTACTCAGTGGAAATTTTATTTAATAATTGTTAGGAACATTTTATTTTATTTTTTTCTATTTTGCATGATTGACATTTTTCTCTTTATTTTTCTATGCCAAAGTGTTTATCTAACAAGTTATTTGATTATAGTTAGGTCATGGAAACATATACATAAGAATTATATGTCATACCCCGCACAAATGCGTGCTAATGTGCTCGTGTCAGATTTAGATCAAACTTGTGAATTCTTAAGTGCCTTGAGGTACGTAACCAAACTTTTAAAATTCTTATTACTAGACTATATGTTCTAGATTTTAAGTTTACTAATGAAGTTTTATCATATTTTAAATCAACCAAAATTTTTCAAAACAAAATGAGCATACATTTATCTTTGAAACAAAAAATTGGGACATAGTATGTGCAAGTGTCTCTCTCTACCCCCAAACTTAATATACACATTATCCCCAATGTGTGACTAACATGGAAAAACCTGACCTGAGAGTTGGAGAAATAGACTGCTGGCAGTACGCTCCCAAACTTGAGCTTGATGCACGCACTATGTTTCTGAAAAAAAAAACAAACATTGTGCCAGAAAACAGGAAATATGGAAAATAAACAGATAAAAAAACATAAATAAGAAAAGAAAAAGACTATAATGAAAAGGATATGTTGTGGGGTGCCTCCCATGAGCGTCAAGTTTTATGTCTTCAGCCAAACGGGGTATCCTCTCACTGCTGGTCATTGGGTGGTGCAGTCGAAGAGGTACCGTGTGCAGGAGGTAAGTGATTGAGGAAGGCCTATAGTATCACCTTTTATCGCGCAAACTGCACCTCCAAACCATCTATTTGCTGATAGATCAGACGGGTCACCTCTTTGTCCTCCCGACGGATATCGAAGAGCTCGCAGCGGAAGAAGGACAACTCCTCGATAAGGTGCTGGTACTCTGTGAACCCCATGTCTAGCTGGTCTTTCTCCCAAATAGGGCTCTCTGTGTGATGCTCTGTGTCTATCAAATCATCCACCACAGGCTCATCAATAGGAACATGCACCCGAGGTCTTCGAGGCATGTGGGACTGACTGAGGCTCCACTAGGCCCTCCTGAAGAATGGATGATCACTGACTGGTCTGTCAACAAAAGGGCCCTTGATCCCCTTCTTCTTGAAGATATGGCTGAATAGTAAAGGGGAAAGGAGCCCCCATGCATTAGCCATGGTGGTCTGATGACTATGCACATGGTCCTAGAACTGTGCATCTGACTTTATATGACAGCTGGTATGGAGTACCAGTGACTCAGATGAAAGGTATAGAGGGCTTGTATAAATTGATCCCTCCTCTGAGTCTTGTGCCCCAAGGGGCACACATTACGTTGGAGGATGGAGTCCACAAGCTACAGGCGAGGAGGCAACTTCGACCGACTCCCCTCATTGTTGTGCCAGTCCGTATTCTGGCCTGCACACATATCCTTGATGATGTGGGGCAGAGAAAATGGGTCTGGCAGGTACTCCATATGGCTGTCCTCCAGAGGGGACTCATCACAGCAGTGGAGGGCAATGGTGATATCTGTGGTGGTCAGCTCTATAAATCTGCCCTGGACTGAGGAGGATAAAATCTCTGGTCGGGTGCAGTCATAGGTCAGGTTCTCGTAGAAGCTGACCACGAATCTAGTGTAAGCCATCAAACAGACCAGCTTGAACAACCGCTTGAGAGCCCGAGCCTTGAATTCTTGGACTGCTCATCTCGTTGCATCCAAGCTTATGAAATCCCCATCAATGTTGAAAGTAGTCTCGAACAGGATTTTACGTTGCTCGAAACTAGACCGGGTGGAATGGAAGCGACTGCTAGAGGCTCGGGAACTGGAGGCCATGTGCTTGGGAAAGATAGTGCAGATTCTGGTGTGACTGCACTCGATCACAACTGATTGTGCGCTCGATTGCAAAGATTGAGGTGCGCTCGATCACAAAGTTCTGGCGCTTGATCGCATTAGTTTAGGCAATTTGTTGAACTGTTTCTGTGCGACAGAAACATGAAGCTGTAGAAATCACAAGAACTCGATACTACCCCTTGTAAACATGAAACAAAACAATCAACACATGAGATAAATACATAATAGGATGAAAATATAAATTAAAAAAAAACTTTTGTGTGATGGTGTGCAAGTAAGTAGAAAAAAAAAAGGGTTTTGCATATCGTGTTGGACTTGGGAAAGTTTAGGGGTGTGTGATAGGGTAAGGAGGATGGTCGTGCTAGTAATATGGTGATTGGTGGTGGTAGAGTGGTGGTTGTGGTGGAGTGGCAGTGGTTTGGAAGCAAATACCGTGTAAGACTAGGGCAAGTGCGACTGTGAGAGTGAGAGGTGCACTAAAGTGTAATGTGAGGAAAATAAGTGTTTGTGAGCTGAGTAGGAATAAAAACCATCACATGCTTTCTTTGCCCCGAGTGCGCTCGCGCGCAAGGTGAAGTGTGCTCGATTGCACTTGTGCACAAGTGTGTGGTGGGGTGCGCTCGTGCTCTATGGAGTGTAGTGAATGTGCGCTTGAGCACACTGAGTGGTGCACTCGAGCGCAAGGCAGTATTTATAGACAATATTTTAAATCTTACGAAGACTGAATTAATGAGTTTAGAACAATACAACCATACCGTACTTTAGTGGCCTCAGTACCACTAACCTCGATAGAGGCGCTTGAGCCGTGTTGGTATGAAAGTGGAAATTGCTCAAGCGCTCTCTATAGTAGCTTCAGTGCTACTCCTTTTGAGGGGGCACTTAGAGCCCACCTCATGTGGTTCAAGTGCCCTTGACAACTGCTTTATCCCCAATTTTTGTGCCTAGACAATAGAATAGAGAAAAGTAGTATTAGTAGGTTCAGGAGGTTCAACTAGAGGAATAAACTTACTGAGATGCTTTGGTGCGACCTTAAGGGGGTGTATAGCTTTATTGATGTCCTTAATCACATTGTCATATTCTGGGCTGATCTCTAATCTTGTGACACTGTGGTTGAGGGTGGTCTACAATGGATCAATGTGATGGACTTGAAAAACTTGCTCAACAACACCTTGCATCAAGCTTATATTAGAACATTCCATATCAGTTTCGGGTGAATTTATTATATCAAATATTTTAAATTCTATATCCTCACTATTTACCTTCATAGTGACAATACCCTTTTTCACACTAATATTTGTATCAGTAGTTATCATAAAGGGTCTTCCTAAGATTACGGGTAAAGGTAACGGCATAAGACATTCTTTCATATCCAATACAATAAAATCAGTAGGTAAAATAAATTTACCTACTTTCACCAACACATCCTCAAGAATACCTCTTGGTCGTTTGATGCTTCTGTCAGCCAGTTGCAAGGTGATGGATGTTGGTTGAAGCTCCCCCAAACCTAGTGTCTCGTATACACTGTATGACAGCAGATTGGCACTCGCCCCTAGATCTAATAGTGCATGCTCAAATAGCTGATTACCTGTTTTACAAGAATAGTAAAACTACTCGGATCTTTTAGCTTTGGGGGTAATTTTATTAATAGCACAGCACTTACCTCTTCCGTCAAGGCAACTATCTCATATTCCTGAAACTTCTTTTTATTAGTGCAACAATCTTTCAAAAATTTAGCATATGCAAAAATTTGTTTGATTGCATCTAATAAAGGAATGTTAATCTCTACTTTTCTCAAAATTTCAAAAATATCAAGCAATTTAGTTTCTTTCTTAGGTTTTACTAACCTTTGAGGGAAGGGTGGTACATTCACCTTTTCCATTTAACTTACCTTAGATGTGGATGCTTTGTCTAGAGATGCTTGTGTAGGCTTATCAACGCCTATGATCTTACCACTTCTTAGAGTTGTCACAGTATTCAGTTGCTGGTGTCCTGTTGGATTAGGTAGTGGTTAGGCTAGAAGCTCACCTTGATTTCTATTACTCAGTTCCTTGGCCAATTACCCTATTTGTACCTCTAGCCCTTGAATGGCTTGTTCATGTTTGTCTCATCTCAGTCCGAAATTGTCTTGTTTCTGCCATGAACTGTTCTTGTGAATTCATCAGCTATTGATGTTGGGATACCAACTATTGTTGTTGAGTTGTCAGTTACCTCATAAGACTCTCTAGGTCATTTTTCTTTGTTTCAGGAACTGAGTGGGCTGCTGGTTAGGAGTTCCTTTGCTGTCCTTGACTGTTCTAATTGTTGCACCAAGAAAAGTTTGGGTGATTCCTCCATCCAGAGTTGTATTTGTTTGCATATGGATTGTTCTTTGGCGGGTAGTTGTTTTGTCCCACATAATTTGCTTGCTCAGGGTCTACAGATGAATACAAGGGATATGTCTCAGTATTATGATCAAATTGGGAACATATTGCACATACCTGGAGTGGTGTAGCTGGTGGATTAGGTGATGCATTCTGAGTGGCCATGGCTTTAACTAGCAGATCTAGTTTCCTCTCCACAGTAGCTATTTGGGTAGAAGATCCTCCATTTTGGTTTACCTCATACATATCTTTGCCTTTGGTTCCATGTCTACCTTGAGAAGAGAATTGCTGGGTGTGTTCACTTAAAGTTTCGAATAGCTCTATGGCTTCTTCGCTGCTTTTCTCCATTAGCACTCCTCCACAACCTGAATCCACAATACTTTTATTAGTATCACTTAAACCCTTATAGAAAGCTTGTACCAGTTCATCCTAAGGTAGATTGTGATGTGGGCATTTGAGTAGCAGCTCGTTGAAATGTCCCTATGCCTCAAAGAATAGGTCTCCATCCTTTTGTTAGAAAGACTGAACCTCCTTCCTCATTTGCCTCATCTTTTGGGTGGGAAAAATTTCCTTAGGAATTTGCTGGCCAACTCCTCCCAAGTGTGGATAGAAACTGCAGGTAATGAATTGTACCACAATTTAGCATTATCTTTTAAGGAAAAAGGGAAAAGAATTAACCTGATTCCTTCTTGGTTTAAGCCTTAGATGTGTGGAATTTGCAAAGATCGAAGAACTCTCGAAGGTGCAAGTGTGGATCTTCACTAGGTGCACCCCTAAAGTGAGTCAATGCACTGAGTATCTGCGGAGATATGTAGTAGTTACCTTCCGCCTCGGGTTGATAAGCAATGCAAGACAGCTGATCGAGGTTTCGTGGGATGAAGGATTGCTTCATCGGTCTTCGCTCAGGTGGTTGTTGATTTTCGATTTGTTCCGCCATCAGTGCTCTTTCCTCGATTTTTTCTTCTACTTCTTCAGAGCTGTCTCTAAGCCTTTTTCGTATAGTTCGCTTAAGCTTGGTATCGAGGGGAAAGAATGCTAGATGTCTGGATCGAAGCCTGTGCATGAATCGATAACAATTACTTTAGTGCAACAGTTCAACACTGCTGCATAGGTAACTCTCTGCCTCAAGTGCGCTCAATCGCACAAAGGGGTGCGCTCAAGCGCAAGTGGTACAGAGGGTTCTGCTGGAGTGCCTGAAATAGAAAAAAAAAAGGAATTGGATTACATTTTTTATGCAGCAAAAATAAAGGTAAAAACAGAAACTGAAAATTTTGAGATTTTTGATAAAATAAAACAGAATAAATAAATAAATAAAATAAAAATCACTAACTAAACGAAAATAATTCTAGAAGGAAATTTAGTGCAATCCCCGGTAATGGCGCCAAAAACTTGTTGTTCGTTTATCTACCTAAATAAATAAACAAATAATTGAACTTGTTTTACTTGCAAGTGCATAAGGTCAATAGTAGCATAGTGTGCAAGTGCGAGATCATCTCCCCAGGAATTGGTGAATTTCGATTTAGAATTAGTTTTTCAATATAAAAAGATAAAAATAAATGTTGAGTGTGAATTAATAATAATAAGAACATAGTGCTTTGATATCCACCACTAATCATACTTTCCTAATAAGTAAAGTGCCAATGCTATAGCCCTATCATGAATACCTAATGGTTGTCAATCTAAGGGCTTGGTCCACTACTTAGGCTATTGATCTCCCTAAGCAATGAGTTAGGCATGGTGTATACTCTAGCTCTTTTCTCTCTTAAGGGATTCAACATGGTGTATACTGAGTTGTTCTTTAAGAGATCATAAGGTCTGTGGAAATCGACAACCACATGAGACATAGGGTTTGGTCTGCTCCCGGTTTCCCATGTTGATTAACCCAAGAATTCGGCGTGGATTTCTTTTCTTACTATTGTCAGACCCAGGACTCAGTCATCCAAATTGATCTAACTAACTGATCTATACCACATGCACACGTTGATCAGACACACACATACGAGGAATTTAAATAAAAACAAGCATTAATCAATTAAAGCATTATAACATGGCTATTTGCAAAGGCAATCAATGATTATATATATGGGAAAGTATAATTAGGGCTTCAATCGAGCCCTATTAGGAAGTTAGTTACACATGCTAAGTAAACTAAACATCATTACCATAACTAAACTAGAACAAAAAATAAAATCCAAAGAATGTTGAGGAGACGAGTCGTCAATTCCTCTCCAAAGCTTACAACTTCAAGCTCAATCCAAAAGTGTGTTTTCTGCGTTTTACAAGACTATATATAAGGCTCTAAGGGTGCCCCGAAACCCTAATTTCCAATTTAAGGTCCGGGGACTTCTTTCCAAATCTGGCTCTGCCACCTCTGGTGCATGTGCACTCGATTGTATGGGTCTGCACTCGAGCGCATGTGTATGCTCGAGCCTTCTAAGTGTGCGCTCAAGTTCCTGTGCGCTCGAGTGCACCTTGCTGGTTTGCAGATCTTCACTTTTTATTCCTTAGAGCTCCAAAATATTATCTTTTCTTCAAAGCCCTATGGAAAACACAGAAAACACAAAAGTGAAGTAGAATATACTAAAATATATAAACAAATAGCCTAACAAGTGTAAATTAAGGGGCTTAAATATGACCATTTAAGCACTTATCAGTACATATCGCACAACCATATTCCAATGCTCAAAACACCTCACGTCAATTACCCCCAAACCTAACGTCAAGAATCCAAATTCACTTCGACTCTAGGCCTCACAGGATTCACTCATTAAGCACACTGAACCTAGGTTTCAAACACTCATCAGGCATATACGAATAGAAGTTATGTAAACAAGAAATTTCAAATATAAATTCGTATATGAATATGGATATCATCAAAGAACGCTTATATGTTAGCAAAATAGATCTCATGAAAGGAATCAAATGTTAGGATTGTAAAGCTATCACATCGTCTATATCATATCCTAGTAAGACACCTCAAGCAAAACATATTGAGTATGAACCTATGCATAGATGGGCATGGTTGGCCGAACTTGATTTACACCATAGCTCTTTTTTTTCAACTCTTTATAAGAGCGACTTCAATACCCTTGAAGTATCTCAGGTCCTCTTTCTTGTCTAACCATATCCCTTTTTGACATGTTTCTCATATATATATATATATATATATATATATATATATATATATATTTTACTTTTTTTTAATAAGAATTTGGATCTTTCTCCAGAGACAGTGGCAACTAGAGCGTATAACGATAAACATATACTCAAACTTCTTACTCAAGTCATTCAACTAAAAGAACGAGAATGCACAACATGATACTTTAAGTGAGTTATATAATCCTAGAATTAGATCATAACGAAGAGTGTTTAAGAGTACCAAGAAACTAACTCTCAGAATAAAACGCTTATGGCTCAAATAACTCACTAGGTAGTCTCCACTATTCGATTCTCAATCATTAGATCTAGGTTCATCTCAGTATCAACATTAAGAGCACGGTCTATGGAATATGAATATGCATCAATCCTCACAACAACTTGTCAGTGTTAAAGAAACTAAACTCAACGTGCATAAAAGACTTGATTACTAACCATAAAACAAATTGTAGCATGGAATTTTTTTCTCAGTAAGTTCTAATTGTACCCCCAATCCTAAACTAAACATTGTCCTCAATGTATGAAATAAAACACGCGTTTAGAAAAACATTTAGAAGGGAACAATGAAAATAAAAGAACAAAAAATATACTCTATCAAATGGGTGGGTTGTCTCCCACCAAGTGATTTCTTTAACGTCTTAGCAAGACCTTGGTTGAACTTATTCAGGATCGTGCACTTCAATGCACTCAACAACCCCTTTCTCATGGACTCCTTCCAAGTAAGGCTTCACACGATGCCCATTGACCTTGAATATCACTTGAGTCTTTGGGTTCAGCAACTCTACTGCTCCATGAGAAAAAACGTGGACTACCGAAAACGGTCCACACCATCTTGACTTCAATTTTCTTGGAAATAATTTGAAACGAGTGTTAAACAAAAAAATTCTCATTCCAAGATAAAAAGACTTGCAGATAAGGCTTGGTCATGGTAACACTTAGTGCGTTCTTTATAGATCTTTACATTTTCATAGGCTTCATCACGAATCTCTTATAACTCATTGAGTTGTAGTAACCGCTTCTCTCCTGCCATTGCCATGTCCATATTCAACACCTTGAATGCCCAATACGTCTAATGCTCAAGCTCAACCGGTAAGTGGCATGCCTTTCCAAAAACCAACCGATAAGGGCTCATCTTAATGGGTGTCTTGTACGCCGTGTGGTATGCCCACAATGCATCATTAAGCTTGGTTGCCCAGTCCTTCCGTGATGGTCGTATTGTCTTTTCCAGAATGCCATTGATTTATCGATTGCTTACCTCAACTTGACCCGAAGTTTGAGGGTGATATGAAGTCCCCACCTTATGTGTGATGCTATACTTCTTCAACAACCCTTCATAGAGTTTATTTCAAAAATGGGTTCCTCCATCACTGATTATGGCCCTCGGTGTCCCAAACCTGCTAAATATCACATCCTTCAAAAATTTCACAACATAGTTAGCATCATTGGTTCGGGTTGGTATAGCCTCAACCCATTTGGACAAATAATCAACCGCAACTAATATATATTCATATCCGAGTGAAGGCGTAAAAGGACCCATGAAATCAATTCCCCAGACATCAAATAATTCAATGATAAGATTGTTAGTCAGAGGCATCTCATTTCTCTTTCCAATACTACCAGTCCTCTAACATTTATCACAACACATGCAAAACTTATGAGCATCTTTAAAGAGAGTTGGCCAATAAAATCTAGATTGCAATACCTCAAGGGGCGTTTTCTTACCTCGAAAGTGACCCCCACAATGAAGTTCGTGACAAAAAGAAAGAATGCTCTCATGCTCAGCTTCAGGTACACATCTCCGAATGATTTGATCTTGACCAAAGTTGAATAAATAAGGCTCATCCCAAAAGTAACTCCTGTAAGAAGACAAGAATCTCTTTTTTTCTTGAAAGAGAGGTTAGGTCACAAGACACCACAAGCAAGATAGTTTACAATATCAGCATACCATGGCTCTTGATTTATAGCAAATAATTGTTTATCGGGAAAAGTGTCAACAATTTTCTTATCTTCTTCTTGCTTATGTGAATCAAAGTCCGAAATTAACCTAGAAAGGTGATTTGCAACAATTTTCTCACTACCCTTCTTATCCCTTATTTCTAGGTCAAATTCTTGCAAAAGCAAGACCCACCGAATTAGTCTTGGCTTAGCATTTGGCGTAGTTAATAAGTGTCTCAATGGCGTATGGTTCGAATGCACAATGACCTTAGACCTTACCAAGTAAGGTATGAACTTGTCTAATACAAACACAATAGCCAAAAACTCTTTTTCCATGGTGGAATAGTTGAGTTGGGCATCATTAAGTGTTCTACTAGCATAGTAGATCACATGTGAACGCTTATCCACTCATTGCCCCAAAATAGCCCCTATAGCATAATCAGATGCATCACACATAATCTCAAAAGGAACTGACCAGTTAGGTGCCATAATAATAGGCACCGATGTCAACTTTTCTTTTAAGGCTTGAAAGGCAACAAGGTAATCATCATCAAAAGTAAAAGGAATATCTTTAGACAACAAATTACATAATGGATGACTTATCTTAGAAAAATCTTTGATAAATCTCTTAGAGAAACCTGCGTGTCTTAAGAAACTCCTAATCCCCTTAACCGAAGTCGAAGGGTGGTAATTTAGCAATCAAATCATTTTTAGCCTTATCTACTTCAATACTGTTGACCCTCATCTAAATTTTAATGATGATAAAACACAACTCTAATTATACTAATAGTTTTATCTAAGTTTTTTAAATGATAAAAGCATACAACCAAGAATCAAGATACAAGAACTCAACTTGAATCAAACACCAAGTCAAGACAGAAGATCTAGTATAGGCATAAGGTATTGAAACAAGTTGTAAATCTCACTTGTTCAGGTAACTAGCTTGTCTTATGGCTCCTTTTGAAAAAGCATTTTAACAAAACTATTCATTCAAACGTTTATAAAGTCAAAAACATTTCAAAGCATGAATAACTGGGTTGAAGGGCAACCCAGTTGACTGGGTACTTATACCAGAAGACTGGTATATAGGATAGTGTGTCCTCAGTCGACTGGGTGCTTTATACCAATCGACTGGTATATTGGACAAAATGTCCCCAGTTAACTAGTGCACTTGACCCAGTCGACTGGTACTCTCCACAACCTCAAAAGTGAGACTTTTCACTTGACCCAGTCGACTAGTAATTCAAAAAATATGACCGTTGAGACGCGAGACTTGAGCACTTGATGTATCAAAACATTCTAAGTCAGTACAAAATGGCCATATTAATTCAAGGCTATATAAACTCACTCAAATTAGCATTTAAAAAAAAAAGATTACACATTCAATCAAGTTTTTGCTCAATAATACACAAAAGCTTTGAAATATTTATTGTTGAGCCATTCTTCAAGATTTTCCTTGAAAGAGATATATTATTTAGTTGTATAAGTATTCATTGCTATCTCTTTACCATTTACTTTACAGCAACTGATATTTATTGTAAAGGGATTAGCTTCCGAAAGGAAGATTAGCTTCAGAGATGAAGGGATAAGCTTCCAAGAGGAAGGGATTGCTTGTAAGGTTTATACAACACCCGTGAAGTTGCACGACTAAGAGTTTTAGTGGATTACTTCAAGGAGGTTCATTGAAGAGAATGGACATAGGGTCGGAACGAATCCGATATTGCGCGAACCACTATAAACTGAGTTTGCATCTTCTATTCCTTAAACTCTTTTGTTTACAGCACATTACTTGATTACATGCTTGTGAATTTATCTGTTTTTATAAACTTGCGATTAATTAGCAAAAGTTCTTATAAAACCCAATTCACCCCCTATTGGGTTGAAACCTCAGTCTACAAATACCTTTACTAGAAATCACATGCCCTAATACAATGCCATGTTGTACCATAAAATGACTCTTCTCCCAATTGAGTGGCTGGAGCATTGTATAGGCTAAACAGCATCCTCTTAAAGGCAAATGTCCCAACTGGGCAGGTGAATATTGTTTTCTCTTGATCCTCTGGTGCAATCGGCACTTGATAATAACCTGAAAGACCATCAAGAAAACAATAAAAATCATGCCCTTCTAGTCTTTCCAACATTTGATCAATAAAATGAAGTGGAAAATGATCCTTTCTAGTAGCTGAGTTCAGTTTCCTGTAATCAATGCACATTCTCCATCCTGTAGTCATCCTAGTGGGCACTAGCTTATTCTTCTCATTTCGCACCACTATAATCCCAGACTTCTTTGGCACAACATGAACTAGACTAACCCATCTACTATCTGAAATAGGGTAGATAACTCCTGCATCTAGGAGTTTTAAAATTTCTTTCTTCACTACCTCTTGTAGGTTAGGGTTTAGTCTCCTTTGAGCTTCTCTCACAGGTTTGGCATCGTCCTTTATAATGATCTTATGCATACATGTAATAGGACTAATACCTCTAATGTCACTTTTACTCCATCCTATGGCTCTCCTAAGTCTGCTAAGCTCCTTCACAACTCTCTCCTCTTGGGTTTGGGTCAATGTAGATGAAATAATCACAGGATATGTGCCACCCTCTCCTAGAAATATGTACTTAAGGTGCTTAGGTAACTCTTTAAGTTCAAGCTTAGGTGGAGTAGTATCTTCCCTAGGTAGGGAACTTGGCAATTCTAAAGGTTTGCTAGACTCTTCTTGACGTGACACTGGTATTGCACTATCTAACATCTCATGATACCTTTTAGTCTCATCTTCTAGTGTTTCCTTTACTTTCTCAGTTGTAAGAGCAACTTCAAGCTTGTCCTCTATTTCTGTCTGCAAATAAGTGTCATAAACAAGTGAGTTCACACAATCAATAAAAGAACACTCATCGTTAGCAGAAATAGAAGAAGGAGTGGTAAGAGAATCAAACACTTTAAATTGTACAGTCTCTCCCAAGACTATCATCGTTAACCTCCCCTTATAGACATCAATAATAGTCTTGGTTGTGGCCATAAATGGTCTACCAAGAAGAATTGTGCGCTCCTTGTCCTTAGATGGGGTTCCTTCCATCTCAAATACCACAAAATCCACTGGCACAATCACTTTGTCTACCTGCACCAATATATCCTCAACTATTCCCTTAGGATATTTAACTGACCTATCAGCGAGTTGAAGGGACATAGTTGTTAACTTAAGCTCCCCCAAACCTAGTTGCAAGTATATCGAATATGGTATGAGATTTATACTTGCTCCTAAGTCTAGCATTGCTTTGGTGACCTTCTTGTTTCCCATTGTGATGTTGATGATGAAACTTCAAGATCTTTCAACTTAGGTGGCAGACTTTGTTGGAGCACTGCTCTAGCAACTTCTGACACCATCACTTTCTCATTCTTCTCATATTTCTTTTTTTGGTGTTAAGTTCCTTAACGAATTTCGCATATGATGGCACATTCCTGATAACATCCAAAAGAGGCAAATTAATATTCACTTTAGAAAGTATGTAAAAATATCAGAAATATGCTTACCCTGTTTAACATCCTTCAGACTGCTTGGATAAGGAAGATGAGGCTTATAAGGCTCGGTCGCCTTGTGTAGTGTCGTGAAGGGAGATAGCTCCTTCTCCTTGCTCTCCTCAGATGTTTGAGAAGATTGTGGATCTTCAGTTAGATTTCTTTTAGGAGTGTCATGCTCATTTTGCTTCTCAATTGATTTTCCTGCATCATGTGGCAAGTCATAAAAAATTTTATCATCAGAATTATTGTTAATAATTTTACCACTTCGCAGCACTGTGATAGCCTTTGCTTGCTCAGGTTGGCTAGGTAACTTCCCTTTTTGATGTACTTGCAATTGTTCTGCAAGTTGCCCAACTTATGCTTCTACCCTCTTCATTGATGCCTCTACGGAATCCAACCTTTGGCTGTGTCTCTTGTTGTGAGTTTTAAATTACTCGCAAGCGCACGAGTCGTTTGCAATATAGTGTTGTGCAAGTGTGAGGTCGAATCCACAGGGAATTGCATTGTAAAAATATTTTCATCTAAACTAAGCCTATTTTAACCTAGTTCTGAATTTTGGATTGTATTTTGCGAAGAAATATAAAGTAAACTAAATTGATTTAAAAACAATTGATAAAAACACTAAGGTTTTCTGAATCCACCCCACCAAAGTAAATCATATATCTTCGTGTTCTATATAAAAGTAATATATCAAATCATTCCATGAATCCACCATTATACAAATCACGACGAATACCCAAACTAAACCATGACCATCCAATATATCCGTTTAATTCACAAATCACAATGAATATCCCATCTAATTTGAATAATCCGCCGTATCCGGCAGATGAAACACAAAGAATATCCAATTTAACAATTTAAAAACAATCAATCATAAGAATTTACTCAAACAATTGAAATAGAACATTAATACTAAAAATATCAGAATTTTACGAATATATCTGAAAATATAATGCTAAACAATGGTGAGGCACTGCAAAGTGTTTCGAATCGATGTGGAATGTCGCGGGTGCGCTCGATCACAGTCTTGTGCGCTCGAGTGCAGCATGGTGCACTGCCTGACCTTTGTCTACTAAAACTTCCATAACTTTCTCTAGAAAAATCATTTTTATGAGCAGTAAAATTCTCCAAAAAATAGACTTCCTGATCTTTCTAAGCATATATGGCTAATCTCTTGGTTCTTCCTGAATCAATACAGTTTAATCTACAAAAATGACTGATCTGTACGGGCAATTCTGGCAATTTAGTGAAACTCCTTTCCAAGTGCTTGTGAACTTGTAAAACAAAGTGTAGATCGAGGTTTCAACCCAAGAGGGGGGGTGAATTGGGTTTTTAAAACTTTTTGCGGAATTAATACAAGTTTATAAAAACGAATAAGCAGCAAACAATTAAGATAAGTAATGTGCTGTAAATAAAGAATTTAAAGAGAAGAGGATGCAAACTCATATTATAGCGGTTCAGTAATATCGGATTTGTTCCGACCCTACGTCCACTCTCTTCAAGGAACTCCTTGAAGTAATCCACTAAATAACTTAGTCGTACAACTTTCCCGATGTTGTACAAACCTTACAATCCTTTCCTCTCGGAAGCTATCCCCTTCCTCTCGGAAGTAATCCCCTTCCTTTCGGAAGTAATCCCTTTACAAAAGATGCTGTAAGGTAAATGGTAGAGAAACAGCTAATGAAAGCTTATACAACTGAATAATGTCTCTCTTTCAAAGTAAAGCTTGAAGAATGGCTCAACAAGAATATTTCAAAGCTTTTTGTGTTTCAAAGAGTACAACAACTTGATTGTGTAATATTAACTCTTTTTGAATGTGTGCAACTCTCTATTGAATGCTCAATAGAATGGGTTTATATAGCCATCGAATAATATGGCCGTTGGGACTTTAATTTGAAAAAAGTTTACTTTAAAACGTTCAGATTTGGTGTCCAATGGCCATATTTTTGAACTACCAGTCGACTGGGCGTGATACCAGTCGACTGGGTTCACTTGAAAAAATCTATTTTTCAGACCTTCTGGGTTACTAGTCGATTGGTATTTTTCATCTAGTCGATTAGGGACTTACTGTCCATTTACCAGTCGACTGGTATGACTGACTTAGTCGACTAGAGACATACTGTCTCATATACCAGTTGACTGGTATATGTACCCAGTCGACTGGGTTGTCTTCCAACCCAGTTTTTCTGTTTTAATTGAAAATGTTTGTTCGAAAATGATCGGTTTAGAAAAACCTTTTGTGTTCGAGCCATTGAACAAGCTATTACCATGTATAAGTGAGACTTACATTGGTTCTAAAACCTTAGACCTATACTAGTTCTTCAGTCTTCACTTGATACTTTGATTCGGTTTGAGTTCTTGCACCTTGATCCTTGGTTGAATGCTTTTGTTACTTACTATACTTAGTTAGTATAATAACAGTTGCGTTTTGTCATCATTAAAATACAGGTGAGGGTCAACAATCTCCCCCTTTTTGATGATGATAAAACTAATAATGTGAAAACAGATAAAAAACCTAAGTGTTTGGATTTTACGAAAAATCGGATAGAGTCTCTTCTGTTTTTTGAATAAAACCACCTTGTAAACAAGAAAATGTAGTTTACAAACATTCCAACAAACCATAATCAACTCAACCAATCAATGAATAAGTTTTTGAGCAGTTCTCCCCCTAAATCTATGCATTGGTTTCTTTTAACTTAGTTTTTCTTATTTTTCTCCCCTGTTTTGACAACAGCAACCAAAGGGGCTAGAAATCAAAAAATAAGTTACTTATCCACTACAGTCACCTAGAGTATGATTAGAAAAACCTGTACGCGAAAATTTGGCTTCATTTGGAGTTTGGAAGCCTTCCCGGGAAGAATCGAAAGTTTTCATACAATCATAACCATTTTAGAGCATTTTTGTGACTAACAGTAGTTTGAAACTATGCAAACATATCACAAATAATGTAGATAGATATATGAAATATGACTAATGATAACAAAATATCATATACATAAAGTTAATCCATGTCCGGGCTTCATAGAGCCATAAAAAAAATACAATAGTAATACAAAATATGTCTGTGCTATGTGGTAAGAGCTAGAAAACCCTAAGTACATCATAATAACGAAAACAAAGACTTAAGGAGTGGGAGAGTCTGAGCCATCACGAAGAAGATCCTTAATCTTTGCTAGAGAACCCTCAGTGTGCTCTCGATGTAACTCGAAGTCGTCTCGTAGGTGGTCGATGGAGGAGCTCAATCTCTGGTACTCCGTCTACATGGACTGGAATCTGGACTACATCGTCATCTGAAGGCTCGAGATCGCCTGAAGTATATCGCCGTATCCAGCCTGACCAGTGCTCGAGTCACTAATCGGAGGTGCTCGGGTATCTGTGTCCATATCAGCAGCAGTATCTGCAGCAGCTTCCTCATCCTCATCATCATCGCTCTCATCCTCTCGGATCCATAGGCACTTCCCTGCCTTCGGATAGAGGAAGCCATCACGAACTGCGCATCCTATCTTTTTCAGTGATGAGACATTGATGATGTTTGTCGGTCCAATATCCTAAGCCTCGGAGGCAGGCAGAGGCACCCGAAAGTGCTGGAGTATGAGTGTAATGAGCATCCCGTAAAGTAGACACCCGGAGTTGCTCGCTTCACCATTTATCATGTTGACGAGCAGTAGAGGATATATATTGAAGTGGTGCCCAGATTTAAGGCACCAAATCAATACCGTATCTATCTTAGATAGACACCCTCGACTCCCGAGTCTCGGGTGGATGGTCCAACTCACTATTAGCTGAAACATCTTCGAGTCGAGGGGCATGCCACTACATGTATGAAATATAGTGGGTCTGTACACATAGTTAGGGTCTCCCTTGACTATCTAACAGGCCGCCTCAACGTTGAAGTTGTCGGGCCATCCATCCAGACTCCATTGGATCCCCCTTGTAGGGATCCTCAGTAAGCTCATGAGGAGGTCAGTGTTGACCTCAAACTCCACACCATTGACTCTGGTTCTTAATCTCAGAGCCAGAGGACTGGGTTTCACCAAGTTCGCATAGAACTGGTGAATCAGTCTCGGGTAGAATTTTTCATGCACTTTGACCAGTGGGGTCAAGTGAATCGCCTCAAAGGCTGGCAAGATATCAAAATTGCCATGACAAATAAAGTCGAAGTCTACAACTCTAGCCGTTATGATCTTTTTATGAAGGATTAACGAATCATACCTCGCCTTTGCCGTAGGATTGGAAAACAAAGACTCATCAAGTTCTGTTCTAGGTGCTTTGCTTGATGAGCCTGCTACACACCCTTCCCCTGTGACTTTGATGCCGAGGATTTTGTAGACCTTGGCCTTTTAGGCGCATTTGGTCCACTGGTTGTGAATTTAACATGGATTCTATCGGCCATTTTGAGAAATTTGGAGTTTTTGGGTAAAAGAAATTTTAGTGAAAATAAGAGATTTTAACCGTAAAAAGTCAAAAATCTCGTTACGGATGAGTAGATCGGTGTGTTTAGATGAAGTTTGGATGGTTTTTGGATCAAAAAGATGATTTTTTCTAGAGAGAGAAAGCAATGGTGCTCGAAAATAGCGTAAAAAATCAAAAAAATGAACAGTCCCTTTTATAGAGTCGCGATACCAGTCGACTAGATCGAGTTACTAGTCGACTGGGTCCCTTTGAAAAGATGAACAGTTTTCATACCAGTCGACTGGGTTCATGTACCAGTCAACTAGGTGAACTGGCAGTAAGATACCAGTCGACTGGATTGAATTAACCAGTCAACTAGATGACAATTGATTTTCAAAAAATTGGTTCCAAACAGGGTCTAGAGATACTAGACTACTGGACAGGATTTACCAGTCATCTGGAAAAGAGATAGAGACTCATCAGTCGACTGGATCAAATTTACCAGTCGTCTGGTATAATTTAAACAAGAATTAATACTCTTTCACTAGATGTCAAACATGCATATGATGAATGAAGGAGCAATCAGATATTCAGTTTATCATAATCCAGCAATCCCATCAACATTCTAATTTTACAAAAACTAGCTTCACCTAGAGGTTTTGTAAGAATATCAGCTATTTGATCTTCTGAAGGTATGAATTCTAGTCTTATGTCACCTTTTTGAGCATGGTCTCTTAAGAAATGATGTCTTATTTCTATGTGCTTTGTTTTAGAGTGCTGAATAGCGTTCTTGGTTAGGTTGATAGCACTAGTATTATCACAAAATATTGGAATGTTTTTGAGGTTCATGCCATAGTCTTCTAGTTGTTGTTTCATCCAAATTACTTGGGCACAACAACTTGCGACTGCAACGTATTCCACCTCGACGGTTGATAGTGCAACAGAATTTTGTTTCTTGGAAAACCAAGAAGTTAACATAGCTCCTAAGAATTGGCATGTACCACTTGTGCTTTTTCTATCTAACCTACATCCATCAAAGTCAGCATCTGAATATCTTACAAGCTCAAAAGATGAATCTCTAGAGTACCATAATCCTATGGTTTGGGTTCCTTATAGATATCTAAGGATTCTTTATACTGCAACTACATGTGATTCCTTAGGATTAGACTGAAATCTAGCATACATGCATACACTGAACATTATATCAGGTCTACTTGTAGTCAAATAAAGTAAAGCACCTATCATGCTTCTATAATATTTAGAATCTACAGTTTTACCTCCTTCATCAAGATCAAGTTTAGTAGTTGTGCTCATAGGCGTTCCAAGTGGCTTTGAGCTTTCCATCCCGAACCTCTTTAGTAGGTCCTTAATGTACTTCTGTTGATTGATGAAGATGCCTCCTTTTAGTTGCTTGATTTGAAGTCCAAGGAAGTATGCAAGTTCTCCCATCATGCTCATTTCAAATTCACCTTGCATACACTTTTCAAACTCTTGACAGATTCATTAGTAGCACCAAATATAATATCATAAACATATATTTGAACTATCAAAGTGTCATTTTTATGAGTTTTTGTGAAGAATGTTGTGTCTATTTTACCTCTAACAAAATTATTGTCAATCAAAAATTTGCTTAGTCTTTCATACCATGCCCTTGGAGGTTGCTTCAACCCATACAGAGCTTTAGAAAGCTTATAGACATGATTTGGAAGACTAGGATTTTCAAATCCAAGAGGTTGCTCAACATAAACCTCTTCTTCTATAAAGCCATTTAAAAAGGCACTTTCACATCCATTTGAAATAGCTTGACTTTATTAAAGCATGCAAAGGCTAATAACATTCGAATAGCTTCTAATCTAGCTACGGGAGCATAGGTTTAATCAAAGTCTATTCCTTCTTCTTGATTATATCCCTTAGCAACTAGTCTAGCCTTGTTTCTAGTTACTATTCCATTTTCATCTATCTTATTTCTATATACCCATTTAGTTCCAATTATTGAATGATCTTTAGGTCTTGGAACTAGTTTCCAAACATTGTTTCTCTCAAATTGATTTATTTTTTCCTGCATCGCAATTATCCAACCATTATTTTTTTCAACTTCTATAAATGTCTTAGGTTATACTTGAGACAAATCCTTACTAGATGTTGAATATCCTAAAAATATTCCTTCATCAGTCTTAGAATCAAATTTACCCAAGTGAGTTTTATTGTTATTTAAGATGAAGCATTTACAACCAAATGCACGAAAATAGGAGATATTGGGCTTTCTCCCTTTCCATAGTTTATATGGAGTTTTATCAAGCAGAGGCCTTATCAAAATTCTATTTAAGATATTGCAAGAAGTGTTCACGGCTTCAGCCCAAAAGTATTTTGGTAAACTATTTTCACAAAGTATAGTTCTTGAAAATTCTTTTAGAACTCTATTTTTCCTCTCAACAACTCCATTTTGTTGAGGAGTTCTAGAAGCTGAAAAGTTGTGATTAATTCCATTTTCATCACAAAATTTTGAAAAGCTTTGATTTTCAAATTCTCTACCATAATCACTTCTTATGCTTGAAATACAAATTCCTTTTTCATTTTGTACCTTTTTGCAAAACTTTTCAAATCCTTTGAAAGCTTCATCCTTGTAAGCAATAAAAATAACAAAGGTATATCTTGAATAGTCATCAACAATAACAAGAGCATATTGATGGCCACCTAGACTAATGGTACTAATTGGATCAAATAAGTCCATATGTAAAAGTTCCAAAGGTTTAGTAGTTGAGACTACATTTTTTGCTTTAAAAGAAATTCTAGTTTGTTTTCCCATTTGACAAGCATCACATACTTTGTTTTTTTCAAAATTGATTTTAGGAAGTCCAATGACTCAATATTTTCTTGAAACGATTTTTAGCAAGTTCATGTTTACATGGCCAAACCTTCTATGCCATAGCCATGGATTTTCACTAAAAGCAGGAAAACATTTTTCATTTTCAGAATGCAAGGATTTCAAATCAACTATGTAGACATTTTCACATCTATGGCCAATAAATTTGATCTTGTTGCTCTTGATGTCTATAACTAGACAATGAGAGGTCTTAAATGTGACTTTGTAGCCTTTGTCACATAGTTGACTAATGCTAAGTAAATTTGGCTTAAGGCCTTGTACTAGCAATACATTATCTAAGGTTGAGAAATCATTACCGACTTTTCCATGCCCGATGATCTTTATTTTAGTATTGTCTCCAATGGTCACAAGTCCACCATCTCTTAGAGTTAGCTCTTTGAATACACTTTTATCACCGGTCATGTGCTTCGAGCATCCACTATCAAGGTACCAACAGTTACCTTTCTCCTTGGTGTGGAGACATATCTACATCACACAAGGATATATGATAGCACTTTTAGGTACCCAAAATTTCTTGGGTCCTTTCGGGTTAGTTCTAGAAAACACGGTTCCTTTTAGGACCCATACTTTCTTAACAGTATATGGTGATCTATGGACATGTTGATGATGCAAAATCCTAGGATGGTAGTTATTGAATTTTCTAGGATATCTTAGATGTGCATGTCTATAATCCTTAGGATAGTAGTTCATAGGATACATGTTTCTATGGTGAGGAATATGAAAATGCATGTCATTTCCAGAAAATGTATGATGATGCATTCTTGGATACATGCTAGCATTATTATGTGTATGCAAATTATTTCTAGGATAACCATGATGGTAATTCCTAGAATGAGCATGAGCAGAGTGCATATGTTGATTATACATATTGTTCCTAGAATGAGCATGTTGGTTATTTCTAGGATGTGTATAAGAATTTCTGGAGTGTGCATACATATAAGCATATGTATTTCTAGGATGCTTCATTTTTGTATAAACATTTGAATTCCCAGAATTTCTAGCATTTAATGAGGGAGTGCTTTTAATCTTGCTAGGGTTTTTTTGAAGTAGAGGCTTCATTCATACATGAGGCTTTCATGAATAAGCTCTCTTTTGATTTTTGCTTTCCCAAAGGAGAGTATCCTACACCAGATTTTCCTCCACTTAATCTTTGGGAAGAAAGCACTTCATCAAGCTTTTCTTTTCCAAGCATAAGTCTTGATATAGTACTATTCAATTCTGAAATTTTATTTTTTAAATTCTTATTTTCATCTTTGAGAAAATCTTGAGAAGAATCATACAGTAAAGACAATAATTTTTATTTTTCTTCTCTAAGACTTATCATCTCTTTAGAGAGAGATGATACCTCCTTTTTAAGAATTGAATTTCTAGAATCAAATTTCTTCAATTCATTATGCATTTCATTTATTACTTCTAGCAGTTCTTCACTACTACTCACAATATTATTCTTAGAAGAAGGAGAAGAGTTTACCTCACTTTCATCGTTGATTGCCATCAAACAAAGGTTGACAATTTCCTCGTATCCGACTTCTTTGTCCGACGATTCATCTTCTTCTTCGTCATCGCTCCAGGTAGTTGCTATCATGGCTTTCTTTTTGAAGCTCTTGTATGGTTTGTTTGAAGCCGTACAATTAGCCTTAATGTGACCGGGCTTCTTGCAGCCATAACACATAAGCGGTTCCTTTTTTGAAGTGGGATCCTTTGTGTAAGGTTTCTTGCTTTTCTTCAAGAACCTGTGAAATCGTTTGGTGATTAAAGTCATTTCACCATCTTCCTTGCTGCTCTTTGCTTCTTTTTTTGTTTCCATTTCTTTGCTACTCGTAGAAGCTTTAAGAGCAATTTGCTTTTTCTTCTTCTCATCATTATTGACGATGGGAGACATTTCTTCCATCTCGTATGTCAACAATGACCCAAGCAATGTCTCAACATCCAGTTTGTCAAAATCTTTGGCCTCCTGTATGGCTATCTTCTTTGGTTTCCATGAGGGTGGCAGAGATCTCAAGATTTTTCTGGTTAGTTCAAACTCCTCAATATTCCTACTAAGCAGTTTTAAACCATTTATAATAGTGGTGAACCGTGAGTGCATTTCAGAAATAGTTTCGTCAGGAGACATTTTAAGGATTCATACTCAGAAACTAGCATATAAATTTTTGACTTTTTTACCTCACTAGTTCCTTCATATGTGACTTGTAATTTGTCCTATATATCTTTAGCCGAAACATATGCAGATATTTTATTATATTCAAAAATATCTAATGCACAATGTAACATACTTGTTGCTCTGCTATTGAGAGACATCATTCTACAATCCTCATCAGTGTACTCAGTTTTGAGTTTAGGCATTGTATGATGGGTCTCTCCAATAGTTATTTCTTTTGAATGAATTCTAGGTCATTCTTCAATGACTCTCCACAGATTGTAATCTTGTCATTCGACAAAGATTTTCATTCTGTTTTTCCAATAGTTATAACTGGAGTCATTGAATAAAGGTGGTCTAGTATAAGAGTGTCCCTCAGAGTAGCTATTTGCTGCCATTGGATCAACTCAAGGATTTTAAGCCTAAATATGAGAACGAGGCTCTGATACCAATTGTAGATCGAGGTTTCAACCCAAGAGGGGGGGTGAATTAGGTTTTTAAAACTTTTTGCGGAATTAATACAATTTTATAAAAACGAATAAGCAGCAAACAATTAAGACAAGTAATGTACTGTAAATAAAGAGTTTAAAGAGAAGAGGATGCAAACTCAGATTATAGCGGTTCGGCAATATCGGATTCGTTTCGACCCTACGTCCACTCTCTTCAAGGAATCCACTAAGTAACTTAGTCGTACAACTTTCTCGGTGTTGTACAAACCTTACAATCCCTTCCTCTCAGAAGCTATCCCCTTTCCTCTCGGAAGTAATTCCCTTCCTCTCGAAAGTAATTCCCTTCCTTTCGGAAGTAATCTCTTTACAAAAGATGTTGTAAAGTAAATGATAGAGAAACAGCTAATGGAAGCTTATACAACTGAATAATGTCTCTCTTTCAAAGTAAAGCTTGAAGAATGGTTCGACAAGAATATTTCAAAGCTTTTTGTGTTTCAAAGAGTACAACAACTTGATTGTGTAATATCAACTCTTTTTGAATGTGCGCAGCTCTCTATTGAATGCTCAATAGAATGGGTTTATATAGCCATCAAATAATATGGCTGTTGGGACTTTAATTTGAAAAAAATTTACTTTAAAACGTTTAGATTTGGTGTCCAATGGTCATATTTTTGAACTACCAGTCGACTGGGTCGTGATACCAGTCGACTGGGTTCACTTGAAAAAATCTCGTTTTCAAACCTTCTGGGTTACTAGTCGACTGGTATTTTTTATCCAGTCGACTGGGGACTTACTATCCATTTACCAGTCGACTGGTATGACTGACCTAGTTGACTGGAGACATACTGTCTCATATACCAGTCGACTGGTATATGTACCTAGTCGACTGGGTTGTCTTCCAACCCAGTTTTTCTGTTTTAATTGAAAATGTTTGTTTAAAAACGATCGGTTTAGAAAAACCTTTTGTGTTCAAGTCATTGAACAAGCTTTTACCGTGTATAAGTGAGACTTACATTGGTTATAAAACCTTAGACCTATACTAGTTCTTCCGTCTTCACTTGATACTTTGATTCGGTTTGAGTTCTTGCACCTTGATCCTTAGTTGAATGCTTTTGTTGCTTACTACACTTAGTTAGTATAATAACAGTTATGTTTTGTCATCATTAAAATACGGGTGAGGGTCAACACAAAGAAAAACAACGAAAAAAAACTCAAAGTAACAAATTCCTAAGCTAAACATGTAACAACCTAGAAAAACACAGTAAACACAGAAATAAGATAAAATAAAGTGAAGTAACACAAACTAAGAGCTTAACAAATGTTTAAGAGGCCCAAAAATGCAATATTTGGTACTCATCAAATAAGCGAAACAAAATAAAAAGCTAAATGAAAACCAAAGAACATAAAGATAAGTTTATTATTCATGTTATCCTAAAATTTAAGTATCACGCATAACCATGATATTCATTCATGAGCAAGCTTAAAATATAAACCCATCTTTGCAATGAATAGGAATTTTAAAATCTAATTACTTACAAGAGGTAGGATAAGGCATCACAAGTCTAACTCAGTGTAAGGTGAATTAGTATAAAAAGATGAGGCTTCCAAATAACTTCAATGTATAATGTCTCCATGTCTCCATGTTTCAAGATTCACAGAATTTCTTATCAAAATGAACAACAGTGGCATAGTTTTATTTTCTTCTTTCTTTTATTATAAGGCTCTGCTATGTTTGGTTCCCTTAAGCTTTCTAATTGACCCATGTAGCGAGTGTTGAGTCAATGACTCCCAAACCAGATAGTTTTAGGGCATTAGGTGTAAGGACACCCCTAAGGACTTACTAACTCGAGTAAAATAGGCTACAAAACTAAACTGGCCTTAATGCTACCAAGCAAAATTCACACCTTTTAATGTGAACACTCACTGCTTACTAAGGCAAAAGATCTAGTTACTTAGCGGAAAGTTTCATAATGATCATTAAGAATAAAACTCCCACCTTTTGATGTGAACACTCACTGCTTACTGAGGCAAGAGGTCCAGTTACTCAGTGGAAAGTTTATTGATGATCATTAAATTTATTTATTTATTTATACTTTTCTATGCCAAATTGTTTATCCAACATGTCATCCAGTTTTAGTTAAGTCAAGGAAACATACATATTAAAATCATATGTCATACCTCACACAATTTTGTGCTAATGTGCTCGTGTCAGATTAGATCAAACATGTGAATTCTCAAATGCCTAAAGTAAGTAACTAAATTTTAAAAATCTATCATCAGATCATGTATTCAAGATTTTAAGCTTACCAATGACATCACATCATAGTATTTGTTTAGATCAACCAAAATTGCAAAATAACATAAGCATGCATTTTTCTTCTCTTTAAAATGAAAAAAAAACAATAACAACAACAAACTGGGACAAAGTGTGTGTAATATGTCTCTCATACCCCTAAACTTAAATTACACATTATCCCCAATGTGTGAATAATATGGAAAGAGCTTACCTGGGAGATGGAGAACTAGCTGGACTGGCATGACTCATAGCATACCCCTAAACTTGAACTGAAGTACTCGTTGTCTTTGAAAAATAAAGACTGGAAAACAAAAGAAACACTAGAAATAAACAATAACAATAAATATGTAAAATAATAAACAAATAGAAAGGATATGCTGTGGGGTGCCTCCCATAAGTGCTAAGTTTAAAGTCTTCAGCCAGACTCACCATCGTAGACGACACTCAATCTGAGTAACTAGGATCCTCCAACAATATTATCTTAATGTCCGGACTCCTTAACTCCAATAATGGTTTTAGCCTCTGTCCATTCACCTTGAAAGTGTTGTCGTTCTTTGGATCCTCAATCTCAATGGCCCCATGAGGAAAAACCGACCGAATAATAAATGGGCCAGTCCATCGAGATTTGAGCTTATCTGGAAAAGGATGCAAACGTGAATTGTAAAGAAGAACTTTTTGACCAGGCTTAAAAGCTTATCTCAAAATGTTTTGGTCATGAGTCTTCTTCATATGTACCTTGTACGGTCGCGTACAGTCATATGCATCATTTCGTAGCTCATTTAATTCATTGAGTTGGAGCTTCGTTTGTGAGCCAGTCTTTGAAAGATTGAAGTTCAGCTGCTTGATAGCCCAATACGCTTGATGTTCTAATTCTACCGGAAGGTGACATGTTTTTCTGTACACAATACGATAGGGAGACATGCCAACTGGCGTCTTGAAGGCTATCCAATATGCCCACAGTGCATCAGTCAATCGAAGAGACCAATCCTTTCTACTAGGGTTCACAGTTTTCTCCAAAATGTGCTGGATCTCTGTTGTGCGATTATATACCTAAAAAAATAGGTAAATAATCGCACTCATTTTACTTGCAAGTGCACAAGGTCAACTTAGTAGTATAGTGTGCGAAAGCAAGATCATCTCCATAGCGATTGGTGAATTTCGTTTTAGAATTATATTCGCAATGTAAAAAGATAGAAATAATAAAAGAGTTGATTTTGATAAAGATAAAATAATAAAGATAAAGGCATAGGGACTTGATATCCAACACTAATTATGCTACCACAATACAACAGTATGCCAATGCTTTAATCATGCCATGAATACCTAATGGTTGTCAACCTAAGGGCATGGTATCTACTCCTTAAGCTATTGATCTCCCTAAGCAATGAGTTAGGCATGGTATCTACTTTAACTCTTTTCTATCTTAAGGGATTCATTATGGTATCTACTGAGTTGTTCCTTAAGAGAGCATAGGTACTATGGAAATCGACAACCACACAGGACCTAGGGTATGGTATCTACTCCCGGTTTCTTATGTTGATTAACCCAAGAATCCAGTGTGGATATCTTTTGTTACTAATGTCAGACCCAGGACTCGGTCATCCAAATTGATCTAACTAACAAGTCCATACCACATGCACATATTGATCAGACATATACATATGAGGAATTTAAATAAAAGTAGGTATTAATCAGGTTAAGCAACACAACATGAATATTGCAAAGGCGCCAATACTAATTATTGAATAAACATAATTAGGGCTTCAACCAAGCCATTACTAAAAGTTAAGTATGCATAATAAAAATAAAGGAAAGAAGAAACTCAAGAGAAGAGTCGTCAATTCTCCTCCACAGTTTCCTTCTCCAAGCTAAAGCAAAAGATAAAAGAAGTGATTAAATGATGTCCATTATGTGTGTTTTAAAGGTGTATTTATAGGGGGTGAATAATCCTAGAAGGCTCAGGAACCCTAAACTTTCCTAAAACATAAAACTCCTTTATTTCCAAATCTGGTTTTGCCGCTTTACTGTTCACGCCCGTACATGTGCGCTCGATCGCGTGTGTGGTGCGCTTGATCGCACAGAGGAGTGCACTCGATCACAAGTCTGCTCCAGGATTTCCAGATTTCTTTCTTTAAGTGCCAAAAATGCTTCTTTTTCTTCAAGACCCTATAAAAACGTGTAAAACCCAAAAGTAAAGTAAAATAGACTAAAACATATAGACAAAGAGCTTAACAAATGTAAATTAAGAGGCTTAAATATGAATATTTAAGCACTTATCACACCCCCAAACTTATATATTGCTAGTCCCTTATCAATACAAAACTAAAAACTAAATGAAAAATAAAGGTACATAGATAAATCCACTGTTCATGGTGTCCACAAAAGTTAAGGTATCGCACAAAACCATGACGTGCATTCATGAGCAAGCTTTAAAATACAAACACATCTTCGTAATGAATCCAAGTTTTAAACGTTGATTAGTTATATGAGGTAGGTTGAGGCATCACAAGTCTGATTTTTAGTGTGTGGTGAATTAGCACCTAAAGATGAAGCTTCCAAATATCTCTAATGTATAGTGTTTCAGTGTCTTAACATTCATTGAATTTCCTATCAGAATGAACACAAGTGGCATAGTTTTCTTTCTTTTCTTTTTCTTTTATTATGAGCTTTTTTTTTTTGCCAAGTTGAGTTCCATTAAGCTTTCTAGTTGACCCATGTAGCGAGTGTTTAGCCAATGACTCCCAAACCAGATGGTTTTAGGGCATTAGGTGTAGAGACACCCCTAAGGACTTACTAACTCGAGTCAAAAAGGGTACAAAACTAACTGGTCTTAATGCTTCTAAGCAAAATTCTCACCTTTTGACGTGACACTCACTGCTTACTGAGGCGAGAGGGCCAGTTACTCAGTGGAAAGTTTGATTACTGATCATTAGGAGCACTTTTCTTTTTTGAGAAATAACAATTTTTTTTCTTTTTTTTTTCCTATACCAAAGTGTGAATCTAACAAGTCATCCGGTTCACAGTTAAGCCGAAGAAACATACATAAAAATTACATGTCATACTCCACACAATTATGTGCTAAAGTGCTCGTGTTAGTTTAGGTCAAACTTGTGAATCCTTAAATGCCTAAAAGTAAGTGATTAAGGTTTAAAACTTAATTATTAGCCCATGTGTTCAAGGTTTTAAGTTCACTTATGAAGTCAAATCATAGTATTCGTTTAGATCAACCAAAAATTTTTAGAACAAAATAAACATGTATTTATCTTTTAAACAAAAAAATTGGGACATAATATGTGTGTGAATGTGTCCCCATACCCCCAAACTTAAATTTCACATTGTCCCCAATGTGCGAAAAGCATGGAAGGATCCGACCTGGGAGATGGAGAACTCGTTGGGCTGGCATGGCTTATAGCACACCCCCAAACTTTGAACGGATGTACACAATGTCTCTAAAAAAAGGAAAAACTAACATAATACGGGAAAACAAAGAGTACAAAAAAATAAATAACTAATAATAAATATAAAAAAATAATAAAAGGATAAGCTGTGGGTTGTTTCCCATGAGCGCAAAGTTTAACGTCTTCAACCGGACCAAGCCTTATTTTTTCCCAAAACCAAGATTGGCAGCAGCTAGCATAGAAAGTGTCTTATTCTCTCCCATATAATCATAAGGCAAATGCTTCGGCAATTGCTTTAACTCCAAGTTAGGTGCCTGGACAATAGAAAGGAAAAAAATAATATTAGTAGGTACATGAAGTTCAAATGGATCGGTGTACTTACTTGGATGCTTTGGAGAGTCCTTTAGGAGGTGGACAGTTTCAATGATGTCTTCAGTAACATCTTCGAATTTTGGCTCAATATCTGATCCTTTGAAATAATAGGTGAGGGTGGTCTCCAAGGGATCAATATGATGGTCATGAAAAACTTGTTCAACAACACCTTGCTTTTGTTCACTTAGCTCCTTAGCCAATTGCCCCATTTGTACCTCTAGTCTTTGAATAGCTTGCTCATGCCTAGCAGTGATTTGTTTTTGCTGATCTAGTGAAGTCATCAATGTTGTCATTAGTTACTGTTGCTGAGTGGTCAATTGCTTTACAAGACTCTCTAGGTCACTATTTTCTAATTTCG
This sequence comes from Bretschneidera sinensis, assembly GCA_023935145.1. NCBI lineage: Eukaryota > Viridiplantae > Streptophyta > Magnoliopsida > Brassicales > Akaniaceae > Bretschneidera > Bretschneidera sinensis. The sequence continues at coordinate 81,185,703 of CM043701.1, forward strand.
GCACTGGTTGGGCTGCTGGTTGGAAGTTGCTTTGCTGTCCTTGAAGATTCAAAGCATTGTGATTGTTGCTCCATGAGAGGTTGGGGTGGTGCTGCCATCTAGGATTGTAGGTATTTGTATATGCATTGTGTGGTCCCTCATAATTTACTTGCTCTTGATCTGCATATAAATATAAAGGGCAAGTTTCAGAAGTGTGATTAAAACAAGAACATATAGCACATACCTGGAGTGGTTTGGCTTGCGGACTAGGTGAGATATTTTGAGTAGTCAAGGTGTTTATGAGCATATCCAACTTTCTCTCCATAGCATTTAGATAAGCATAACTAGCTTCCACCATTGGTGCTTCTCCTTCGAATGAATAGTTGAAAAACTTCAGTGTAGCAGTTTCAGTGTACTTTCTGGAGCTTTTGCGCTCGATCGCACCAAAAACGGTGATCGATCGCACTAGGCTTGCGCTCGATCGCACAAAGGAGTGCACTCGATCGCAATGAATGCAGAAATTCCTCCCCCACACATCTAAACAAAAACAGAAAACGAAAAGAAGAAATAAATATGATTTTTGATAGAAATAAAAATAAAATGGAACAGAATAAAATAAAATAAAATAAAACTAACGAAAATAATTCCAAAAATAAATTTAGTACAATCCTCGACAACAGCGCAAAAAACTTATTGTGCGATTATATACCTAAATAAATAGGTAAATAATCGTACTCGTTTTACTTACAAGTGCACAATGTCAACTTAGTAGTATAGTGTGCGAAAGCAAGATCATCTCCACAGGGATTGGTGAATTTCGTTTTAGAATTATATTCGTAATGTAAAAAGATAGAAATAATAAAAGAGTTGATTTTGATAAAGATTAAATAATAAAGATAAAGGCGTAGGGACTTGATATCCACTACTAATTATGCTACCACAATACAACAGTATGCCAATGCTTTAATCATGCCATGAATACCTAATGGTTGTCAACCTAAGCGCATGGTATCTACTCCTTAAGCTATTGATCTCCCTAAGCAATGAGTTAGGCATTATATCTACTCTAACACTTTTCTATCTTAAGGGATTCAATATGGTATCTACCGAGTTGTTCCTTAAGAGAGCATAGGTACTATGGAAATCGACAACCACACAGGACCTAGGGTATGGTATCTACTCTCGGTTTCTTATGTTGATTAACCCAAGAATCCGGTGTGGATATCTTTTGTTACTAATGTCAGACCCAGGACTCGGTCATCCAAATTGATCTAACTAACAAGTCCATATCACATGCACATATTGATCAGACATACACATATGAGGAATTTAAATAAAAGCAGGTATTAATCAAGTTAAGTAGCACAACATAAATATTGCAAAGGCGCCAATACTAATTATTGAATAAACATAATTAGGGCTTCAACCAAGCCCTTACTAAAATTTAAGTACACATAATAAAAATAAAGGAAAGAAGAAACCCGAGAGAAGAGTCATCAATTCTCCTCCACAGTTTCCTTCTCCAAGCTAAAGCAAAAGATAAAAGAAGTGATTAGACGATTTCCATTGTGTGTGTTTTACAGGTGTATTTATAGGGGGTGAATAATCCTAGAAGGCTCAGGAACCCTAAACTTTCCTAAAACATAAAACTTCTTTATTTCCAAAACTGGTTCTACCGCTTTACTGTTCACACCCGTACATGTGCACTCGATCGTATGCGTGGTGCGCTCGATCGCACAGAGGAGTGCGCTCGATCACAAGTCTGCTCCAGGATTTCCAGATTTCTTTCTTTAAGTGCCAAAAATGCTTCTTTTTCTCCAAGACCTTATAAAAACGTGTAAAACACAAAAGTGAAGTAAAATAGACTAAAACATATAGACAAAGAGCTTAACAAATGTAAATTAAGGGGCTTAAATATGAATATTTAAGCACCTATCAATCTCGCGATTAGAAATTTCCACTTGTCAACTCGTCTATGGGTGATACGGGGTGGAAACCTTATGTGTGATGAAATAATTCTTCGTCAACTGCTCAAAAAATTGGTTGCAAAAGTGCTTACCTCCATCACTTATTATTGCTCAAGGTGTACCAAAACGAGCAAAGATAGTGTCCTTCAAAAACTGGACCACAACTCTGTCGTCATTGGTCTTGCATGCAACGGCCTCCACCCATTTGGATAGATAATCCACAGCAACCAGAATGTACAGGTTGCCAAAAGAGTTTGGGAAAGGTCCCAAAAAATTAATGCCCCACACATCAAAAATCTCAACAATCAGAATAGGGTTGAGGGGCATCATATTCCTCCTAGAAAGACTCCCTAGCTTTTGGAAACGCTCACAAGATACACAGTAGGTGTGAGAGTTTCGGAATAGGGTAGGCCAATAGAATCCACACTGCAAAATCTTCGCAGTGATCTTCTTAGCATTGAAATGGCCTCCACAAGCATGATCATGACAAAAAGGCGATGATATTAGATTGGTCATGCTTAGGAATACACCTTCTGATGATCTGATTGGGACAATACTTGAACAGGTAAGGATTATCCCAGAAAAAATGTTTTTCCATGACCAAAAACTTTGATTTATCTTGTCGCCCCCAATGTAAAGGCATTTGACTGGTGACAAGATAGTTCACTATATCGGCAAACCATGGTGCGGGATTGTGAGCAATGTGCATCAATTGCTTATCAGGAAAGGTCTCAGAAATAGGAATGACGGCCTTAGTGAAATCTACTATCAACCTAGATAAATGGTCCGCCACCACTTTTTCGGAACCTTTCTTATCTCGAATCTCTATTGAAAACTCTTGAAGTAACAAGATCCATTAGATAAGATGAGACTTAGCATCCTTTTTAGAGAAAAAGATACTTCAATACTGCATGATCTGAGTAGATAATGACTTTCGATCCTAATAAGTAGGATCTGAACTTGTCTAATGCAAAAACGACTGCTAGTAACTTCTTCTCAGTGGTAGAGTAATTGAGTTGTGCGTCGTTTAGAGTTCTGCTTGCATAATAGATAACATGGGGAAGTTTACCAACACGTTGCCCCGAAACAACTCCAACAGCATAGTCTGATGCGTCACACATAATCTCAAAAGGCACACCCCAGTTGGGCGACTGAATAATGGGTGTGGACGTCAGAATCTTCTTCAGATCCCCAAACGCTTTCTTACAGTCCTCATCAAATATAAATGGGGCATCTTTCAATAACAACTTACACAAGGGCCGGGTGATCTTGCTGAAATCCTGGATAAAGCGCCTGTAGAAGCCTGCATGGCCAAGAAAAGATCAAACCTCCTCCACCATACATGGGGGTGAAAGATTATAAATCAGGTCCACTTTCGCTTTGTCGACCTCAATCTCTCGATGAGATACGACATGCCCTAGTACAATACCTTGCTTGACCATAAAATGGAACTTCTCCCTATTAAGCAACAGGTTCTTCTCATTGCACCGCACTAAAACCAAAGTGAGACGGTGCAGGTACTCCTCAAATGTTGAACTGAAAATGGAGAAGTCATCTATGAAAATCTCTAAGAACCGCTCTACCATGTTAGAGAATATGCTGACCATGCACCGCTGAAAAGCAGCGGGTGCATTACATAACCCAAAGGGCATACGACGGTAGGCAAATGTCCTAAAAAGACAGGTAAACGTCATCTTCTCCTGATCTTCGGGGTCCACGGGGACCTAGTTATATCCAGAATAACCATCCAAGAAGTAATAGTAATTATGCACAGCCAAGCACTCCACCATCTAATCAATAAATGGGAGTGGAAAATGATCTTTCCTTGTGGCAGCATTCATCTTACGGTAGTCTATACACACTCTCCATCCTGACTGAACATGAGTTGGCACCAACTTGTTGTCCTTATTCTTCACTACCATCAATCCAACTTACTTGGGTACGACATGAATCAGGCTCACCCATTTGCTATCAGAGATTGGATAAATGATCCCTGCATCCAACATCTTAATCACTTCAGTCCTCACAACCTCTTACATAGCTGGGTTGAGTCTTATTTGTGGCTCCCTCGATGACTTGGCATTCTCCTCCAAATGTATCCTATGCATCACCATTGAGGGGCTGATTCCCCTAATATCCTCAATAGTCCAGCTGATAGCTTCCTTGTGCACTCTTAAAATGTCAAATAATTTCTCCTCTTGACCCTCAACAAAATCTGAAGCTATATCACAGGCAATGAATCTGCTGGACCTAGGAACTTATACTTAAGATTGTCCGGTAAAGGCTTAAGTTCCTTCTTGGGGGGCTCAGGTACTGCAGTCTCTTTTGTCACATTGCTTTCTCAAGGAGCAAACTCCAAAATGGCATTTGCTTGCTCAAGTAACTTATCCAAATCCAAATCCTCTCCAAACTGAGCAAAGTATGCCTTCAGGGGGTCCTAAATGCTTGATTCATCTATAGTCTCCTCAAGAATCTCCTCTATCAAGTATACATTTCTCACTTCATCATATTCCAGTGGTTGCTTACTGATATCAAAGATATTCAACTCCACCGTCATATTTCCAAAGGAAATCTTCATCACCCCTGTCCTACAATTTATCAGGGCATTAGCCATGGCTAAGATTGGTCGCCCTAGAATTACCAGTATTTGAATCCATACATTCTAAACCGGTTCTCTATCAAGCACAATAAAATCCACAGGGAAATAAAATTTATCCACCTTTATCAAAACGTCCTTAACTACTCCTCGTGGTATTTTCAATGACCTGTCATCCAATTGAAGCGTTGTGAATGTGGGCTTCAGTTCTCCTAACCCAAACTACAAATAGATTGAGTAGGGTAGAAGATTAACACTTGCTCTTAGATCTAAAAGAGCCCTCTCTATCTGGCTGAATCCTATTGTGCAAGAGATTGTAGGACACCCTAGGTCCTTATACTTGATGGGCAGCTTTCACTGAAGGATTGAGATAACCTGCTCGGTTAAAAATGCCTTCTTCGGGACATTCGTCCTCCTCTTGATAGTGATCAAGTCCTTTAAGAACTTGGCATATGACGACACTTGATGGATGGAGTCCAAAAATGGGATATTGATTTGGACCTGCTTGAACACCTCTAGAATGTCCTCATACTTCCCTCCTTTCTTGGGTGCTTGTAATCCCTCAGGGTAAGGTGCTTTAGGTACAAATGATCTAGGAGGATCTTTAATAGTAGGTGTGGCTGTAGATGACTCAACATCTTTTTTCTCCTTGTTGCCACTTTTTTGTCCTTACTACATAGCAGGGTTCTCTTTCACTCGATTGTCCACTTGTCTCCCAGACCTTAATGTGATAATCAATTGCACTTGTTCCTCCCCGTACATAAGAATTGATGAATTTTCAACCATAAATTGTCCCTTCGAGTTAGGCACGGGCTGACTAGGGAACTTTCTCTTATCTTTTTCACCCAAGTTACTTGCGATTTGCCCTATCTGACTCTTTAGCTTAGCAATCGCTGAAGTGTTTACTATAGTTGCACTCCTCACTTCGCTGATGGATTGGCCGGTCATCTTTTTGAAATCCTTGAGGGTGTCCTCTAAAGACTGTGAAACCGGCGCTGGCGTTTGAGTGGGAGCATGGTAAGCAGGTGATGGTGCTGGATGGGCTGAATGACCATGACTTGGAATTAGTGGAGGAAATCCATGAGGGTATTGATTGTGAGCATGATGAGGGGCTCCTACCTGATTCATCGATTGGTTCTGCTTCCATGAAAAGTTAGGGTGGTTCCGCCACCCTGGATTATAAGTCTCGGAGTAAGATCCATTTGACTGTCTCTGATAGTCATTGAAAGCATTAACTTGTTCCATGGGATACTCGGCAAAAGCCGGCGTAGATGGAAAATTTTGTGCTAAATGCATATGACTAGCACAAATGGAACAACTATCCACATTGAATGTGTTGGCAGCATTGATGGAATGGCCCACAACAAGAGCGTCAATCTCCTTGGTGAGAGCATCTATCTTTATCCTCAAATCAGTGTCCTCCTTAATCTCATAGATGCCTTCTTTCTTAGGAGCACGAATGGAATTGTCCCAACAGCTTGAAAAATCCCACTGCTGTGAGTTATCGGATAACTTGTCTAATTCTTTGTATACTTCCTCCCCCGTCAGACTTAAGAATGCCCCCCCATTTATAAACTCGATCATGCTATAGTTGGGTTGAGTCAACCCTTGGTAGAAGAACTAAACGAGTCTCCACTTCTTATATCCATGTGGAGGGTATCTGATCAGTAACTCTTTGAAAACTTCTCATCCTCATCCTGAGTGAAAGAACTAATCTCCTTTCGGCACTCATTCACTCTAGACGTTCGGAAAAACTTGTTATAAAATTTACTCAGCATATTTTCCCAAGATGTAATAGACCAAGGCATGTTGGAATCCAACTATTCCCTAGCTCTATCGTGATGAGAAAAAGGGAAAAGTCAAAGATGGATTGACTCTTCAGAGAAGTTCTGGAACTTGAATATGGCACAAATATCCTTGAACTTCTTCACATGGCTGTAAGGATTTTCAAGATATAAGCCATGAAATGAGGGTAGGAGTTGGATGACATGTGGCTTTAAATCAAAATGGGTGGCATTGGTTGGTGGCAACACTATGCAAGAAGATGAGTTAGTCGTAACGAGTGTGAACAAATCCCTAAGGGATGTAGTGGAGTCCACATTCTAAGCTCCGGTTGATTTGCATTCCTAAAATTTTTTCCCATCTCAATTGTCTCTCTTTCAACAAGTGCTCTCTTCTGTCTCCTAAGAGTTCTTTCTAAGTCGGGATCTAAAAGTGTTAATTCTAAATTGTTGGAAATCACCTTGACAAGATGCCCAGGTGGTGATCTTCCAAATACCCAAGTCTAGAATGACTTGTAGAAAGAAATACAACAATCAAAGACAAGAACAGAAAATCAAAGAAAGAAAGAAGACAAGCAATTTGTTATCGAGGTTCTGCAATGTGCCTATGTCCCCGTGAGTTCCATCGAACTCTCTGCACTAAATCAATGGTTTTTTATAATTCAGCAACCCTCTCCAAGAACCCTCAAGTTCTTGAAGGTACCAAGAAGAGAACAAGAAAGTGATAGACCTAGTACAATACTTTCTATCAATTCTATACTAACCTCTCTTCTTTACAACCAGCCTCTCTACAATGAGTCCCTCTTGTGTTTTGTGTCTTTGCACTCTCACACAATTCTTTTATCCACACACATGTCTCACAAGTTACATTACATCTTGTGTCACAACCTTTTTGAGATTGAACCTAGGTGACCCTTTATATAGTGCACCCACTTCTTGTCCATTCTTGAGATTCAATCCTCACCCTTTGATCATGATTACCACTTAATCATGGCCCTCCATCACTCCTAAGTGGTTCTGTGCATTTTAACCTTGCACCCACGTACCTAAGAGAGGGTTAAAATAGGCTGTCCATGTGTGCTGCACTTTGCCTAGCGCCTAGGTGCTCAACAGGGCGCAGTGCAGTGCTGGGCAGAGTGCCTTTGCACACTCTCTGGTGGGAAGCGGTGCGATGCTGGGGCACTTCAGGAAGCCTCCATTCTGGATGGTGCACCTTTGGGCTGTGCGCGGTGCGATGCTGGCCTACACCTGTAGTGCGCACACACCTTCAGCTTGTGTGCAGAAGTGCACACACTAGTGCGCTTAGCCTTACCTTGCTCCAAAGTGATGCACACACTTGTGTACAGTCCTTTAACTTGCTGAAATTTAATCCACCAACCTTGGTTTAGACTTTAACCATCTTTGAACCATGTTTAGACATGTTTAAATCTTAGACAAATACCAACAATCTCTACTTTTGTCTAAGTGTTTAAACCCGAACCATTTTTGCAGAGAGCTTCGGGATCCAAACTCATCATGAGTCATCTATCAACTGACTCTAATCCTAAGTAGTCTAAAGCAATGATTGAACTTACTTAGAGGTAGAACCTTGGTGCCTAAATCTGCAGGACTTTCCTCTGTGGTCTTCTTGTCAACATGAATGCATCATTTCGTACCATTTTTCGAAATGTAATGATACCGAACATCCATATACTTCATCCCCTCATAGAACACTGGATTCCTCCACAAGTGCCATGCACTTTGGCTATCCAAAGATACCACCACCTACTCTTTTAGGACCTCCCATTCATCCAACAACCCTTTGCACCCCATAGCCTCCTTTATAGCTTCCGTAGCTACTATGCATTCTGCCCCGGTTGTTATGAGTGCTACCACCGGCTGCCACTGAGCCTTCAAATACCTCAGTAACCACTTTGTTGTGAGTTTTAATTTACTCGTAAGCGCACGAGTCGTTTGCAATATAGTGTTGTGCAAGTGCGAGGTCAAATCCACAGGGAATTACATTGTGAAAATATAATTTAATCTAAACTAACTTTATTTTAACCTAGTTCCAAATTTTGAATGATATTTTGGAAAACAAATTAAAATTGAACTAAATTGATTTTAAAAACTAATAATAAAAACACTAAGGTTTCTGAATCCACCCCACCAAAGTTTAAGCATATATGTCCTAAAAACATAGCCTATCAAAACATTCCATGAATCCAACTTACGACAAAAAACAAAGAATATCCCAATTAAACCAAAAGCATCCAATGTATCTGCTTTTAACAAATCACAAAGAAAATCCAATTTAATCGAAAACAATTTTATGTATCCATCAGATGAAACACAAGGAATATCCAACAGAACAATTTAAACTTAATCAATCACAAGATTAACTCAAATAATTGACAGAACATTTATACTAAAAAATGTCAGATTTGTATAAGCAAATCTGAACTACTATGCCAAACAACGGCGGGGCTTCATCTTCAACCTTAGCTGAAGATTCTAGCCACTCATAACTATGAAACTACAGTTCATAATAAAAGTGCTAAACATTAAACTAAATAAAAAGAAATAAATAACTTTACATGGTAGAAATTCCACTTGCTGATGGGTGGCGCTTCCCCTTGTGGTAACAAAGCCTTCGGGATCCACCAGAATGCTAGTAGACGTCCACCGGTTAACACCAAAGTGGCCCAGGAATTGTACACTGATTGATGAAGTGGAGTGGGTCTTATATAGGCAAATACCATGAGTGCAATGTGTTTCCAATCCAATGTGAGATGTGAGATATAGAAATGTGTTTCCAACCGATGTGGGATGTGAGATTTAAGTCTTCACATGCCCTTCAAAACTTCTGTTCATGCTGAAATCCCGCACAGCCCGCATAGCCTAACCTTTGTCTACTAAAACGACCATAACTTTCTGTAGAAAAATCATTTTTACGAGCTGTAAAATTCTCCAGAAAACAGACTTCTGGATCTTTCTAAGCGTATATGGCTCATATCTTGGTTCTTCTTGAATCAATACAGTTTAATTTTCAAAGATGATTGATCTGTATGGGCAATTCTGGCAATTTTAGTGAAACTCCCTTCCCAGTGCTTGTAAACCTGAAAAACAACGAAAACAACTCAAAGTAACAAAATCCTAAGCTAACAAATGTAAATTAAGTGGCCAAAATATGCAATATTTTTCTCTCATCAAATACCCCCAAACTTACATTTTGCTAGTCCCTTAGCAAAATAAAAAAAATAAATGAAAAACAAAGAACATAAAGATAAGTTCAGTATTCATGGTATCAAAAAATTTAAGGAGTATTCAAAATCATGAGATTCATTCATGAGTAAGCTTAAATAAGTCCAACCCATCTTCACAATAAATAAAAATTTAAAACCTAATTACTTACAAGAGGCATGGTAAGACGTCACAAGCTTGAATTAGTGTAAAGTGATTTAGCATATACAGATGAGGTTTCCAAATAACTTCAATGTACAAGGTAATCAAGTCTCAAGATCCACAGAATTTCTCATCGGAAAGAACAACGATGGCATAGTTTTTTTTTGTTTTATATATATATATATTATGTTTAGTTCCCTTAAGCTTTCTAATCGACCCATGTAGCGAGTGTTGAGTCAATGACTCCCAAACCAGATGGTTTTAGGGCATTAGGTATAAAGACACCCCTAAGGACTTACTAACTCGAGTAAAAAAGGCTACGAAATTAAACCAGCCTTAATACTACCAAGCAAAATTCCACCTTTTGACGTGAACACTCACTGCTTACTGAGGCAAGGGGTCCAGTTACTCAGCGAAAAGTTTCGCAATGATCATTATGAATAAAATTCCCACCTTTTGACGTGAACACTCACTGCTTACTAAGGCAAGAGGTCCAGTTACTCAGTGGAAAGTTTATTGATGATGATCATTATAAATATTAGTAGTCTTAGTTGTTTTTTTTTTTTATATATATATATGCCCAAGTGTTTATCCAACAAGTCATCCGGTTTCAGTTAAGACAAGGAAACGTATACATTCAACTCACTTGTCATGCCTCACACAAATATGTGCTGATGTGCTCGTGTTAGATTAGATCAAACGTGTGAATTCTTGAAAATGCCTAAAGTAAGTAACTAAAGTTTAAACTCTATCATCAGATCATGTGTTCAAAGTTTTAAACTCACCAATGAAATCACATCACAATTTTTCTGAACAACCAAAATTTTTTGACGAACATGAACATGCATTTATCTTTACGACAAAAAGATAACAAATTAGGACAAAGTGTGTGATATGTCTCCCATACCCCCAAACTTAAATTACACATTGACCCTAATGTGTGACTAATATGGAAAGAGCTGACCTGAGATATAGAGAACTATTTGGACTGGTATGGCTCATAGCGTACCCCCAAACTTGAACTGCAGTACGCATTGTCCTTGAAAAATAAAAAAACTGGAAAACAAAAAATACTGGAAACAAACATTAATCATAAAAATGCGAAATAATAAATAAACAGAAAAAATAAGCTGCAGGGTGCCTCCCATGAGCGCTAAGTTTAACGTCTTCAGCCAGACCCAACATTAGTAAACATGCCTAACTAAGCGCTCCACCATCTGATCAATAAATAGGAATGGAAAATGATCAGGCCTAGTGGCAGCATTCAACTTACGGTAGTCTATACTCATTCTCCCTCCTGACTGAACACGAGTTGGCACCAACTCATCGTCCTCATTCTTCACTACCGTTAATTCAGCATGTTTGGGCACGACTTGAATCAGGCTCACCCACTTGCTATCAGAGATGGGATAAATGATCCCTGCCTCTAACAACTTAATATCTTCTGCCCTCATAACCTCTTGCATAGCAGGATTGAGCCTTCTTTGTGGCTCCCTCGATGGCTTGCCATTCTCCTCCAACTGTATCGTGTGTATTACCAATGAGGGGTTGATTCCCTTGACATCCTCAATAGTCCAGTCTATAGCTTCCTTATGCTCTCTTAAGACATCCAATAATTTCTCCTCTGGAGCATCACCCAAATCTAAAGCTATAATTATAGGCAAAGAATCTGCTGGACCTAGGAATTTATACTTAAGATTGTCCGGTAAAGGCTTAAGTTCCTTCTTGGGGGGTTCAGGTGTTGTGGTTTCCTCCGTCTCATTGCTTTCTCGAGGATCAGACTCCAAAATGGCATTCACTTCCTCGAGTAACTTATCTAAGCCCAAGTCATCTCCAAAGTGAGTAAAACATGCCTCCAGGGGGTCCTCAATGCGGGATTCATCCATAGTCTCCTATGTCTTACTACTCTCCCGAGGAGTAGACTCCAAGATAGTATTTTCTTGCTCAAGTAACTTATCTAAGTCTAAATCCTCTCCAAACTGAGCAAAGCCTGCCTCCATAATGTCCTCAGACTTCCCTTCTTTCTTGGGCGCTTGTAGTCTCTCAGGGTAAGGCACTTTAGGTAAAAATGACCTAGAGAGATCCTTAATAATAGGTGTGGCTGTAGATGGCTCAGCATCTCTCTTTTCCTTGTTGCCACTTTCTTGCCCTTGTTGCATAGCAGGGTTCTCCTCCACTTGATTGTCCACTTGTCTCCCAGACAAGTATGGGACAGTTGATTGCACTTGTTCCTGCCAATGCATAGGAGTTTATGAATTTCCCATCACAAACTGTTCCTTTGGGTTAGGCTCAGGTTGACTGGGGAACTCTCCTTCACCCACGTAACTTCCGATTTGATCAATTTGACTCTCTAGCTTGGCAATCACTTGGGTGTTTTCTATTGTTGCACTCATCACTTCGCTCATGGATTGGCTAGTCATTTTCATGTACTCCTTAAGGGTGTCCTCAAGTGACAGTGAAACTGGAGCTGGTGTTTGAATGGGAGCTTGGTAAGCAGATAATGGTGTTGGATAGGCTGAGTGACTATAACTTGGAACTGGCGAAGGAAATTCATGAGGGTATTGATTGTGAGCTTGATAAAGGGCTCCTCCCTGATTCCTCAGTTGGTTCTACGTCCATGAAAAATTAGAGTGGTCCCACCACCCTGGATTGTATGTTTCGGAGTAAGATCCATTTGATTGCCAACAACAGTCATTGAAAGCATTCATTTGTTCCATGGGATACTCGGCACAAGCCGGCATTGATGGACAATTCTGTGCTAGATGCATAGGACTAGCACAGATGGAACAGCTATCAACATTGAATGTGTTGGCAGCATTGATGGACGGGCAGGTCATTTTCATGTACTCCTTAATGGTGTCCTTTAAAGACTGTGAAACCGGCGCTGGATTCATCCACATATATTTATTTTTTTTGGATAACTAACTAGTAGAAAAATAAAATCAATTCAAACCAAAAATTTTCACAAACCAAACAATTCCCCGGCAACGGCGTCAAAAACTTGTTGTGAGTTTTAATTTACTCGCAAGCGCACGAGTCGTTTGCAATATAGTGTTGTGCAAATGCGAAGTCGAATCCACAGGGAATTGCGTTGTGAAAATATAATTTAATCTAAACTAACTTTATTTTAACCTAGTTCCGAATTTTGAATGATATTTTGGAAAACAAATTAAAACTAAACTAAATTGATTTTAAAAACTAATAATAAAAACACTAAGGTTTCTGAATCCACCCCACCAAAGTTTAAGCATATACGTCCTAAAAACATAGCCTATCAAAGCATTCCATGAATCCAACTTACGACAAAAAACAAAGAATATCCCAATTAAACCAAAAGCATCCAATGTATCCGCTTTTAACAAATCACAAAGGAAATCCAATTTAATCGAAAACAATTCGATGTATCCATCAGATGAAACACAAGGAATATCCAACAAAACAATTTAAACTCAATCAATCACAAGATTAACTCAAATAATTGACAGAACATTTATACTAAAAAATGTCATATTTGTACAAGCAAATCTGAACTACTATGCCAAACAACGGTGGGGCTTCATCTTCAACCTTAGCTGAAGATTCTAGCTACTCATAACTATGAAACTACAGTTCATAATAAAAGTGCTAAACATTAAACTAAATAAAAAGAAATAAATTACTTTACATGGGAGAAATTCCACTTGCTGATGGGCGGCGCTTCCCCTCGTGGTAGCAAAGCCTTCAGGATCCACCAGAATGCTAGCAGACATCTACTGGTTAACACCAAAGTGGCCCAGGAATTGTACACTGAATGATAAAGTGGAGTGGGTCTTATATAGGCAAATACCACAAGTGCAATGTGTTTCCAATCCGATGTGGGATGTGGGATATAGAAATGTGTTTCCAACAGATGTGGGATGTGGGATTTAAGTCTTCACATGCCCTTCAAAACTTCTGTTCACGCTGAAATCCCGCACAGCCCGCACAGCCTGACCTTTGTCTACTAAAACGGCCATAACTTTATGTAGAAAAATCATTTTTACGAGCCGTAAAATTCTCCAAAAAATAGACTTCTGGATCTTTCTATGAATATATGGCTCATATCCTGGTTCTTCTTGAATCAATATAGTTTAATTTTCAAAGATGATTGATCTGTACGGGTAATTCTGGTAATTTTAGTGAAACTCCTTTCCCAATGCTTGTAAACCTGAAAAACAACGAAAACAACTCAAAGTAACAAAATCCTAAGCTAACAAATGTAAATTAAGTGGCCAAAATATGCAATATTTTTCTCTCATCACACTTCATCCCAAGCCAATGCTTCTTTCCGGGACTACTCACAAATCTGCTGAGAACACCCATTGAAGAAACCCTAAACCAGTTTCTCCCCTTTTCTTGGATTCTACACATCCCAAGGATCTTTTGTGTAAGGCTGAGATCCTTCCTCTCGAACTCCTCACCGAGTTGAGATGTAAACCTTTCCATCCTCTCCCTGCTGTTCCGAACCAACAGCACATCAATGACATAGATGAGGATACTCACCATCTTCTTCACCTTGTGTCCAGGTGAGAAAGTTTATGTGAAATCTATGTCTTCTTCTTGTGAACCCATTTGCCACCAGCCTAGCCTTGTTTAGCACTTCATCTCCTGGAGGGTACCCTTCTTTGATCTTGTAAGTCCACTTACAATCCACAACTCTCTGTTTTCCCGGAATGTGCACCAATTCCCAAAAGTTATTCTTCCTCAAAGAATCCATTTCTTCCTCCATAGCTAGCTGCCACTTTGACGAATCCTTACACTCCATGGCATCCGTGTAAGTCTCTTGTTCACTTATCTCTCCTTCTATCTAAGGAGTTGCTGCATTCGCAGCATCTGCAAACCCATATCTTGAAGGTGGTCCAACCAGCCTTACTTCCTGGTCTTTTGTGAGCTGGTAGTCATTCCGACTTGCTGCATTAACCTCTTCTTGTTTAGCCTCTTCTTGAGTTTCTTGAGCATGGTCTTCATTAATGGGCTCTACCTTGTTTGAACCCTCTTGCCTTCCTTGCTCTACCTGAACCAAATCTTCCTTGATGCTATGCTCCACAAGAACCAAACTGGTTTGCTCACTAGCCCCTACAGGGTTAGTTTTCTCCAAGTAGGGAAATAACAATTCATTAAAATTAACATCCCTACTTATAATCAGTTTCATGCCCTTCTTTTCTAAGAACCATAACCTATACCCCTTAGCCCCTTCCCCATATCCTAAAAATACATATTTTCTAGATCTAGGGTTAAGTTTATCCTCCTTTTGATGTGCATATGCAGCACATCCAAAAGTCTTAAGGTTGTTTAATTCAGGGGGTTTTTCACTCCACATCTCCATGGGAGTCTTGAGCTCTAAAACTCTAGAGGGTGATCTATTTACCAAGTATGCAGCTGTAGCCACAGCTTCTCCCCAAAAATATTTTAGTAAACCGAAACCATTTAACATGCACCTAACCTTTTCCATAAGGGTTTTATTCATCCACTCAGCAACTCCATTTTGTTGAGAGGTTTCCACAACCGTCCTATGTCTTAGAGTGCCATTTAACCTACAAAACTGATCAAGTTCTTGGTTAAAAATTTCTAAGCCATTATCGGTTCTTATCCCCTTAACTACCCTATCCATTTGAGTCTCTACCAGCCCTTTCCACACCATTAATTTATTCAAAGCATCTGATTTATTTTTAACCAAATAAACCCAAACCTTTCTTGAATAATCATCAATTAAAGACAGAAAGTAAAATTTACCTCCCTGTGTTGGTGTCCTTGCTGGTCCCCATAGGTCCACATGAATGTAGTCAAGAATGCCCTTAAACTTGTGCACTTCAGTGTTGAAGCTGACCCGGTGTTGCTTCTCAAGAACACAACACTCGCAGAAATCAAGTTCCTCTACTTTGTCTCCACTAAGTAGGCCATCCTTGCTGAGAACTTACAGGCCCTCTTCGCTCATATATCCCAAGCGAGTGTGCCAAAGGGCTGCCTTATCCATCTCAGCCATCAAGCTTGCTACTTGATCCTTGATTTCAATGTCTCCGATCATCTCATAGAGTCCATCCTTCATTGCTACTTTGATCACTACCAAAGATCCCTTTGCTACCTTGATCTTTCCTCCCTCTATCTTGCATGTATACCCCATAGAATCCAGCTGCCCTAATGAGATCAAATTCCTCCTCAAATCTGGGAGATACCTCACATTCTCCAGCAGCCTTGTCATTCCATCAAACATCCTCACCTGGATGTCTCCCATGCCTCTCACTTGGTAAGAAATATCATTCCTCAAGAAAACCCTTTCATAATTGGTTTCCTTAAAATTATTGAACCAACTTTGATGAAACACATGTGATGGTGCACCCGGAATCCAAGATCCATTTCCCACTACCTTCTTGCCCCTTGCTCACACCCGAGCACACAACAAGAACATCATCATCTTGCTGTTCTGTTTTGGTAACCGAAGCCTCTCCATTCTTGGTATGGCTTCCTTCTCTATCCCTTGTCATCTTCTTGCAATCTTTCTTGACATGAACCTCCTTATGGCAATAGTAGCAATTCTTCGCTCCAAATCTCAGTTTGGAATGCATTCTCCTATGGCTTTCTCCTCTACTTCTGTCCCGGTAGTAGCCATGCATATTGCAGTGTACTCTCCCATGGCTCTCTCCTCTACCTCTATCTTGGTTGTAGCCATGCATGTTACTGTGCACTCTCCCATGGCTCTCTCCTCTACTTTTGTCCCGGTAGTAGCCATGCATGCTACTGTGCACTCTCCCATGGCTCTCTCCTCTACCTTTGTCCCGGTAGTAGCCATGGTTGCTGTGATATTGAGTTGCTGGCCTTCTTTTAAAGAATTGTCCTTTACCACTTGATGCACTCTGCATCTTGGCATCAATATTATCTTGCAACTCTTTTTTAGGATCAAATTTAAAAGCAAAGATTCGTTTACGAAGATACCTCTTATCCGGGAGAGTCTTGGCAAGAAACAACTCATCTAGTTTTTTCCATATTGCAGCTGGATTTTTTGAGTCTCTACACTCCCTTGTGACATTATCTGATAAGTGCAAGAAGATGGTGTTGTAAGCCATCTTCTTCATCTCAATCCGCTGGTCCTCCGTGGTACTTGCTGGAAAAGCATCATCTTCTCCAATAGCCAAGTCCACTTTCTATTGCATAAGAACCTCCTTGATCTTCCGCTTCCACAAGGAAAAATCTCATTTCCATCAAATTTCTCAATACCAAAATTTGAACCCATCTTTACGGACAAGATCCCAAATTTATGTAATACCCACAAATGCTTTCTTCAACCTCAAGAACACAGATCGAAGATGGATCTTAAAACCGTTCTTGAATCAACCTCAAGAACACGATCAGATCTTGATCTTTACACCATTCTTGAATCACTCTTAAGAACACGATCAGATATTGATCTTAACTTCGTCCTTGATTCACCTCAAGAACATGATCAGATATAGATCTTAACTCCATTCTTGAATCACCCAAGAAGTTGATATTTGATTTTTGCAGTCTTGGCTCCGTCACCTTCTTGTTCTTACTCCGATACCCAACTGTGCAGCTCTTACTACTGTCCAAAGCTCTGATACCACTGTTGGAAATCACCTTGACAAGATGCCCAGGTGGTGATCTTCCAAACACCAAAGTCTAGAATGACTTGTATAAAGAAATACAGCAATCAAAGACAAGAACAGAAAATCAAAGAAAGAAAGAAGACAAGCAATTTGTTATTGATGTTTGACAATGTGCCTATTTCCCCGTGAGTTCCTCCGAACTCTCTGCACTAAATCAATGGTTCTTTACAATACAACAACCCTCTCCAAGAAACCTCAAGTTCTTGAAGGAACCAAGAAGAGAACAAGAAAGTGATAGACCTATTACAATGCTTTCTATCAATTCTATACTAACCTCTCTTCTTTACAACCAGCCTCTCTACAATGAGTCCCTATTGTGTTTTGTGTCTTTACACTCTCACACAATTCTCTCATCCACACACATGTCTCACAAGTTACATTACATCTTGTGTCATAACCTTTTTGAGATTGAACCTAGGTGACCCTTTATATAGTGCACCCACTTCTTGTTCATTCCTGAGATTCAATCCTCACACTTTGATCATGATTATCACTTAATCATGGCCTTCCATCACTCCTAAGTGGTGCTGTGCATTTTAACCTTGCATCCACGCACCTAAGAGAGGGTTAAAACAGGCTGTCCATGTGTGCTGCACTTTGCCTAACGCCTAGGTGCTCAACAGGGCGCGGTGCGGAGCTGGGCAGAGTGCCTTTGCACACTCTCTGGGCAGTGCGCCGCTGGTGAGGAGTGGTGTAGTGCTGGGGTGCTTCAGGTGGCCTCCATTCTGGATGGTGTGCCGCTGGGTTGTGCGCGGTGCGGTGCTGGCCATCACCTGTAGTGCGCACACACCTTCAGCTTGTGTGCAAAAGTGCACACACTAGTGCGTCTAGCCTTACCTTGCTCTAAAGTGATGCACACACTTGTGTGCAGTCCTTTAACTTGCTGAGCTTTAATCTTCCAACCTTGGTTTAGACTTTAACCATCTTTGAACCATGTTTAGACATGTTTAAACCTTAGACAAATACCAACATAAATTCAGGGATCTCCGACTAAGCATACACCACAAAAAACAATAAAATAAACTATTTTTTTATATTTTATAGGCAATTGCAAATAGAAACAAATAAACAAAAAGAAAATTGCAAAAAGAAAAATAAAACAAAAATGCTAACTAAACTAATAGAAAAATAAAATTAATTCAGACAAAAATTTAATTTTCATAAATAAAACAACTCCCCGGCAATGGCACCAAAAACTTATTGTGAGTTTTAAATTACTCGCAAATGCACGAGTTGTTTGTAATATAGTGTTGTGCAAGTGCGAGGTCGAATCCATAGGGAATTGCGTTGTGAAAATATTTTTATCTAAACTAAGCCTCTTTTAACGTAGTTCCAAATTTTGGATTGTATTTTGCGAAGAAATATAAAGTAAACTAAATTGATTTAAAAACAATTGATAAAAACACTAAGGTTTTCTGAATCCACCCCACCAAAGTAAAGCATATATCTTCATGTTCGATATAAAAGTAATATATCAAATCATTCCATGAATCCACCATTATACAATTCATGGAGAATACCCAAACTAAACCAAAACCATCCAATGTATCTGTTTAATTCACAAATCACAATGGATATCCAATCTAATTTGAATGATCCACCGTATCTGACAGATGAAACACAAGGAATATCCAATTTAACAATTTAAAAACAATCAATTGTAAGAATTTACTCAAACAATTGAAATAGAACATTAATACTAAAAATATCATAATTGTACGAACATATTTGAAAATATAATGCTAAACAATGGCGAGGCTTCATCTTCAACCTTAGATGAAAGTTTTAGCCTCGCATAATTATGAAACTAAATTTCATAAAAGTTCTAAACATAAAACTTTAAAACTCAAATAAATAAATTAAAACTGACTATACATGGAGAAATTCCACTTACAGCTGTTGTGCAGCACTTTTCCTCGTGGTAGCAAAGCCTTAGAGATCCTCCAGAATGCTACCAGACGTCCTCCGGATTGCACACTGAAGATTAAGTGAAGATGGGATTTTATAGGGAAGCTCCCGGAGTATTATGTGTTTCCAATCTGATGTGGGATACTGCCTGAGTGTGCTCTAGCACAGGTGCACTGTAAAGTGTTTTGAATCGCTATAGAATGTCATGGGTGCGCTTGATCACAGTCTTGTGCGCTCGAGCACAGCATGGTGCACTGCTTGACCTTTGTCTACTAAAACTGCCATAACTTTATCTAGAAAAATAATTTTTACGAGCCATAGAATTCTCCAGAAAATAGACTTCCGGATCTTTCTAAGCATATATGGCTAATCTACTGGTTCTTAGTGAATCAATACAGTTTAATCTACAAAAATGACTGATCTGTACGGACAATTCTGGCAATTTAGTGAAACTCCTTTCCAAGTGCTTGTGAACCTGTAAAACAACGAAAAACAACTCAAAGTAACAAATTCCTAAGCTGAACATATAACAACCTAGAAAAACATAGTAAACACATAAATGAGATAAAATAAAGTGAAATAACACAAACTAAGAGCTTAACAAATGTAAATTAAGAGGCTCAAATATGCAATATTTGGTACTCATAATCTCTCATGGGTCTCTTTGCTAACTTGAATAAAAGCACTCAAGTTCTCCTCCAAAGTTGGATTTTTAGGCTGATTGGGTGGTGCAACTTGGTTTTGATATTGAACCGGTCTTGAACTTTGAGCATATGCTGGAGTATTGTTAGTCTTCTAGGAGAAATTGGGATGATTTCTCCACTCAAGGTTATAGGTGTTAGTATATGGATCATTCATCGGCCTAGGTTGGTAAGACTCCATTACATTAACTTGTTCTTGTTCATTTCCTACATAAGATTCATAAGACAAAGAATAAGTGTTAGCACCGTGACCAAAAACCCCACAAACTCCACATACCTCATGATTGGGCATGTTTGTGGTAGTGAGAAGTTTGACTTGTTTGGCCAACTCTGCAAGTTGCATTGCCATATCTTTGTTGGAGCTTAATTCATTAACCCCAACTCTCCTTCCTCTTACACTCTTTTGTTGGGAATTAGCACCCAACATCTCATATAGCTCGCATGTCTCCTCAACAGTCTTTTCTCTCATGGCTCCACCGCATCGTTATACACCGTATATTGACGCTGTTGTGTCAATCCATCATAGAAGAATTGATTTTGTAGCTACAATGGGTAATGATGGTGGGGACACTGGATTAGAAGCATCTTGAACTTGTCCCATGCTTCATGGAAGGGGTTCTCCCTCTATTTGTGAGAACATGACAATCTTAATTCTCAACTCAGTGGTCTTATGATGAGAGTAGAATTTGTTCATGAACTGATTGTAGACCGCTTCCCATGTAGTCAAAGAACCGGGTGAAAGAGTCATCAACCACACTTTTGCTCTATCTTTTAATGTGTAGGGGAACATCTCATCCTGAGTTGATCCTCATTTAGCCCCTGTAAAGGAAAAGTCTACACTGTTGCATAGAAATCCCTTATGAAGGTTAATGGGTCTTCATTTGGAATTCCGTAGAATGAAGGGAGCATTCTAAAATGGATATTTTTTTATCTCATAATTTCATGCAGCTTCCCCTAATTGGATGCAAGATGTGGAAGTGCCGATGATCGACATTGCATACTCCTTCATCATAATTTGTCTTTCAGCCTCTTCCATTCTTTCAGGCTCCTCTTTTTCTATTCCCTCAACCTTTTCTTCTTCTTCTGTAGGTTGTAACATCTCCCTTAGCCTATGGATGTTGTCTATTGCTGGCACTAGATTTCTCCCTTGGGATCTTCTACTGTGCATGTACCTGAAAACTTGATGTGCATGTACCTGAAGAAAACAAAAGAAAAATTAAACAACCAAGAATCAAGAGAGCTAAAATCAAGAAACAAATTAATGCCAATTTAAATCAAGAAAATCAAGAAGCAAATAAAGAAAATTTGATGAAATAAAAGAAATAAAAATTACACCTAAAAGAAAGAAAAGAAATAAAAAATAAAAATAAGAACAAAGAAAATAACTAAAGAATTAAACGCGAATGCCCCAACAACGGCGCCAAAAACTTGATGTGCAAATTTTAAATGCTCGTAAGTGCATGAATCACAAATAGTATTGCGATGAGTTTACTCTCGAGGTTGATCTCTTAAGGAATTGCAGTGGTTTAAATCCTAAATTACTTTCTTAAAATTACTAAAATAAACTCTGAAATTAAATCTTAAACACTCTAATTAAAATATTGGTGAAGAGAAAATTGAAATAAAAACAATTAAGTAAATATAACAAAACGAATTATGAAAAGATGAATATAATCAATTAGAACAATTGGGAGATTAGCTTGCTATCCAATCATGAATTGGAACATTTGATGAATATAAAGAATTAATCAACATCCAAGATTATTGGTATTTCTGCTAAGACTAGAGAATGACATTGATCGTGTTTATTCTCAATTTATAACTAATTAATTAAATCCCATGGATCATGTTCATCAATTAATTAGTTAAATTAAGTATAAGGAAAACGCAACCACCTAAATTACAATTTGATTTGAAACCTAATTATAATTCCTATTCAAAAAAGCTTGATTAGGTCTAGATGATTTGTCCTCAACCTAATGTCAAATATTAACCTTAACTATCAATAATAGATGGTCAATCCACAAGCAATAATCAAAGGTATGAAGGATATTGAATAAGAAATAATTTGAAAATTTTCATAAAACTAAATCTACCAAAATATCCAAAACAATCAAGGCAGCTAAGCCAAACGCCCAACAATGCGTTCAGCCACTCATGTTTAAATCATAATCACAGAATTCAAATACTAGGGTTACAATCATATTGAAGGACAAAAGGAGCAAAGATAGAATTTCTTCCTGAATTACAAGATGAATCCTCAAAGTTTTGAAACTATTGATCGTCATCTGCAATCTCTTGATAAGCCGTCTTAATGAAAGAAACCGTCTCCTCCTTCAATATCCCAGAACTCCTCTTGATAATATCTCTTCAAGAACTGCTGTCGTCCCCCCAAGAACTGTCGTCGTCTCCCCAGAACTCCCATTCTCTGAGTCTAAAAATTCCTATATATAGCTGTATGAAGACGGCTTTGTAGACAAAAGAGTCACCCTAGGGTTTCTGTTCAGGCCGCGTGCTTCTGCTGCTGTTCAGGCCCGGTTCTACCTGACCTTTGTCTACTAAAATTGTCATAACTTTCTCTAAAAAAATTATATTTACAAGTCGTAAAATTCTACAAAAAATAGACATCCGGATCTTTCCAAGCATATATGGCTCATCTCCTGGTTCTTCCTGAATCAATACAGTTTAATCCGCAAAAATGACTGATCTGTACGGGGAATTTTGGCAATTTCGTGAAACTCCTTTCCAAATGTTTGTGGACCTGTAAAACAACGAAAAATAACTCGAAGTAACAAATTCCTAAGCTAAACATATAAATAAATACTTGAAAAACATACAAAATACTAGGACAAATATTTGTTCATCAATTACCATTAAGAAAAGTTGTTTTGACATCTATTTGATGAAACTCTAAATTAAAAAGCTGAAAGAACCATGATAATTCTGAAAGAATCTTTTGTGGACATTGGTGAGAAAGTTTTAGTGTAATGGATACTATGTCTCTATGTATATCCCTTATTGACCAATCTCATTTTAAACCTTTCTATCTTACCCTTGGAAACAAGTTTGGTCTTATACACCCACCTACAACCAATGGGTTTGATACCCTTGGGAAGCTTAACAAGATCCCAAAATCATGAAAAGTAACTGGATCAACCACATGACTAATATCAAAATCACTTTCACCCAAATAAGCATAACAATTTGGAAAAGCAGATCTCCTCTGTCTCACAGGCCTTTTTAAGGGTACCTCAACAATAGAATCTTGAAGCTAAGCAACAACTTCATGCACAAATTCTTGAGTCTTAACTAGAACTTCATCCATAGGTTCTTAATTCTCAACTATAACTCCATCCACAGGTACAATGATCTCATGGAAAACTGGTAAAGTAAAAGTGACATATCTAGTATGCTCAACCTGATCAACTAGTTGAGAATGGACAACAACATCAGAAGTATCACCAACATCATACTTTAGGAATTTAGCAGTTTGAGACTCCACAATTCTTGTACCACGTGTAGGACAATAGAACTTGTACCCCTTAGAGTGTTCTGGATACCCAAAGAAAAAATATGAGTAAATCTAGGTTCTGTTTTCCTTTTAGAAGGGTTATAAATTCTAACAAGCAAGACAACCCTAGACACAAAATTTGTTCAGACTAGGTTTTATCCCAACCTACAACTCAAAAGGTGTTTTAGGCACAAACTTACTAGGTATTCGGTTAAAAATGTAAAGAGTGGTTTTAATGACCTCACCCCAAATGTATTCTGGTAAGTTAGTCCTACTCATCATACTTCTCATCATATCCTTAAATGTGCAATTACGTCTTTCTGCCACACCATTTTGTTTAGGACTATCGAGCATAGTATATTGGGCAACAATCCCACACTCTTGTAAGTATTTGGCAAACAATCTCATTTCTTGACCAGCATCACCATGTTTACCATAATACTCACCACCACGATTAGACATCACTATCTTAATGACTTTCCCTAATTGTTTTTCCACTTCTGTTTTAAAGATTTTGAATTTTTTAAGAGAGGAAGACTTTTCTTTAATTAAGTAAATAAAACCATAACGAGAAAAATCATCAATAAAGGTGATAAAGTATTTGTTTCCACACAAAGTGGTTGAGTAAGGTCCACTTATGTCAGCATGGATTATTTCTAAAAGATTTGAACTACGTGTTGCCTCTTTCTTTTTTATTTTGGTCAACTTACCTCTAATGCAATCGGCACAAGTTTCTAAGTCTCCAGAATCGAGGGAAGGAACTATATCATCTTTGATTAATCTCTCCACCCTTTCCTTAGAAATGTGACCTAACCTATTGTGCCACATCATTGAGGACTTGTCCTTAAGTAAGGGGTCTTTTGGAAATAATTTTCTCAACATTTAAAGAGATATAAATGTTATTAGAAGCCAATTGAATTGTATACAAACCATCAGACAAAAAACATTCACCAATAACTTTAGAATCGAAAAACAATTGAGTTTTTTATTTTCCGAAATTAAATGAATATCCAGATTTGTCTAACATTGAAAGAAACTAAGTTAAGTCTAAAGGATGGAACGTAAAAAGAGTTTTCCAAAACAAGTTGATAACTGGTTTCTAAAAGCAAAGTAACATCTCCTACAAACTCAACATCCACCTCAACATTATTCCTGACTCTTAGTTTCCTTTCCATCTCACTTGGCCTCTGTTTGTTTTTTAACCCATGCAAGGTGAAGGCAACATAAGTAGTTGCACCATTGTTAAGCCACCAAGAATTGGATGGCGCATCAACTAAAGTTGATTCAAAACAAACTAAAGCCAATGAGTTACCGCCTGATTTGTTTCCAGCCTTTAACTGAGCTTTGTAATAAGCACATTCATACTTATAATGACCAAGTTTTTTGCAATTAAAGCACTTTGATGATCGGTTTATTGATAGACCACATTTCGTTTTGGGTGTTGTAGGCTGTTTTGATTTGGCTGAATGAGGGAGGTAAAGAGTTTAAAATATGGTTTACAACATAGTTGTTAGGAAGAGAAATGGAACGGTCTTTGAGTTTGGACTGTAGGGAGAAAATTTTAAGGATGTATTCCCTAACACCCTCACCTTCATACCTCATACTCGTTAGTTCACTCATTAAGGTACCAGCTTCAGCAACAAAAGATACTTGATATCTTTTGCCTACAACAGTAAAGAATTTATTAGCAATGCTTGTATCAGGTATTTCGCTCAACAGATGCTCAGAGATTGACCTCTTCATAGCCAACAAGCATAACCTATTAGATCTCTCTCACTTGGCATAAAAGTCCTCATCAGTAACAGTCCTCTCACCGGTGAGATTAGCCAACTTATCAGTATGAAGAGCCAAGTCAATGTCCATAATACCCAAGGCAAACTCAATATCTTGTTTCCACTTCTTGTAATTTGATCCAGTCAGGATCTCAATTGAAGCATTACCATTGTTAACAGCAAATGAAACTAATGAAGGAAAAATACAAGACAATCATGTTAATGAATTTGAGTGGTAACAATAGGATCACAAACACATCATACAAACTCTCCTTTAGGCAGAGAATGTAATACACATTTAGGTTTTTCTACATGAAACTAATAACTGAATGCATACCAATTTTCGAAATGTCTAACATCTTTGGGTCGATAAGAGACTCTAGACTAGTATACATTCAACAACAGTTTCGTACATATCAATTATTAACACACACAATAACCCCCTTTTGGGCAGACGATTGAATGTATTAATCTAGCCCCAAACGGTATGAAATAAGTCTTAAAAATTTAACGAACAAACCACATTCAAACAAACAGTTTTGTGCTTATCAATTATTAACACACGCAATACCCCATTTGGGCAGGCGATTGAACGTATTAATCTAATCCCAAACGGTATGAAATAATCTTAAAAATTTAACGAACAGACCATTTTGATGGCGCCCATCCACTTCAACCCTTAAAATTATTTCAAACCGAAACTATAACAGCATATGCATAGATTTCGAGAAATAAGCAATTAATCACATATTGTGAAAAATAAATATTTTCTATGAGTAATATTCTTGTCTATAGAAAATATAAGTAAAGTAATTGTTCTATTCAAGAAATATCATGCGTCTTGGAAGTGTGAAGCTTTTTCTATTATGATAGGAAAAATAGGATTCAAAAGTTAAAAGTCTCTAACAAATCAAGTCACTGTTTAGATAAGCACAAGCTTCTAAAAATAATATATATGATGATGATGACGACAAGCAATATTATCATAAAAAATCCAACCATGCAAATCTACTATGATTCAAACAAATCGATCTTTGTGAAATTCATTGTTTAAAAATATTGATTTAGTGTGCTTGATAACCAATTGGATTATTTAACACATTATTGATAATACCTTTTTTTATAATTAATTTTGATCTTATTTAAAACAGCTGATGAATCAAATTGTTTATCATCTAAGTTCAACAATGAAATTTTCAGTGTCAGAGAAAATTATGGACCCTTAAACTATGGTCATAAAAAAAATTTCAAACAAACTACAATAAAAAATTAAAAAACCATAATCACAATAGGCGATAATATCACAATTAGAGACATGCAAAAATCATAGTCAAATACCTTCACTCTTCCACCATCACAAAAAGGCATCATTATAAAAGATTTTGAATCTGGGACGAAAGTGACATACAAATATCTATGTCTGATACAGTGAAAAAAAAATGTTACTGTAATATAATGTTTTCTGTTGGGACTAGCGTAGGCCCGCTAAAAATAGAGTCTCATTGTTTTGCAATCCGAAAATTCGTTGGTTTTTTAAGGAAGACTAATTGCAAAACAAAACTGATTTAATAGTATAACAATCGTGGGGTCACGAAAAAGAAAAAAGAATTACAATCCAAAGAAAAAGAATTGCAATTACAAGCTGTCATGATATATCACATCTTGCAAATGAATCAACCATATGGAGTTTAATAAAATAAAATAAAAACGTTATTCAACTTCCAAAAATAAACGGCACGTGAAATCCAATCCTTTTGATTTAGATCACATGCACATGGTCCTCTAACTTGAAGCTCACATCAACATGGAGTATCAAACAAAATAAAAATAAAGGAAAAAAATCCATCCAACTGAAAGTGCGTGTCAATAACCATACACACATAATATTTAAAATAAGTCATCTAACATATGTGAAGACTTGTTCTGCTACCATATTTTAATAATATTATGAAGATTTATTACATTCATTAGATTGCTAGTTTAATAAATTAAATATCACATACCTAATGTTTGTGACATATTGTTATTCCGGTAATAGTATAGAAATTTCAACACATCAATACATGCAAAACTGTCTAGTTAAGGTTCTTCTTCTCCTTACTCTCTCTGATTAATAAGACAGTTTTATAATGGAAAAAACTCACATGGGATTAAAAGATAAGAATGGACTTAACTCATATTTATAATAAACTCAATAAGCTGTCCATCATAACCCATTAGGTTTGTCAAGCTCACATTACTGCTCAACCACATCTAAATCAATTAGGTGTATCTGACCCACCCACAAGATCAAATGAATGTCCTCAAAAACTCAATCTAATCCATTTTATAAATACATAAAGTTTACAAACTAATAAAAATATATCAATAATATTAAAACATTTTATATATTCTAACATCTACTAACTAGTTGAATGCTTACTTAAGTGAAAGAGCAGGATCATGACTGTATAGTACATCATGGGAATTTTGAGAGTGAAACTCAAAACTAATATAGTTATTTCTCTACTTGGATCGGCGTGCAAGGAGAGCATCGATCAGTCTTCTAGGAGAACTCTAAGAGAACTCCCCGTGGAATCATAATTATTTTTTTTCTTCTTCTCTTTATGCGAGATGTGCATGCAATCTGTTTCGTTAATTGAACCATCATTATATAGCAATTCCCCACTATGACAGTTTGACCCCACTGATTCTCAAGAAGAAGAAAAAGGACTTTGATTTTAAACAATTTGTCTTTTGGATTCATGAACAAAACAATTAATTAACGTATCAAAATCAAATATATAAAAAAATCTCTTAATTGAAGGAAAATAAAATTGATTGGATAAAAAAAACACCAAATCAAGTAACACTACATGCTTTGCCTAATTGTTTAACAATCTTTCTCAAAAATCTTGAAGAATAACACATCAACTATTACGAAAATTTGTAACTTTTTCGAAGCATAACTCAAAAGCTAGAAATGTACGCCTTTAAGATTCATGAATCTCTTCTATGTCTTACTCAAGGAAACATGCCTTGGTTGTAATTGTGAAGGTGCTTATGAGGCTTAGGCAATTTTTTTAAAATCCATAGCTTAACAATACATGCTCATACTTATATACAAATGAATACTTACATTGCTAGTGTTCAAACGGTCGTATAAGGTAATATGAATCGGTTAAAAAAATAAATTGATTTTTTCGATATAAAATATTTTATTCCGAACCGATCAATTTTACTAATATATTTTGATTTTTTCGTTCAATTTAAAGTTGGTTGGTTTTGGTTATTAACCGACTTAATCGAGCATTAAAAATATATTATTTTAAATATTTGTAATTATTAATAATTTAATAATATTTATAATTATTAATAATTTATTAAATAAATAAAAATCGATTAATCGATCGGTTTAATTAACAGTTATTTGGCTATCAATCTACCTTACTTACTAATTTATAAATATGAAATACTCTAGTCGTACCGTTTATTTAACTTATCCGAATTGATTTTTTTAATCTGTTGGAAATCAGTCTGATACTGAAATTGTCCAACCAATGCACAACGAAATACTAGAGAAAAGTGAAGGGATTTTTCCAGGATTGCCTCACTCTGTCTCTAAGTAACAGCTTCACTTGTGTTTTTATCTCTTTTTGTTATAGAAAGAGGAATCAAGCAGCGGTTTTTTAGGCTTCAACGGGGGCTGATCTAGGACATACTGTATGTTTCAATAACTCCCCCAGTTTTTGATATCTTCTTGTGTATGAACAAGGATGGGACAGGTAGGCCAAGGCAGATTAGGCCAAGGCAGATTACGACATTGATTAGGTATTTGATTAAATCAAATTTAAATTATTAGATTTTAAATTTTAAAAGTTTAAATTAAGTTTAATCAAATCTCAAATAAGGTCGTATATATGCGATGTTTAGGGTAAATTCAAACAAACTTAAATAAGCTTACGTAAATCTCTTCTAAAGTAAAAATTATCTTGATCAGATTTAAGTAATCTGATTTAAACTTGTTTAAATATGACTAATCCTTAAATATGACTCATCAATGTTAGACTATGTTGATGCTTTGTAGATATTGTTGTTAATAGAATGCTATCTTTCCTGTTTATCTAATATATATATATATATATATATATATATGGGAAATGATAAAATCTCAAGAGAGAAGAAAGAGACCATTCATGTCTCCACATTATAGATCCTTCCACATTTATGGATGGCTTGAGAAGGTATGGACCGAAACAAGAAGAGTAGAAAATACCCACTGTTTCATCCAAGGTGAGGTGAGAAATGGGCCTGTGAAATACAATTGTACAAAGCTAGTGAGAAATTGTCGGTCAAAGAATAAAAAAATAATTAATCCTTTTTTCGTCACTTTAAACTTTTAAAGTAAGATAAATATCAATTTTAGTTGTTAAGATTTAAACCCCATATCAATTGAGTCCTTAAAGTTTTAATTTGAAGAATCAAGTCTTTCAGTTGTCAAATACAAAATAATTGGGTCCCTAGACCATAACATCATGAAGAACACTAACGAACGCATGTGAACTACCAAAACAGCCTCTTAGTACCATCAACTTCTATTCTCTTTATTTAGAAACCCCAAATAAAATGTAGTTAAGGAGGCTGACAACTTATTATTCTTTTAGGTCTCTATCGTATGGCTTTGGATTTGTGACCCCACGATTCATGTTCTTGTTTTGAACTTCATCTAGAAAACGGAGACCAAGTGATAAATTTCAAGAATCAAAATTGGTTGTGGATTATTGTTTAAGAATTGTTGTATTGACTTTCAATCGTTAAAGAAGTAATAGTTGTTACATAAAAGCTAAGGTTTTTGAGATTTTAGCATTTGGGCTTTTGAGTGTTGCTACATTTGCTCACCAAAGATTTTGGAACATTTGTAGTGTTTTATATACGAAGTCTAGGCTTTGGTATGGCTGAAATTGTTTATTGATCAAACTTTATATATTATAATTTCTAAAAAATTCAGTGATCTAGTTTTGCTCGATGGTCCTGATTTTGGATTTTAAAGTAATTAGTAATCTGGGTTTTGCTTTATAGTGATATGGTGATATGGGTTTAGCTTAAAAAGTGTTCCTTGATCCGAATTTAGCTAAAAATGTGTTATGGTAATATGAGTTATGCTCAAAACCTCAATAGTGATTTGGTTTTTGCTCTAAACTTAGCTGGTTATCTAGGTTTGGATTTGAGAAAGTTGTTATATTATGAAATCGTATTTGGTGATTTCTAGGTACGGTGGGTAAAGTTTTGTGATTGAATAATTTGTTAATTTGAAGTTTGGGAAATTGGGTTTGCATTATATTTTTGAAGTTGTTGATTAAGTTCTACTAGAATTCTGGACAAAAATGCATAAAACTTCAAAGATTTTGGTACATTATTTATCTGACCAGATAGTGAATAATCATTAGATTTGGTTTGCTAAGTTGATGGCAAGCCCATCACCTCTTCCAAATTCAACTCCTTCTGTCGTGCCACTGACTCCAGGCACCACTTCACCACTGCCCTCCAACACCGCTTCACCACCACCCTACAACACCACTACCACACCCCTCATCTCCTCCCCTTTTTACAACATCCCCTACCTTCTCAGCCCAATGCAAATCTACCAAACCCCTCTCCAACCCCATTTTCAACTAAATCCTTACCCCTCAATCTAGAAATTCTTGGTTGCACCAAATGATTTGCACCGACTGAAAACTTGATTGGTAATTTTTGGAAATTTTACTAATAATGTCTTTACATAGTTAGTTAACATTACTAGTGAAGCTTCCAAAAATTATCAATCAAGTTTCCAACCGGTGCAAATCATCCGATGCAGCCAAGATTTTTCTCCTCAATCCTTCCTCCGACAACACTATCTCCACCACCAACTCAACAACTCGTGACATCACCACCCCTTGTTGAATCTTCACCTTCACCCCATTAGCACCTACAACAGCATCCCATCCTACTCTTGTTTCACATACATCACCTAGACCATCATCAAAGCCACTTGTGAGTTCACCACCACCACCATCTAATTCTTCACAAAGTCTGCCTCCACTATCATCCAATCCACCAAGTTCACCTCCACCGTAAACATCATCACTACAACCACTAAAAAATCTGGTGTAGAAAATAGAGAGAGAGAGAGAGAGAGAGTTTTGCTCTAAGCAGATTTAGGGTTTGGGGAAGATTTGGGGTTTTGGTTAATTTTTTAAGCCCATGTGGGACACGTGACATGTGTTTCGTCAGCGTTCTTCACGATATTATTGTTTAGGGACCTAATTGTTATGTATTTGACAACTTAAGAACTTGATTGTTCGAATTAAAACTTTAAAGACCCAATTGTTATGGAGTCTAAACCTTAAGGATCAAAATTGATATTTACCGTTTAAAATAATTGATCACTTAAACTATTTTTTAATATAATATCAAAACAAAAGTTTTATGTTCGATTCTTAGTTACTTTGCTTTCCTCTATTGCTTTGTATTATTTTTCATCATCTTAAGCTTGCTTTTGGGACTTTTTAACAGTTAAAGTGTGATTAAAATAATCAAAGAAAAACATCGAAGAGAGAAGAAAGCCATTATTTTAATCAATCCACCAAAAAATTTGAAAGCTCAAAGTACACATTCACACTCCCTTTGGTTTAAATAAATTATCTACATTTTGTTTTGATCTGAAATATTAAAAGTGTGATTTCATTTACAACTGAATTTTATATACCAACTAGTTGAAAACTTTACTATTGGCACAGTGTGAGTATTCAACCTTAATGCGCACTTTGATCAAAACCATAAAATCAATACTATGTATATGCAATCCATAAACCATTTTGTTAACTAAATTGATAAACCCACACAATAATCCTTATTGCAATCACACCACCAATTTCTTTACAAATCATATTGTCATTAGAAATTAGAATATGTTATCCAACACTTAAGTGTGTAATTAATACTATTATGGACATATAACAAAAATCTTTCATTGCATATATTTTTTGTTTTACCAATCATGGGTACTGGTGCATTTGCTTTCCAAATTTGCAAATCAAATAGTATAATCAACCAGGGCCAAAACGAAAAATAATAATTCAAACTATAACACCAAAAGTTAAACTCTTAAAAATAAATTTTCAAATCTATTTTGAGCTATAATTTATCCCTACAATGTTTATGTCAAATAATAGTTTATCAGTGGAGACAGTTAGCCAGGGATAACTGTAGAATTGTAAAGGGATTAAAAAAATTTCCAACAAATTGAAGAACTTGAAGATCATAAAAACCCTTTAACAAAATGAGTTTAATAAAAAAAAATGAAAACAAACAAAAGGAATACAGAAGATAAAGCCTCAACCGTCCTAGTTCATGAGCTTCAACACTAAATGTAAATCAACCAAATTTGCACTTCAAACCGAAATAAAAATTGTCATCATCGGCTTTGTAAATAAATCCATTGAAATAAAATAAAAAAAAAGACTTGAAATAAGATGGAAAAGTGACAAAATCAAAGCTATTTGTAGTGATTAAAAAGTGTCAACATATTTGAAATATCAGCAGTTATAAATCAGACAGGGATGACTGTATATTTCATGTAATCCTTCATCCACAACATTAAATGACAAAGAAAAAAAAAAGTACAGTAAAACTGAAAGCTAATGAAAAAAAATGAAGAAAGATAGAGTGGCATCAAATCTTTCTATTCAAGTAATGAATCACAATACCAAAATCAAAAGTCTGAGCATTTGACAACTTGAAGTATTCATCATTTGGCTTCTTTTCAACGACTATATCAAAAGAAGAAAACAAAACCACGTCAAAATGGAAAAAGAAAAATCTATCATTTTGCAAAATAGAATTGGAATGGAGAAAAAGATGAATATAATTTAAAAAACCAATAAATAAGTGAGAATCATATTCCTTCAAAACAACGATAGATATTCGTATTACATGAGGAGAAGAAGACGAGACGGTTATATTGAGCTAGGGTTTTAAGATATTTCCTATAACATCTCCTTATATAGAGAGTAAGAATTCCTTGACTATGGTATAGGATTTTGGAAATTGGGGGTTTTGATTGATGTGACGGCTGAGATTATGAGAAGAGAATAAGCTACAGGGGGTTAGAGTTGTCATTTGGTGATAAGAGCAATGTTACAGACAAATGATGTGATGTCGCTTCATGCCTGTTAATGATTGTTGGGCCTTTATTGGAACCAGCTCTTGTTGGGCCTCCACGAAAAAGAACACAATGACGAACCAGGCTAATCATGTGAGTCTATATTAGAATGGTAGTAATAAAGAGTGAGAGAAAGATGTTTTTTTATTTTTTATTTTTTGTTTTCATTTTGGATTTGATGACTTTTTTCTTCAAAGTGAAAGATGATGATTTAGTAAAAGTTGAAATTTGTTGTCTGAGGTCCTAAGTCAACAGATACGTTCATGAAGAGGATGATGGAGGGAGAGAATGTACAAAGCACTGGAATTTGACCATGTGAACTTCAAGAACTCAAAAAATTAGGGAGAATGATTAAAAATAAGTGAAATGGGAGAGGTTTTGATTGATGTGACGGCTGAGATTATGAGAAGAGAATAAGCTACAGGGGGTTAGAGTTGTCATTTGGTGATAAGAGCAATGTTACAGACAAATGATGTGATGTCGCTTCATGCCTGTTAATGATTGTTGGGCCTTTATTGGAACCAGCTCTTGTTGGGCCTCCACGAAAAAGAACACAATGACGAACCAGGCTAATCATGTGAGTCTATATTAGAATAGTAGTAATAAAGAGTGAGAGAAAGATGTTTTTTTATTTTTTGTTTTTTGTTTTCATTTTGGATTTGATGACTTTTTTCTTCAAAGTGAAAGATGGTGATTTAGTAAAAGTTGAAATTTGTTGTCTGAGGTCCTAAGTCAACAGATACGTTCATGAAGAGGATGATGGAGGGAGAGAATGTACAAAGCACTGGAATTTGACCATGTGAACTTCAAGAACTCAAAAAATTAGGGAGAATGATTAAAAATGAGTGAAATGGGAGAGTTTAATTTTAAATTAGAGTTTAATCTTATGTTGTGGGCAAAATGATATGACTTTTGTCGCTCTTGGTGTCCATCTCAGACCTAATTTTACCTCAACATTCTATCAATTGAAATTGACAAGATCATAATTTAATAAGTTTCAGAAATCAATTGCAATAATTGATACTTTTATGACTCAATTAAAATAGAGTAAAGTTGAAGGACAAGAATTAAGTTTTACCTTATTATTCATAGTTAGGGGAGTATCAAAAGTCATTGTCTTACCATAACGATAATTGATCACAAGAATGAACACTCATTTTGGACACCCTCTCATAAACCACACTAGCTATGACAATCATGAAGAGAAAAATCAGTAAAACATAACAAAATTACTAGCGGAACTCCCAATTGATGTCCATTCGCGTGGTTCGTATAACAATGCTCATTGTCTTAATATACTTACGAACGAGGCAATTATTTATGTGTTTCGAACTTGGGTTTCAATTTCCTTTAAAATGCAAATTTTGACTTTAGAACAAAAATGTTATTATTTAAACTCAAGAATAAAATTAAAATTCAAACATAAACTTAAAAAAATGAAGATGACAAACACTAACCCGATATAAATTATCAATAATCCAAAAGTTGATCAGATAACATTTCTTATTAAATGTAATTTTAAAATTTTGATATCAGAAATGTAATTTTAAATTGCTTATTATAAATGAATTATGTGTCACAACTATTGCCTTAATAAAATCTGAAGGAGATATGAACTGCACACAAAAAAATCTTATCCCTATACAATAATATGGGAAAAACCTCTGAGCAATTATTCTGCTAATTGTATTACACTCAATACAAATTATAAATTATCAAATGTCTATATTTACAATCAAGGATTTTGTTTCCAATCCATGTTTATTTCGGTAAAAGAATTATTTTGGAAGTTCTTTTCTACCCATTATATGTCCATTCTCTATATCTAACCAATAAATTTCAACAAATATTCTAAGGGGAAAAAAATGATATTTTCGTCTATAGAATTAGCCCAAATAATCAAGACGTTTAGTTAAAAGAATTAGCCCAAATAATCAAAACATGGCTCCTGTACTGTATATGTCCACATAAGCTTAAGTCTCAAAATGTAAGTATAGCACTTGCATACCCACACGAGCAAGGCTTTCAAGATTCTAGTTTTGCACACAATACCCATGTGTTTATTTCTTCTTATTCATATGCACTCAAAGCACCAGGTCTATACCTTGAAGCATTAATTCATAAAGAATGGCAGGTTCCTACATTAAGCAAGCAACAAGTATGCTACACTTAAGAGCGAACGAGCACTACACAATTCATATGCATTAATTTTCATATTCCAATGTTTACATATCAAAGTCTATTGCCACATTTAAACTACATACCATGTCATTTGGAAAAATTATTTTCTACAACATGGTTTTATAAAAAGAAATGGATATTCATGAAAAAAAATGTTGTTTTCTGTTACAAACTAGATTTTAGGTGAATGGTAATTTTTTGTGGTAAGGAAGATGAAGGTGGATTAGATGGTGAATTGTAGGGCAGATGATAATAATTGACACTAATTAATGGTTAGTGACTAAACCCCTAAAAAAGATAGAGGGAAAAGAGAAATTACAAAACTAAAAAGTTTCTTAATTATTGATTCATTAATTCTACTAATGGGTTATACAATGCATTTTATAGGCTATGAAATGTATACAAGGATTAACCAACTACCAATCCTAGCTACCTAACTACTTAACTAACTACTAACTAGATATTAACCAACTAATTCTACTCATAATTAGCTAATCTCTTATTCAATCAAATTGCTCTGCTAATTCTAATTCAATTTTTATCATTCCCCAACCCATCAAATAAACCTTGTCTTAAAGGTTTAAGTAGTGCCCTCATTAAGAACCTCCTCAACTAAGCCAATATTAAAGAACAAAAAACCAACTTCAAATTATATAATTGTCTTTGTTCCATGTACATAACTAAGAATATAAACACAATAAAGCGCATTCAAGATCACATCATACTTGTGCCCAACACATATATGATCCTTGCACATAGGTCATTGTTGCCCCTTCAAATTGACAAGCAAGTTGTCACACTTCAACTCAAAATGAACATTATTTTTCATTTATAGATATTATGTGCTAAAAACATCATGAAAAGTGCTCATAAGCATTTTAAGATGATCGAGTGATGTGTCTTTCCTTTTGTAAAAATGCCCTACTGAACCACTTACCATATATTTAGTTGTTGGGACCACTTCGCAAAATACTACCATATTTGGATGGTGAAGATTCGACAGGATCATGTCATCCTTTAGATCCTATAACCAATCGTCTTACTAAACCATGAAGTAGAGATAGATTTGAGATGAATAATTGTCATAATCAAATATACATCTGACAAAACTGTTGATCTTATCCTGTATATTATTAAGATGGCTTGATTTTTTCTTGAGTAATAGAAACTTGACTTGAACACATTTATCTACCACAACCATTAGAGTCTTTCGTGATGCAAAGTCGATATTTTTCAGTAAGCACAAACTCAGCACAGTCACTCTCCTCCCTATATCTTTGGTGTCTCTTAGTGCATGGTCAAAACTAGTGTCGAATTCCATAGCAATGAAAGAATCATGCGTATTTAAGCCCGACTTTAGGAGCCCCAAAAACCCCATAGAGAAACTGAAATAATTAGTATTAAGCATTCTTCTTTGTGGCATTTACTCAAACAACTTATGGATCTTATCATTTTTAACAACCAAGAGGTTCAAATTCTCATAGGTTGATATCAAATTACACAAACACCCAATCATCATGTTCTTATCATTCTTTTGCCTCAAACTAAGCAATGAGTTATAGGTTATCTTCTATGTAAATGAAATTAGTGTCAGCACCAAAAGATTAAGGTTCAAATAAATGTTACCCATACTCTGGAAGTGGTATGCATTTGAGATAGAAAGATTATAAGACCAAGGTTTATTAACTATGTTCTGTGAATGAGCACCCATCGAGATAGGCATTAATGGAGAATACTGGAAATCGGTGTTGTATGGAACTGAAGGGTACGACCATGGAGGCTCTGTTAAGGGTTCCTTCTTTACTTTTGTTGACATCAAAATGCTAACATCGAGTTCTTCCGGAGAAACAATTAATTTCTTAGGTGATTCTTCCTTTAGATACAATTGTCATTGGTCTCTAGCAAAGAATCAACTGTCATAACTTTATCAACAAATTTCTCATTCTCGCCCTTAATGGGTTGTTATTGATTTTGATCGATTGTTATCTTTACTTTTCGTGTATTTGTATAAGGCCTCTCTTTTGTCTGTAATGAATTTTGAATGGTAATGTAGAGGAATTTTCCCCGACCAACTAAATGATGACCCGTGGCATTCCCCAAGGACAAGAAAGTGATTTCACAAACCAAACAGAACGACAAACCAAATGATTACATGAGGCAAAGGGTAAAATAGTAATTTTACCATCAAAACCTTAATTCTACTAGGACACTTTAACTTATGGAAGTCATAATTCTACTAGGACATTTCGGCTCATGGAAACCCTAGTCCTATCAGGATACTCCACACTAATTACTTTTCTAATTGGATTTTACTCCAAAGCACTATATAAAGAGAGCTTTCACAAGTATCAAAACACAACTCATAATTCACAATTATCTAACTTCTTGTTCTTTACTTTCTCTAACCCTCATATCACTGACTTAAGCATCGAAAAGTCCCTCCAGATCCATAACTTCTTCGGTCTTTTAATGATTTTTTAGCTCTCCATGTGTTTTTAGTCTATGCGGGTGCATCCTAGGGTTCGTAAGAACACTTGTCACAAATTGGGCATCAACAGATTGACATCGTTCGTGGAAAATTAGAACAAGAACTCATATGTTCCAGATGATGCCTAAAAACACATCCAAAAACACTATGACCACAATCGCTGCCGCCGCAGCTACTGCCACCATCACCGCTACTCAGACCTCAACCAGTCGTGACCTACTTCCAATGATTCCTGATGAGAGCTATAAAATGCATCTTAATAGTACTTAATTGCTAGTATTTTAGAGTTGATCTAGGTTTTAATTGCACTTTTATATGTTAACAACTCTAAAGTGTCATCTTTGGATCACTAATTTGGTTTGATGCATTTTCAAGTATTTTGAGTCTTAAAGAGATAGAAAAGCTATTGTTGAATGAAGCACAAAGATTCCATGTATATCGGAGCAAATGAGTGCTTTCGAAAAGGCTAAACAAAGAGATCCAAGCATGTGCGCCGCGCCCAGGAACCAACTGGGCCGCACCCTCCAGAACAGAGACCAAAGCAAGCAAAGAAGGCCATTAGGTCAGGGTGCGCCTTGGACCAAGGGGCGCCACGCCTTGAGGTGTGAGGTGCGCCTTGGATTAATCTAGGGTGCGCCCTGAAGGGTTGAGGTGCACCTTGGATGGAGTTGGGGCGCACCTTCCAGAAAGTTCACAAAGTTGGCCTAAAACCGAGCCTAGGCGCGAGAAAATCCAAGCCTAGGCGCGGACACGAACTTTGCTCTCCGAATTAGGTCTTTAATGATTGTTTAAAACCCTAAAACACCCTTGAACCCTTGTATTATAAATAGATCACTTAGGGTTTGATATTATTCATTCATTAAGCTGGAAAACTCAAGCAACAACTTCTCCTCCATCAAAGTGTTCAACCATGAGCCCCATGGCTAACTAATCTCCAAGCAAGGCGAAGGGATGAATCCTTAGGTGTAGTTATTCCTATTTTCCTTTATTTGATTCAGTTATATAGAGCTTTATCGTTAAGACATTGTTATGATTTACTTTTTAATGTAATTATAAGATTTCATCTAATCCGGTGATTGTATCTTTCTCCTTGATATAAATTTAGTCATGCTTTCCTTATGTCAAGATTGTTTGGGTATGATTAAGTCCAGTAGGTTTATCCTTTAGGCTTGTCCATTACTGCAATATTTTCATAAAAGATATATTGTCGTTTCTTGATAAACCTATAGGATAGATCATGTGCATGAATCGAAAATAAAAAGTATTTCATAACAATCAAATTAGGGTCTATACATGTTCTCATTGAATATTTGCCGATTACATGTTTGGGATATGAAATGTGCAATCGAGATAAAAACAACTGAATCAAGTTAGGATTAGGGCAAAGAACCTAGGGAGGATTCCCGGATCCTTGTTGTCCCTTTATTATATTTTACAACCTACACAATTACTTCATCATCAATTTCATATTCTCTATTTATTTTGATTATATCGTCTCATATTAAAGTTTACATCTTTCTTTATAGTTAACTTGTCTCCCTGTGGAATCGGCACCCCAAAGCCGTGCTACAACTACAGCATTATTGTTTTGGGTGTAATCAAATTTTGGCTCCGTTGCTGGGGAGACGCGCTTACATACAAGGAAGTTTGTTAATTCTAAGACAAGACGATACTATATTTCTTTCCTTTAATTTTTCTAATTTTCTTTTTCTGTTTTTTTTATTTACTCTCTAATTCCTTTGGTGTATGCTTAGACCGAGAGATTCGCGAGGGAGATTCATTAAAGGACCCGAAATAGAAATACCTTTCCCTTCCATGTCTGTTAATGAAACCTCGCCTAGATCAAACCCTAGTGTACACCCACCCGAAAATTTAGAAAATTTTGATAACATGACTGAAAACCCTAATAAAAATGTTGCTAGGACACTTAAAGATTACCTACATCCTAGCTGAACAGCCACACCATCATGCATTATGTTTCCAGCCAACACTCGCCATCAAGACTTTAAAACAGGGATGATACAATTACTCCCTACTTTTCATGGCTTAGAAAATGAAAACTCATATGTGCACATTAGAGAATTTGAGGAAGTAGTTGCGACTTTTCATAGTCAAGATGCAACGGATGATATCATGAGACTCAAGTTTTTTCCTTTCTCTTTGAAGGATAAAGCTAAGAGTTGGTTATACTCGCTGAGACCACGATCAATTGGGTCATGGAATGAGATTACCCAAGTCTTTTTTAACAAATACTTAACTCAATATAAGACTAATGCATTGAAAAGACAAATCTCCACCTTTGCACAAAAATGAAAACGAGACTTTGTATCAGTCTTAAGAGAAATTAGCATTTAGTGAGCTATTTCTATGAAGGTCTTACCTATAAAGAACGCCAATTTGTAAAGATGATGTGTAATGGTGAGTTTCTGCAAAAAAGACCCTGATGAGGCTATTGAGTACCTCAATGAGCTTGCTGAAAAAGCTCACACATGGACTGGACCTAGTGCTACTGAAAGCACAAATAGGTCACGACCTATTGAAAACCCTAGTGGTGGAGGAATCTACCATCTTAGGGAAGAGGATAACCTTAAGGCCAAGGTCGAGATGTTTACTAAGGAGTTAGAGGCATTAAAAACTAAAAAACCAACACACATGGTTAATCAAGTCGAACCTTTAGAACCATGTTTTGTATGTGGCAGGGTTTATCATCCCGCCCAAGAGTGCCCCACATTTGTTGATATGAGAGGGTTATACGAGGAACAATGTAATGCATTAGGTATATACAAGAAGCCTCCAGGACCCTTCTCTAACACTTACAATCCGGGGTGGCGAAATCACCCCAACTTCAGCTTAAAATCTGAAAATCAGCAGCATGCATAGCCCCCTAGATCATACCCTGCACCTTATCATGCACCCTCATCCTCTAGGAACTCTTTAGAAGACACCTTACATGCTTTTATAGAAGCACAAGGTAAAACAAACCAGAGATGTGAGGCTTTAATTACACAGGTAGTTGAGGAAAACAAAGAGATAAGGAGCCAAGTGTCTAAATTAATGGGCTCCTTGAGTGTGACTGAGCGAGGTAAGTTCCCTTCCCAAGCTCAGTCCATACCTCACGATCAATATATGGCACAAGAAAATTTGAAAGATGTAAATGCCATTGTGACCCGAAGTGGTAAGTCACTACACATCCCACCAATGAATAAATCCGAGGATGTGGAAAAGGGGCAAACTAATAGCAATGTCGAGCTGCCCAAAGACTCTGAAGGGACCAAAAGTCCTGTTAAGGCACCATTCCCCCAAGCCTTAAAATCCAACAAAAAAAATCTGGAAATAAATAATGAAATCCTTGAGAACTTAAGGCAAGTAAAACTTAATCTTCCTCTTTTGCATGTGATTAAACAAGTCCCTACCTATGCAAAAGTTCTTAAGGATTTATGCACAATTAAGAGGAAACACCATGTCAAGAAAACAACATTCCTAACTGAGTAAGTTAGTGCGTTAATTAGGCAAAGAATTCCCCCAAAATACAAAGATCCGGGTTGTCCTACCATTGCATTCAGCATTGGAAATCATGAGGTTGGATAAGCCTTGCTAGATTTTGAAGCTAGTGTAAACCTGATGTCATTCTCTATTTACTTACAGCTGGGGTTAGGAGAAATCAAACCAACCGCCGTGGTACTACAATTGGCCGACCGCTCAGTCAAAGTACCCCGGGGTGTGGTAGAGGATGTTTTGATTCAAATTGATAAATTTTACTATCCTATTGATTTCTTAATTCTTGATACCACTTCTGCTGTTGACACTAACTCTAAAATTCCTTTGATTTTGGGTAAACCGTTTCTTGCTACTGTGAATGCTCTAATAAATTGTAGGAATGGACTCATGAAGCTGTCTTTCGGCAACATGACCCTTGAAGTAAATATTTTCAATGTTGCAAAACAGCCCGAAGATGAGGACGGAAACCACCAGCTTTACATGATCGAGTCACTCATCAATGAGGGAGTTTCCTTAACTCATGATTATGATCCTCTTGAAAATTTTCTTGTTAATTTTGAGATAGATTTATTTGATGATAAAACTGATATAATTGATATATGTGCTATTTTTGACAGATCTCAGGATTATGGCACTCGAGCATGGCAACCAAGGTTTGAGGAGCTGCCCAAAATAAGCAAGACACAAGTCCCCTTAAGTGTGGAAGCACCTAAAGTCGAATTGAAGCCACTACCTAAGGGTCTAAAACATGCCTTTCTCGGTCCAGATGATACCTTTCCAGTTATTATTTCTTCTGAATTATCTGAAACCCAAGGTAAGAGATTAATTCAAACTTTAAATGCACACAAATCAGCCTTAGGATGGAGCATGGCTAATTTAAAGGGAATTAGTCCCCTAATCTGCTCCCATAAAATAAATTTGGATGAAGGAACTTGTCCTCCTAGAGACCCTCAACGTAGGCTTAACCCCACTATGAAAGAAGTAGTGAAAAATGAAGTACTGAAACTGTTAGATGCGGGTATTATATATCCTATAGCTGATAGTAAGTGGGTAAGCCCTATGCAAGTCGTTCCTAAAAAGTCTGAAGTCACGGTGGTAAAGAATGACCTAGGAGAGTTAGTCCCTACCAAACTTGTGACCGGGTGGTGTATGTGCATTGATTACAGAAAATTAAATGCTGCCACCCAAAAAGACCACTTCTCACTCCCTTTTATTGATCAAATTCTTGAGCGTGTAGCTAGTCATCCCTTTTACTGTTTTTTAGATGGTTATTTTGGTTATTATCAAATAGAAATTGTATTACAAGACCAAGAAAAGAGCACCTTTACTTGTCCCTTTGGCACTTATTCTTTTCATAGAATGCCATTTAGATTATGTAATGCCCTTGCTACGTTTCAACGCTGCATGATGAGTATTTTTAGTGACATGGTTGAAAATTGCATGGTGGTTTTTATGGATGACCTAACTATTTTTGGTTCTTAATTTGAAGCATGCTTAATGAATTTAGAAAGAGTATTAATTCGCTGTGAGGAAAAAGAATTGGTCCTAAATTGAGAAAAATATCATTTCGTGGTACGATCCGGTATTGTCTTAGGGTATATTATCTCTTCTAAAGGGATAGAGGTTGATCAATCTAAGATTGAATTAATTTCTAAACTACCTACCCCTAAGACAATAAAGGATGTGAGATCTTTCCTTGGTCATACTGGTTTTTATAGGAGGTTCATACAAAATTTTTTGAACATATCTAGGCCACTATGTGCCCTCCTAGTTAAAGACACCTCCTTTGAGTGGACAGAAGCTTGTCAAGAAGCATTCCAAATGTTGATTGGCAAGCTTACTTCTGCAGCTATAATGCAGTCACCAGATTGGACTTTGCCTTTTGAAATCATGTGTGATGCTAATAACTACGCTGTCGATGCTGTTCTTGGACAGCGAAGGGAAGGTAAACCTTTTGTCATTTACTATGCTAGTAAAACTTTAAATAGTGCTCAAATGAATTACTCTACAACTGAAAAAGAATTGCTAGCTATAGTATTTGCTTTAGATAAATTCCATGCTTATTTGATTGGTTCTCCTATCCTTATTTTTACAGATCATGCAACCCTCAAGTATCTTCTTATAAAGAAGGATGCTAAGGCACGACTAATCCGATGGATCCTCCTCTTGCAAGAATTTGATATCACTATCAAGGATAAGAAAGGAGTTGAGAACGTAGTAGTTGACTATCTATCGAGGCTCACTTTTGAGGACACTTGTGATGACATGCCAATCAAAGATGACTTTCCCAATGAGCATTTACTCTTCGTTACTTCTTTACCATGGTTGGCTCACATCGTGAATTATTTGGTTACAGGTGAGATACTAATGGATTGGAGCGCTCAAGACAAAAGGAAATTCTTATATGAGGTATATAATTTCTATTGGGATGACCCATATCTTTTCAAGTACTACCCTGACCAAATTCTAAGGCGTTGCATCCCTAATGAAGATATTGCAAGTGTCTTAGAATTTTGTCATTCCCAAGCCTGTGGAGGCCACTTTTCAATGAAAAAAACCGTTGCAAAAATTTTACAGTGTGGATTTTATTGGCCTACCTTGTTTAAAGATGCAAACACCTACTGTCGCTCATGTGAAAGGTGTCAAAAGTTAGGAGCTCTGTCTCACCGAAATATGATGCCCTTAAACCCTATGTTAGTGATTGAAATCTTTGATTGTTGGGGCATCGATTTCATGGGACCCTTTCCTCCTTCTTTCGGATACCAATATATCATTGTGGCAATAGACTATGTATCTAAGTGGGTAGAGGCAGCAGCCTACCGAAGTAATGATAATAGAACGGTGATTAAATTCCTTAAAGAAAATGTGTTATCTCGATTTGGTACACCACGTGCTATAATTAGTGATCGAGGTACACATTTTTGCAACCGTTCTTTTGAAGCATTGATGAAAAAATATGGGGTATTACATAAAATCTCTACTGCCTATCATCCTCAGACTAGTGGACAAGTAGAGCTTGCTAATAGGGAAATTAAACAAATTTTAGAAAAAACGGTTAACCTGGATCGCAAGGATTGGTCTTTGAGACTAGTTGATGCGTTTTGGGCTTACCGTACAGCTTTTAAAACTCCCTTAGCTATGTCACCTTATTGGCTTGTTTTTGGAAAGCCTTGCCACTTACCTGTGGAGCTCGAGCATAGAGCTTATTGGGCCATCAAGTCT
Organism: Bretschneidera sinensis; assembly: GCA_023935145.1. Taxonomy (NCBI): domain Eukaryota; kingdom Viridiplantae; phylum Streptophyta; class Magnoliopsida; order Brassicales; family Akaniaceae; genus Bretschneidera; species Bretschneidera sinensis. The sequence continues at coordinate 81,230,513 of CM043701.1, forward strand.
TTTAATTTTAACATAGGAGAGACAGGTAAGCTTAGAAAGTATCAACTAACCGAGTTAGAGGAATTAAGAAACGATGCTTATGAGAACTCTAGAATCTATAGGACCAAGATGAAATCATTCCATGATAAAAAAAATTTGAGGAAAACATTTAGACCTAATGATTGAGTGTTCTTATACGACTCTAGACTTCATAAGCATCATGGAAAACTTCGGTCAAGATGGACCGACCCTTTTATAGTAAAAAATATTTTTGAAAATGGGGCAATGGAAAGTGAGGACACTAAGAATGGTCAGATTTTTAAAATGAATGGTCAACGACTTAAGATCTTAATTTATAGACAAGATCCGGAAGTAGAAGATATTCTGCTTATGGATCTGGTCTATTCACCTTGACCACACAACAAAGGTACGTTTTATTTATTTATTTTTACTTTTTTTGTTTTGTAAGTTTATTTTTAATTTTTAGTTTTTAGTTTAATTTAATCTGATTTTATATATATATATATATATATATTATTTTTATTATTATTTTGGTTGATTTTATTTTTCTTTTTCTTTTTGGCAAACAAACAATTTTTTTTTACTCAGGTCGCGCCGCACCCCACTGAACGCCCCCTTCACTCCCACAACCCAAGCCGTACCCCACCAGAAGCTGTGCCGCGCCCCGCAGCTTGCCCTGATTTGCCACCTGCACACACACTTAAAACCCTTTTTCACTCTCTCTTCTTCATATCATCACACGAACCCAGCATCCCTTTTTCCCCCTTTTTCTCTTCCTCTCTCCAAACCCTAACCTCCCTTATCATTTCTCCTCAAAATTTCTTTATTCTACCTCCATATCTTGTAGGATTTTGCACCAATCTTGCAACTTTTGTTGAAAATTTCTCCAACCCTTTTGGTTCAAAGAAGCTTTTGGTGTTCATCAAGCAAACTTCAAGTTGGTGGTTAGTTTTCTTCTCTCCAATTTTGAGTATCAAATAAGCATAAATTCTTCCCTTCTTGTTCAATTATGCTATTTGGGTGGTTGACTTTACCTTTATATTATTATTCTATACACTTGATTCACATGGCACCAAAATCCAAGAGACCAAGAGGGAAACAACCTCAAGAATATGATGAGAACAAGTTTGTTAGTTTTGAGGCTAGTGAGAGATATAATAGCTTGTTAAATACTAGAAAAATCATTCTTGACAGAGGTTTCAATATCACTAAGAGGGGAAACTCATTCTTATTTCAAATGGTTATTGATAGAAATTGGGGTACCTTTTTTCAAGACAACTACCTAATTCTCTCCCAAATATAGTTCGCGAATTCTATGCCAATGCCGACGAATATAGGAATGGTAAGGTCTTGGTGAGAGGAAAAACAGTCTCTTTCAGCCGCTCATCCATTAATAGGTTCTATGGGTTACCCGATATAGAACACAGTGAGTATCTTGCATATGTATCTAATATTGATTATGATAATTTTGCCATACTCTCTGTATTCCGGGCACAACTTGGAAAATGACGGGCAATACACATAAAACCTTGCCCGGTGCATCTTTGAATGTTAATGCTCGGGTTTGGTAATATTTTTTATGTCACAAATTAATGTCTGCTTTATATTATAGTGACTTGACTATTGAGAGAGCTGTTTTGATATATGCCATTTTGATGGGTATGACCATAGATGTGGGCGCAGTAATGTCCAATTCTATCTTACACACTGTGCGACATAAGCTTAGATTATACTTTCCTTCTTTGATCATCCAACTATGCATCTAAGCTAATGTCCCTTACAGTAGTATTGAGGAACACCACCCACCCAAGAAACCCATCGATGATGGCCTGCTCACTCTAATTAGAACCTCAAGGCCACTAATCCCAAAAGAGCAGGCAGTGATTACTGCCCCTCCTCCTCCCTCTAGAAATTTCACTGTTGTAGAGCGCCTTGAGCATTTAGAGAGTCATTTTGACGAGCACCAAAAACTGTTATTTGATAGGTTAGATCACCAAGACCGATTCTTGGCTCGGAAAGCCAATTATCAAGCAGAAATCAACTCCACATTTGGTCAGATGTACCAACACCTTGCCTCCGCTACTGGTTGTAATATGAGTCATTTTCCTACCATGACAACCTATCCTGGTTCATCTTTTGATCCACCTCCCAAGGAAGGTGAAGAGAGTGAAGGGAATGCAGATGATGATGAGAATTTAGAGGAATAATTTTGGGTTCTATCTCTTATTTTCCCTTTTCCTCAGATTATTTTTTGTTATTTTCTTTTTCTCATTTTAATTATTTTTCTACATTTTATGTGCTAACCTAACATATGGTGGGAATCTTAAGGGTACACCATAGTTGTTTTCTTTTTGTTGTCTTGTTTTATGTTGTAGATTGGAATTTCAACAAGAAGAATGGCATGCAATTCCCTAGTGGTACACTTTTTTCAGCACCTATGCACTTGTGCTTACAAAGGGAGTTTTTCTTTACTTTCTCTTTAAAATTAAGGACAATGCAAATTTTAAGTTGGGGGTGGAAACGTATTTCTTAAAAATTGCTTGGTGTTACTTTCCCTTACCTTTTGTTTTTATCATGTTTGGTGTTAGCCTTAGAGTTTATTCACATATCAATGATATAAGCTTAATTGAGATAGCATATAGCATTTAGAAAAAGTTAAATCTTACTTTGGTTTGAAATTAATTTAAGTATCCATCTTCATTTGGTTTGAGACTCTAGTTTGTGGTAAGATTGTATGATTAATCTAAAACATTTAGAGAAGTTTTATGTGCGATTGCTTTATGAATACTTTTGCGGTCTTGAAAAGCTCTAGAACTTACTTGATAACCACTTGAGGCGAATTCCTAGAATGCACATTACTTAGGATATGATATAGGCCATTTTTGGACCGTTTGAGCCTGTCAAACCCACCATTACTATATTTACCACTAGTCACCTATTTGAGCCCTTTTTCTTGAAAAAAATTTGAGCCTTGTTTCTTTCAATAGCCCACTTACTCACCTTTATGAGCCTAAGAAAATATTTTATCCTTACCTTCCTCTTAAAAGAACTTAGCTATACACATTTGTTGAGAAGCACTTAAAAGGAGTAAGGATGGGAATATGAGAAAATATCACTACCATAACCCAAGTACATTAAAGGAGATAAGTTGGGGGTTATGGAAAAGAAAAAAAAATGAAAAGGAGGTGAATGATCTTATGCCAAAATATGAAAAAAAAAGAAAAGAAAAGAGAAGTGAATTATGGCAAAGAAAGAAGAAAAGAAAAGAAAAATGGTGATTTGAGAAAAATGCTCGAAAAATGGTTGAAACAATTGGGTGTTGAAGTAAGGTTATCTAGTGCTTAAAAGTGGTTGTGTTTAAAGCTAAGAGATTGAGTTCTTTTACTTATGAATCCATCCCATTCTTTCTTAACCTTTACCTTAGCCTAACGTTACAAGCTTATTAAAGACCTATTTATCCAATGTAATGTGGTTTTTCTACAATAGTGGAGAATGGTTTGAAATGTAAACCTATGGAGCTTGTTTTTGTGATTGATGTCACACAATTTATCATTTTTAGAGGCTAAGACTTGTATTCACGAATGTCATGCATAAAGTCATCCAAATGTTCGGATTAATGGATTGTGGTAAGATGGATGTTAAGAGTCGATAACAATTTTAAGATTAATGTTTAGATTACTTTTGAACTTCGGTGAAATTTAATGATTCTATGTGCTGTGTACTATCTGAAATTTTTGGGACAAAATGTGAAATACTCTTGGTTAACACTAATATTGCTCTACTTTGTTGCGATCCCCACCGAAAACTTCATCTTTTGTTTTTGCTTGAATTGCTAGGGACTAGCAACAAGCTAGTTGGGGGTTGTGATGAGAGCTATAAAATGCATCTTAATAGTACTTAATTGTTAGCATTTTAGAGTTGATCTAGGTTTTAATTGCACTTTTATATGTTAACAACTCTAAAGTGTCATCTTTGGATTACTAATTTGTTTTGATGCATTTTCAGGTATGTTGAGTCTTAAAGAGATAGAAAAGCTATTGTTGAATGAAGCACAAAGATTCCATGTATATCGGAGCAAAGGAGTGCTTTCGGAAAGGCTAAACAAAGAGATCCAAGCATGTGCGCCGTGCCCTGGAACCAGCTGGGCAGCAAAGAATGCCATCAGGTCAGGGTGCGCCTTGGATTAATCTAGGGTGCACCTTGGATGAAGCTGGGGCGCACCTTCTAGAAAGTTCACAAGGCTGGCCTAAAACCGAGCCTAGGCACGAGAAAATCCAAGCCTAGGCGCGGACACAAACTTTGCTCTCCGAATTAGGTCTGAATTAGGTCTTTAATGATTGTTTAAAACCCTAGAACACCCTTGGACCCTTGTATTATAAATAGATCACTTAGCGTTTGATATTATTCATTCATTAAGCTGGAAAAATCAAGGAAGCAGCAACTTCTCCTCCATCAAAGTGTTCAACCATGAGCCCCATAGCTAACTAATCTCCAAGCAAGGCGAAGGGATGAATCCTTAGGTGTAGTTGTTCCTATTTTCCTTTATTTGATTCAGTTGTAATAGAGCTTGATCGTTAAGACATTGTTATGATTTACTTTTTAATCTAATTATAAGATTTCATCTAATCCGGTGAGTGTATCTTTCTCCTTGATATAAATTTAGTCATGCTTTCCTTATGTCAAGATTGTTTGGGTATGATTGAGTCCGGTAGGTTTATCCATTAGGCTTGTCCATTACTGCAATATTGTTATAAAAGATATATTGTTGTTTCTTGATAAACCTATAGGATAGATCATGTGTGCATGAATTGAAAAAAAAAGTACTTCATAACAATCAAATTAGGGTTTATACATGATCTCATTGAATATTTGCCGATTGCATGTTTGGGATGTGAAACGTGCAATCGAGATAAAAACAACTGAATCAAGTTAAGATTAGGGCAACGAACCTAGGGAGGATTCTCAGATCCTTGTTTTCCCTCTATTATATTTTATGACCTATACAATTACTTCATCATCAATTTCAGATTCTCTATTTATTTTGATTATATCTTCTCATATTAAAATTTACATCTTTCTTTATAGTTAACTTGTCTCCCTGTGGAATCGACACCCCAAAGTCGTGCTACAACTACCGCATTACTATTTTGGGCGTAATCAATTCCTGAATTCACTACAACCATCCAAACTCCTAAGGAACCATCCAACGAATAATCACAATAGACTCAACAGTCTCAATTAAACAATTTTGTCCACCACTAAAATTGCCCAAATCCAAACGCTCCAGTCACGCAAGGACAACTTGTGAAACTCACCTAGCTAGTAGCTAACTCAGCTACTCGGTTCAGGGGGCATGCTCTTCCCCCTAGCCTCAAGCCAAGTGCAATAGATGCAAGAAGAGGTTGATTGGGTCATGGATCCTCTTCTTCGTGTTCTTTATGCTGTACATTTGTCTTTGTATGCCATCTCATCGTGGTAGAAAAAAAAGGATGATGTATTAGTTTAATTGTAGGGTTTGTATGGGATTTCTAAGAAAAAGAATTCTATCAATTCTACTCTTAATATTATTTCAAGCTTCATGTTTTGATGCCAACTTGGTGTTGTGTCTTTTATTGTAATCAAATTGAGATGAAGAAGATGGCGTATAACACCATCTTTCTACACATGTCAGATAGTGTCACAAGGGAGTGCGAAGACTCAGAAGATCCAGCTGTCATATGGAAGAAACTAGATGAGTTGTTTCTTACCAAAACTCTCCCTAATAAGATTTATCTTCTTAAACAAATCTTTGCTTTTAAAATGGATCCTAATAAAGAGTTGCAAGATAATCTTGATGTGTTTAATAAACTAGTTCAAGATTTGGCTAGTTGTAGTATAACGTTCTCGGATAAACAATTGGTTGTTATGTTACTGAATTCTCCTCCTGATTATTTTGAAAGTTTGATTAATGCTATTGAATATAGAAGAGATACACTAACCAAGGAAATTGTGATCAATGCTATAAGGGCTCATGATTTCAAAGCCAAGATGAGGGCAGCATTAAGTGGAGAAGGGTTGTTTGTTAGAGGAAGGCCAGCAACTCTGAATGGCAGTAGCATCCATGGCAACTACCGGGAGAAATCAAAGCGTAGAGGGCAGAGCCATGGGAGAGAAAGAGATGCTACTACTACAATAAGGAGGGTCATTTCAAGAAAGATTGAAAGAAGAAGTTGTTGGATGATAGAGGAAGAAGCCATACCAATAATGGAGAGGCTTCGGTTACCAAAGGAGAACAACAAAATGATGTTCTTGTTGTGTGCTCAAATGTGAGCAGGAGGCAAGGCAGCGATAAATGGATCCTAGATTCCGGGTGCACTTATCACATGTGCCCTCACAGGGATTGGTTCAAGAATTTTAAGGAAACCAATGATGAAAAGATTTTCTTGGGGAATGATACTTCTTGCCAAGTGAGGGGGATAGGAGACATCCAATTGAGGATGTTTGATAGAGTCACAAGGCTGCTGCGGAATGTGAGGTATCTTCCAGATGTGAGAAGAAATTTGATCTCACTGGGGTAGCTAGATTCCATGGGGTACACATACAAAGCAGAGGGAGGAAATATCAAGGTAACCAAGGGATCTTTGATAGTGATCAAAGCAACAATAAAGAATGGTCTCTATAAGATGATCGGAGAGACATAAATCAAGGATCAAGCAGCAAGCTTGATGGCTGAGATGGATAAGGCGGTTCTTTGGCACAATCACTTGGGACATATGAGCGAAAATGGCCTACAAGTTCTCAGCAATGATGGTCTACTTGGTGGTTACAAGGTAGAGAAACTTGATTTCTGCGAATGTTGTGTTCTTGGGACCAATATCGAGTCAGCTTTAACATCGGAGTGCACAAGTCTAAGGGTATTCTTGACTACATTCAGGAGGATCTTTGGGGACCAACAAGAACACCAACACATGGAGGTAATGTTTACTTTCTGTCTTTAATTGATGATTATTCTAGAAAGGTTTGGGTTTATTTGCTTAAAAATAAATCAGATGCTTTGAATAAATTTGTGGTGTGGAAAAAGTTGCTGGAGACTCAAACGAGCAGGGTAGTTAAGGTGTTAAAAACCGATAATGGCTTAAAATTTTTTAATAAGGATTTTGATAAATTCTGTGAGTTAAAAGGGATTCTAAGACATAGAACGATTGTAAAAATCCCTCAGCAAAATAGAGTTGCTGAGAGAATGAATAGGACCCTTATGGAAAAAGTTAGGCCCATGTTAATTGCAGCCTGCCCTGTTCTGGGCCGCGGCGCTAGGCACACCTAAAGCTTCATTTTGGGCACTTTGAGATAGTGCGTGAAACATAGTTAAAACGCACAGGTTCACTTAGACTCTTAAAGAACCTTGAGTCTTTGGTTCTTAAGATCTAAGGGTTAAGATTGATCTCAAAGATTGGATGAAGAAGTTGGTGCACTATATAAAGGGTCATCTAGCTTCAATCATAACAAGAATATAACAAGATATAAGATCACCATACAAGAGAATTCAAGTGAAAGTGTGAGAGTGCAAAGACATAAAACACAAGAGAGGCACTAGAATAGATCTCATTTAAGAGTGACTAGTTATTTATAGAGAGAGTAGTATAGATTGAGGATTCAAGGGCTTTGTAATTGGAATTTTCTTGGGGAAAATTCCAGGGAAACACTTAGCCCTTATCACTTTCTTTTCTCTTCTTTCGTTCTTCAAGAACTAGAGCATTCTTGAAGAGGTGTTGCTATAATTGTAAGAACTCTATTGATTTAGTGCAGAGAGCTCGGAGGAGCTCACAATGACGTAGGCACATTGCCGAACCTTGATAACAATTGCTTATGTTCTCTTTCTTTGATTGGTTTATTTTTGTTCATTACATGTCATTCTAGACCTGGGTGTTTGGAAGATCACCACCTGGGCATCTTGAGGTGATTTTCAACACGATCGTCAAGGCATAGGAAGGTACCAGTGACCCCATGGAACATCTCCAATTGTACAAGACCACGATGCTTTTGCATCGCTATGCAGACGCAATTTTGTGCCGAGCATTCCACTAAGACTAGAAAAAGCCACCGATACTTGATATTCTCACTCGAAGCCTATAGCATCAGCCCCTTTAAAAAACTAAGTTGTGCTTTTCTGATGCACTTCCTCGATAGTAAGAGCCCGAAGAAGACATTAGAGGGCCTCTTCAACATCATACAACAAAGGGTTGAAAAGCTTCGCGAGTATATCTCATGCAATAATGCAATAAAATGGAAAATTTCTTATCTTGACCTAAAAATCCAAATGGTTGCATTCAAGAGTGAGCTTAGATTGGCAACTTTCAACTGCATGCTAACTAGGCACCCAACTAAGGACATGAACGAAATTCTTTCCCGAGCCCAGGAATACATACTCATTGAGGAGGATCAAGTATTTTGAAGAGAACAAGAAGAAGGTAGAGAAAAATGAAAGAATAACAAATCGAACCGAAAAGTGACCCACAAAGAAGGAAGTGGAAAGACCTCTTAGATCTTTAACAGCTACATACTACTCAGTGCTTCTAAGGTAAACATAATGATGAACATCCGAGATCATGACTTTTTCTGTTAGCCCTCAAAGCCTTTAAACACTAACGAAAACAAAAACAAGACCAGGTGATACTGATTCCACTGAGACCATAGGCTTGACACCGAATAATGCCACACCCTAAAAAACCAAATAGAATCCTTTATCCATTGAAGATATCTAAAGGAATATACTAAGATCCTAGCATTTCGAGGAAATGAGAAGGACCAACGATGGCGAAGTCCGAAGCATACCTACAAATAAAGGCCTAGGCACAGCCTTGAGTAAGCCCCTACGAAAAGCCCAAGACTCAGCCCTAAGCAAGGTTCTAGGCGAAGTGCGAGATGAAAGGCGCCAATAGGCTAATATAATAGTTCAAACCACCATCTTTAGTATAATCAAAACTATCTTCGGATGCCTAGTAATCAACAGATAGTCACTCCAACCAAAAAAGGCTTATGTCAAGTTTGTTTCCTCCGTCAGTTAACTGAACAAGAATAAAGAAAAAGAGAAAAGAAAAAAATGAAAATAAGGAGAAAAAAAAGGTGAAAATAAGATAATCGAGAAAGATGAAAAGCACTTCTTGAGCCTTTTGATTACCTATCTTTCATTAGCCGTAAAAACCACTGACCATGTTATAAGCCTTGAAAAGTCCTCTCAGATCAATAAAGATTGCTTAGCCTCACAAACTATTTTTTGAGTAATGATAGAGTTTTCACAAGAGGACAAGCTTTCACTCAAGCAAACACAACCCACCTTAGTATTACTTACAAGGGATGCTTTAAGCCATTACCCTTTGCCATATCGTTTCACACTTTTCATGCCTAAATTCTCCCATTATCTTCAAAATAGGTGCAATAATCTTAAAATCATTCTGTCATTGTCAAAATCAACCTTAACTCTTGCACCATTTGTAAAAAAGTTCCACAAAATCTCACCTTACACCAGTTGTAAGGAATACCTCCAAGCATGATTGACTAAGTTCATCAAACATATGAAATGAGGTCCTTGAACTACGTATGGCTTGATCTCTCTTTGGGTACATGGGTAACAACTTTGGTGCAACTATAATCTCATAAAAATCTTGATTCCTCTTTATCCTCATTAGGACCATGCAAATACATTTTCGAGTATTTGTTGAAGTAAACAAAACAAAATAGGATTGATTCAGTACCTAAATTAATGGAAAGATTTTTTCTATTTTGGTAAAAATTTATGCCAATTGCTCATTTCTTAAGAGAATTCAAAATACATATCAAAGACAAATAGCACAAAGAATCATGGCATCATTGTCTTCTCCTTATTCCTTAATCCTTTTTTCTCTCAAACTTTCTCGACTTAGTCCTAAACTCAATAAGTGCAACTCCTCAGAACTTAGGTTGATTTCAAAGAACTCAAAGGCTAGTGGGCCAAATTTCAAGTAGCCATTGGCTATGAAAGACTTAGCACTTCCTCAGAATATCTCATAAGAAGGAACACCTCCCCAGTGAACTCAAATTCGGACTTATAAATCCTAAAAGATCACTAACACCTACAAGAAACCCAATTGTTGAAACACTCAATACCCTTCCTCAATTTTCTTATAGTTTGAACACCCTTGTAACAACTAAGTAGATGAGGAGTATTTATTTTCGACTTCTGATGATTCATGCATGCATTTCATGTAAAATGTTTTTCAAGAAAACACATTTTTTCAAAACTCTTTTATATAAAATTCATGCTTAAGGCTACGTAGACCTCTTAAGTGAGGCATGCATGCTCTTACTTATTTTTATGCATATTTTATCGTTGTCTTTTTAGGGTACTCACCTAAGCAAGACAATTTTGAGATTGAACTAAAGTAGACCTCTAGTCTAAAGCAACGAGTTCCCAAAAATAGTATGTAGGGAAGTTTGCATTTTGCAAGAATAAACAGCTGCAATTAGGTGCAAGACTTAGGGCATCTTCCTTCCAATAGTTGGGGTATTTTGATTTTAATCCAACCAGGGGAAACCCAAAACAAAACTTAGCCAATTCCCTAAATTCATCCATGGTTCATGCAAAATCCCCAAAAAGGGTTAGAATCGAATCAACTCTGACCAATCTACATCCTTTACAACTGAAAAAAGTCATAATCACTCTAAAACAGCCATTTATAAACTTAAATAACCAAGAAATATCTTGAGAGCAAGAATTTAGTCCCCGCACAGCTCCTATGTCTCGAAATAATGGATATGGCCCCCGTTATACAATCTCAGCCATAGATACCTTAGGAAGATGGATCTAGCCCCCAAGTCTCAAAATAATGGATATAGCCCCCGTTATAAAGTTATAGCCACACATACCTTGGGAAAATGGATATAGCCTCCATGTAGCCCCCAATGTCTCAAATTACAGATATAGCCCCCACTATACAGTTTATAGCCATTGATACCTTAGGAAGACGGCACCCCTTCTAGTCATAATTATTTTGAAATGGTAGATATAACACCTATCATATAATCATCAACCTCCTTCGACCAATTCATATCCATACCCAAAACATAGCCAAATAGACCATCATGCCACCAAAGTCAAATCTTGGTTCAAGTATCGGTATCCCCAGTAAGGGTTGAACTAATATAGTCCGAGTATCAGTATCCGCGAGTGGAAGTCGGATCGTATTTTCCCGTTTTTTCTAAGTATTGGAATCTCTGAGTGGAAGTTGGACAAAACATTCAAATTCCTAATTTTGGTTCAAGTATCGGTATCCCCTGTAAAGATTGAACCAGTCTAGTCTGAGTTTCGGTATCCTCGAGTGGAGGTTATACTTTCTTGTTTTGTCCAAGTATCAATATCCGTTAGTGGAGTTTGGATAAAATTTTAAAATTCCCAATATTTTTTAAAGTATCATTATCCCAAGAGAAGGTTGAACAAGTCAAGTTTGAGTATCGGTATCCCGAGTGGAGTTCGAACTATAATTTCTCATTTTATCTAAGTATCAGTACCCCTGAGTGAAAGTTGGGCAAAACACCAAAGTTCTGATTATGGTTCAAGCATCAGTATCCTGGGAGGAGGTTAAACTAGTCAGGTCCAAATATCGATATCTTGAGTAGAGGTCGAACTGTAATTTCTCGTTTTGTCCAATCGGTATCCTGAGTGAAGGTTGGACAAAACATCTCAAAATCTCAATCCTAGTTTAAGTATCGATATCCCAAGTAGAGGTTCAACCAATCTAGTCTAATTATTGGTATCCCGAGTGGAAGTCTAATTGTAATTCCCTATCTTGGTTCAGGTATCAGTATCCCCTATAGAGGTTGAACCAGTCTAGTGCGAGTATTGGTATACTGATTGGACGTTGGATTGTATTTCCCCATCTTAGCTTAAGTATCGATATCCCTAGTGGATGTTAGACTAAGAATCCCCAACGATTTTTAAGCCCTCGAAGCAAGTAACATTCAAATGATGAACGCCAGCTCTATGAACCAGGTATGCACCATTACCATTGGTGTTCCCATGACATGCATTTTTGTTCAACAACATATTTCAATTCATGCATTGCATTCACTGAACTTCACCATTCTATTATTTGAAATGAAATAACGATCACTCATAGTCATTGACTATTATTCGGAGAGTAGCCAATCAAAAGAGGACAAATTATAGACATCCAATTTCATTCCAAATTTTAGAATGGGCCACGTGTGGGGCTTAATTATGAGAATTCGGTTCGAAAATGCTCATATTTGGAAAAAATGAGAACCGAAGGGTTCATTTTTTAGAAAGAACCAATTACACATCCAACCTAACGCCCAAAAGCCCCAAAACCAAACCAAATAAGCCTTTAGCAGCACTCAAGACAAAAACCTGCATTAAAACCCAAAACTGGAACCATTACCTTGCTTGGAAATTTGGGTCAATTGGCTCAGCCTTTGAACTAATTGATCCGGTCAATAAACTAATCAGCTTGTATCTGTTAGATAGATAGAAATTTTCTCTGGAAAATTCTTGTGATTCTATATTCGATTCCAGACAAAATTGTTACAGAATTAATTCTGTAGCGGTTTCTAGTAACTAGTTTAATCTCATTAACTCATATTCATTCCATTGTCTTCTAAGTAAAGCTATAAATACCCCATTCATCTTCCATTTCAAACACACACCTTCTTTATCCATAGTTAGCTAAAACTTTAGAGATTTTTCTTCCACAACAACCATCACATTTTGAGAAAATTATGGGTTAGTTCTTGTATTAAGTTGGGCCCTTTAAACACAACATCCTTACAATCACTCCAGTAGCCAAAATCAAAAGCATTTGTAAGTGGTTTTACTTAAAGAATAAAATCTAGGCATTTAGAGTTAATCCATTCTCAAGAAGAGAAAATGATCTTTGTGGGTAAAACTGATCCAATACACGTGGTTATCCTAAGCATTACAAGAAGTTGGTAACGCTTTCTTTCTCATTTCTTTTCAACCATAGTTATGATTGTTATGTCATTAAAGTAAAAAAAAAAAATCACCATGATATTTAAGATATTTTAATCATGCTTGAACTATGAATATCATATAGTTTAAATTTATGTTTTGTAAAAAAATATAACTTCTTTTAAGTAACATCATCATATTAATTAGGAAATAGCAAATTGTTGTTAGATTTTCTGTACCTAACACACCCAAATGTCTGAGTACGTCCCATTGGATTTTTTTTTAAAAAGGTTTTAAAGTATCAAAACAACGTTGTTTAGATGATTTATTACCAAGAAGGAAAAAAGAAAGAAATAAGGGTTTATTTCGATCTAATGTTCATATTTAGTTATCAAAGTATTAAAGTTTGTTGACAATTAATTCATTTAACTTCATTTGAATACTAATTTATTATTAGTAATTTTTTGAAACGCTCCAAATGTTTCGGGGTTCATGACTCACCTTACCAAGACAAAACCTATTGCCTCTGAAAACGCTATTGTAATTAAACTACAATTTTCTACATATTTTTATCTTTTTCCTTTTCTATATTTTCCCTTAAACAAATCTTCTTATAATTTGTTTTGTGAGAAACAAAACTATTTACAAGTCTATATAATCCAAAAACCAAGTAGAAGTGCAATGGGTTGTTCTTTATAAGAACAATAGAAGAAATTCGTCTTTTCACACCGGTAGATGGGTGAATTAAATCTTAAGGATGTAAGGCACGTATATCCTCTAATTCGAGTGTTCATTTTGGCCTTGCCCCTAAAAATCCTACCAACAATGCTCGGCCAGATTGTCACTTTAAGAAATTTGATGATAGTCTAACTTATGTGCAATACTGGTATTCTTAAAGTAAGGGTAAATAAGTAATTTGATAGATATTACATGGAATTAAATAATATATACATGAAAGATTTACTATTGAATGAAAAAAAATTCTTTTGGAAAAAAAATACACCTGGAAACATCCAGGTGTGGTTACAAAAAAAAAAGGTAGGACCAATACCTGGATGTCCAAGTGTTGGTAACCTAACAAGCATACTTGCACGTTAGCCAACTAATGGAAATAAGCATGAATCATGTTGGCAGGTTGTAACTGGTTTGGTATAAAAATTAAAAATTAAGCTTCTATTAAGTTTTAACAAAATTTTATTCTCTCTCTCAAATTACTCTCTTTATTTAAACACCTCGGGACTGAAAGAAAGGTTGAAAGCTCGAAATTTTAAAGAAGTTTACGGGAGAATTTTAAAGAGATTCGATGGAAGCTTTAAAAATAAAAAAAGGTAATAATGTGAATTTGAATTTTTTTTCAAATTATATCTACATGAAAATTCCCAGAATTTGATGTAGAAATTTAAAGGTATGATTACAAAAAAATTGAAGAATAAATTAGAAATTTTAATATAAATATTATGTCAGGTGTTGACGATCAACAATTGAGTGAAATTGTTGAAAGGAGCAGGAAAGGCAATGAGGTGATCTACTGGTAGCTTTAAGTGCTACATGGTGAGTTAGATTTACTTTTAGTAATCGAGACCGATAAAAATATGAATTTATGATATTTGAATAAATGGTTGAATTATAATGATTTAACAATGTACTTTTCGATAAGTATGGTAATTGATTTGGTTTATTGAATAAGGATTTAATAATATGTTGAATACTAATTATATAAGAATTTATATTTTAAAAATGATGGATGAATGAAAAATATATTGAGAAGTTTTGTGAAATTTATGAAAAAGATGATTGAAAAGTTTATATGATATATGAGGAGACAATTTAATAAATATGATAAAATAATGATTTTGAAGAAGAGCTAAATAGTTAAATTAAATGCTTTGATGAATGCTTGCTTGCATATTATTGCTCATATTCATAAAAGAAAAGACCATGAATTTAGTTGGTCTAACTGAAAAGAATAAGAAGGCAGTTGGTCTGACTGAAAAGACCAGGAAGATAGCTCATCTAACTGAAAAGACAAGGAAGGCTACTGGTCTGGCTGAAAAGATCATGAAGGCAGTTGGTCTGGCTGAAAAAAACTAGGAAGGCAGCTGGTCTGGCTGCGATGTCGACATGTGGGAAGACGTTCCTAAATGATAATATAAAATGATCTGATGAGAAAGAAAGAAAGAAAATTTAAATTCATGCATTACATTTCTTTTAAATATTGATTATTATTGATTGAAATGCTAAAGTATCAGTCTTGAATGTGAAATGATTATAAACAAATGGGTCTCACAGAGAGACAAATATGATGAGAAAGAAATATGAAAGTACGATATGATAAAAATTATTTGATTGATTGATTATATGTTGTGAACCTCATAACGAGGTAAATAATGATGTTGAATTGATAATCTCAAGATGATCAAGTATATGAGAAAAAAAAATTGATATGTTTGATGATTAATTTAAGAAGAGATTGGTAAATGGTTGGAATTATGATATGCGTAGTGATAAGAGAATGTTATTATTGAATAATAAGAGATAATAGATGAATGAATATTGGAAGATTATTTGAAAGATTTAATTCTTATATGTGAAGAAATAGATGATCAATACTGATGAATTAAAAACGATTGAATTATAAGATGTGACTAGAAGTATATAATCGAGTACTTCTAGTAAATTTAATTCACTGAGCTTGTAAAGCTCACTTCTTATTCTTGAAAATTTTTAGGCAGTGGGTAGGGCAGATAGAGTTTAGAGCTGATATCAAAAGTAATTAACTTAAGTAAGTCTCGTGGTAAAGTCCTCAGACATTGTAAGAAGGAAAATTTGTAATAAAAATCTTTTCATGCATTTTGTTATATTTATATATTGTTTCAAATAAAATAATGATGATGTATCTCCTCTAAAAAGAGTTGAGAATTTGATGTAATTTTTAATTTCAATTGATGTATTTTCTATTATTGTATATATGTGTCATGCTGGGATTTCAAAACGTGACGACACCATCTCAGGGGTGGCCAACCTGGGATAAGTCATTAGAATTTTGGTATCAGAGCATTAGGTTTTATTATTTTATAGACTGCATAAAAATTTAAAGAAGTGGAACATTTAAATAAACTGCATTTTAATGCAGAGTTTGAAGATGACCCGTGGACGTGTTAGAGCTAAAGGTAGAGTTCTGAATCAGAGAGGTGGAATAGAATCTGATATTAATAGGGATGAGTTTATGGAAGTTCTTGATCGTACTATAGAGAGAATGAATACAGCAAAGGAAATGACTGATAATTAACATAGAAGATTAGAGAAAAAGGGTAGAACATAACTTGATGTGATGAGACAAAAGGCATATGAGGGAGAGGGTGTGTTTGCACATAAGATGGAAGGGGATTGTTTTGTGAAATTTATTAAATTTAAACCACAATCTTTTAGAGGATCTGTAAATCCTATTGAAGCTGAGCAGTGGATTAAACATGTTGAGAAATATTTTGAAGTCTTACTAGTGACAGATAGGTAGAAGGTTGTTTTGCTTAATTTAAGTTGGAAGGTGAGGCTTTTCAATGGTGGGAGGATATTCTGCTTAGATTGAGTACGCAAGTAGATCAACCCTTAACTTGGTGTAAGTTTAAGGATGAGTTTTTTGCGAAGTATTTTCCAGATACGTTTCGAGTATAGTAAGAGAGATATTTTATTCATTTAAAGTGGAATATTTTATTTGTGGCTAAGTATGATAGTAGAGTTATAGCCCTGTCGGTGATTTTACCTGAATTAGTAAATACAGAGAAGGGAGAAATGTTTGGGATTTTTAGATGGGTTACACTATGAAATTCGAACTAAACTCTCTTATATGGGTATTGGGAATTATGCTATAATGGTGGATAAAACATTACAGATTGAGAAGGATGTGATGAAGTTAGAGATAGGAGGGACTGGTTGAAAAAGGTCTAGATTTGTAGGACCCAGTGGTGGTAGTAGTATGAGTGTATAGGGTGGAAGACCACCCAAGAAGGGGCGTTTCTTGTCACAAGGAACTATAATACAGAGCTTATGAAAGCCATTAAATGCATCTTAATCGTACTGATTTGTTAGCACTTTAGGGATTGATTTAGGTTTTAATTGCATTTTTATTCGTTAACAACTCTAAAGTGGTATTCTTGGAACATTAACTTATTTCTTGCATTTTCAGGTATCTTGAGTTAAAAAAGATGGAAAAAGCATTCGGTGCTTGAAGCAAGATGATTCAATGCATACCAAAGTGGAGCTATGGCTGTGGAAAGATAAAACAAAGAAGATCTCTACAAATCAGGTCAAGGTGCACCTTCGATAAGCTGAGGTGCACCCGTCAGAAAGAAGCCCAAAAGAAGCCTCAAAGACCCAACAGGTTAAGGTGCACCTTGGATCAGCTGAGGTGCACGTTGAAGGGCTGAGGCCCACCCTAGAGAAGCTAAGGTGCACCTCACCGCACACACAAGAAACTTGACAAAAGCCAAGGTGCAGCGCGTGCACAGACCCTGTTCTCCGAGTTAGACCCTAATTAGGTCTTTAATGATTTGTTCAAACCCTAAAACACCCTTAGGCCTTATACACTATAAATAGACCACTTAGGGTTTGTAATTATTCATTCAAAAACCTGGAAAACTCAAGGAAGCAGCAACTTTTCCTCCATCAAAGTGTGCAACCATGAGCCCCATGGCTAACTAATCTCCAAGCAAGGCGAAGGGATGAATCCCTAGGTGTAGTTGTTTCTATTTCCCTTACTTGATTCAGTTGTAATAGAGCTTTAGCATTCAAACATTGTTATGATTTACTTTTTAATCTAATTATAAGATTTCATCTAATCCGATGAGTGTATCTTTCTCATTGATATAAATTTAGTCATGCTTTCTTTATGTCAAGATTATTTGGGTATGATTGAGTCTGGTAGATCTAGCCTTTAGGTTTGTCCATTACTGCAATATTGTCATCAAAGATATATTGTCATTTCTTGATAAACTTATAGGATAGATCATGTGTGCATGAATTAAAAATAGAAAGTATTTCATAACAATCAAATTAGGGTTTATACATGTTCTCATTGAATATTTACCGATTGCCTGTTTGGGAAGTGAAACGTGCAATCGAGATAAAAAAGACTGAATCAAGCTAGGATTAGGGCAACAAACCTAGGGAGGATTCCCGGATCCTTGTTGTTCCCCTATTATATTTCACAATCTACTTTACACAATTGTTTCACTATCAATTTGAAATTCTCTTACTCATTTAGATTATCGTTTTGGATTAAATTTTACCCCTTCCTTTGTAGTTAACTTGTTTCCCTGTGGAATCGACACCCCAAAGTTGTACTACAATACCGTGTTATATTTTGGGCGTAATCAAATTTTGGCGCCGTTGCCGGGGAAATGCGCTTACATACGAGGAAGTTTGTTAACTCTAAGACAAGATGGTACTATCGTTCTTTTCTTTAAGTTTTGATTTTCTGATTTTTTATTTTATTGTGTTCTGTTTTACTTATTACTTTTAAACTCAGTTGGTATATGCTTAGACCGAAAGACTCATGAAGGAGATTCATTAAGGGACCCGAAATAGAGATACCCCTTCCTTCTTCATCCGTTAGTGAGACCTCGCCTAGATCAGATCTTAGTATACACCCAACTGAAAATTTAGAAAACTTTGTCAACATGGCTGAAAACCCTAATGAGAATGTAGCTAGGACACTCAAAGATTATTTACATCCTAGCCGGACAGCCACACCATCATGCATTATGTTTCCAGCCAACACCTGCCATCAAGACTTTAAAATAGGGATGATTCAATTACTCTCTACTTTTCATGGTTTGGAAAACGAAAACCCGTATGTGCATATTAGAGAGTTTGAGGAAGTAGTTGCGACTTTTCATAGTCAAGATGCAACTAATGATATCGTGAGACTCAAGTTTTTTCCTTTCTCTTTGAAGGATAAAGCTAAGAGTTGGTTATACTCACTAAGATCACGATCAATTGGGCCATGGAATGAGATGACCCAAGTCTTTTTTAACAAATACTTCCCACAACATAAAACTAATGCATTGAAAAGACAAATCTCCACCTTTGCACAAAAGGAAAACGAGACTTTGTATCAATCTTGGGAGAAGTTTAAAGAACTGTTAAGTATGTGTCCAAATCATGGGTATGAAAATTGGTGTTTAGTGAGCTATTTCTATGAGGGTCTTACCTATAGAGAACACCAATTTGTCGAGATGATGTGCAATGGTGAATTTCTGCAAAAAGACCCTAATGAGGCTTTTGAATACCTGAATGAGCTTGCTGAAAAAGCTCACACATGGACTAGACCTAGTGCTACTGAAAGCACAAATAGGTCATGACCTATAGGAAACCCTAGTGGTGGCGGAATATACCATCTTAGGGAGGAAAACAACCTGAAAGCTAAGGTCGAACTGCTCACTAGGGAGTTAGAGGCATTGAAAACTAAAAAACCAACACACATGGTTAATCAAGCCAAACCGTTGGAACCATATTTTGTGTGTGGAGGGGTAGATCATCCCGCTCAAGAGTGCCCCACTTTTATTGATATGATAGGGCTATACGAGGAACAATGTAATGCCTTAGGCATGTACAAGAAGCCTCAAGCACCCTTCTCTAACACTTATAATCTAGGGTGGCGAAATCACCCAAATTTCAGCTGGAAATCTGAAAATCAGCAGCATGCACAGCCCCCTAGATTATACCCTGCACCTTATCATGCACCCTCAACCTCTAGGAACTCTTTAGAAGACACCTTACATACTTTTATAGAAGCACAAGGTAAAACAAACCAAAGGTGTGAGGCGTTAATTACGCAGGTGGTTGAGGAAAACAAGGAAATAATGAGCCAAGTGTCCAAATTAATGGGCTCCTTAAGTGTAACTGAGCGAGGTAAGTTCCCTTCCCAAGCTCAGTCCAATCCTCACCGTCAACATATGGCATAAGAAAATTTGAAAGATGTAAATACCATTGTGACTCGAAGTGGTAAGTCACTACACATCCCACCAATGAATAAATCCGATGATAAGAAAAAGGGGCAAACTAGTAGTGAAACCGAACAGCAGAAGGACCTTGAAGTAACCAAAAGTCCTATTAAGGCACCATTCCCTCAAGCCTTAAAATCAAACAAGAAAAATTTGGAAATAAATAATGAAATTCTAGAGAATTTGAGGCAAGTGAAACTGAATCTTCTACTCTTGCATGTGATTAAACAAGTTCCCACCTATGCAAAAGTTCTCAAGGATTTATGCATAATTAAGAGGAAGCACCATGTCAAGAAAACAGCATTCCTAACTGAGCAAGTTAGTGCTTTAATTGAGGAAAGAATTCCCCCAAAATACAAGGACCCAGGCTGTCCAACCATTGCTTGTAGCATTGGAAATCATGAGGTTGGACAAGCCTTACTAGATTTAGGAGCTAGTGTAAACCTGATGCCATTTTCCATTTATTTACAGCTAGGATTAGGAGAAATCAAATCGACCAGCGTGGTGTTACAATTGGCTGACCGTTCAGTCAAAGTACCCCAGGGAGTGGTAGAAGATGTACTTATTCAAATTGATAAATTTTATTATCCTATTGATTTCTTAATCCTAGATACTACTTATGCTGTTAACACTAACTCTAAAATTCCTTTCCTTTTCTTGCTACTGCAAATGCTCTAATAAATTGTAGGAATGGACTTTTGAAGCTGTCCTTTGGAAACATGACCCTTGAAGTGAATCTTTCTAATGTTGCAAAACAGCCTGAAGATGAGGACGAAAACCAGCAGCTTTACATGATCGAGTCACTCATTAACGAGGGAGTTTCCATAACCCATAATTATGAACCTCTTAATCATATTCTTGTTAATTCCGAGATTGATTTATTTAATGATAAAACTGATATAATTGACATTTGTGCTGTTTTTGATAAATCTCATAATTATGGCATTCGAGCATGGCAACCAAAGTTTGAGAAGCTGTCCGAAAGAAGTGAGAAACAAGTCCCTTCAAGTATGAAAGCACCTAAAGTTGAATTAAAACCACTACCTAAGGGCTTAAAGCATGCTTTTCTCGGTCCAGGTGATGCCTTTCCTGTTATAATTTCCTCTTAATTATCTGAGACCTAAGGTAAGAAATTACTTCAAACTTTGAATGCACATAAATCAGCTTTAGGATGGAGCATGGCTGATTTGAAGGGAATTAGTCCCTTAATCTGCTCGCATAAAATAAATTTAGATGAAGGAGCTAGTCCTCGTAGAGACCCTCAATGTAGGCTAAACCCCACTATGAAAGAAGTAGTGAAAAATGGAGTGCTGAAACTATTAGATGTGGGTATTATATATCCCATAGCTGATAATAAGTGGGTCAGCAATACGCAAGTAGTCCCTAAAAAGTCCGGAGTCACGGTGGTGAAGAATGACCTAGGAGAACTAGTCCCTACCAAACTTGTGACCGGGTGGCGTATGTGCATTGATTATAGAAAATTAAATGTTGCCACCTAGAAAGAACATTTCCCACTCCCCTTTATTGATCAAATTCTTGAGTGTGTAGCTTGTCATCCCTTCTACTGTTTTTTATATGGTTATTCCGGTTATTATCAAATCGCAATTGCATTAGAAGACCAAGAAAATACCACTTTCACTTGTCCCTTTGGCACCTATGCTTTTCATAGAATGCCATTTGGATTGTGTAATGCCCCTACTACTTTTCAACGTTGTATGATGAGTATCTTTAGTGACATGGTTGAAAATTGCATGGAAGTTTTTATGGTTGACCTAACTATTTTTGGATCTTTATTCGATGCATGCTTAATGAATTTAAAGAGAGTGTTGATTCACTGTGAGGAGAAATAATTGGTTTTAAATTGGGAAAAATGTCATTGCATGGTACCATCCAGTATTGTCCTGGGGTGTATTGTCTCTTATGGAGGAATAGAGGTTGATCAATCTAAGATTGAATTAATCTCTAAATTACCTACCCCTAAGACAATAAAGGATGTAAGATCTTTCCTTGGTCATGCTAGTTTTTATAGAAGGTTCATACAAAATTTCTCGAGCATTTCTAGACCTCTATGTACCCTCCTCGTTAAAGACACCCCCTTTGAATGGACACAAGCTTGTCAAGAGGCCTTCCAAATGCTAATTGGCAAGCTTACTTCCGCACCTATAATGCAGTCACCGGATTGGAGTTTACCTTTTGAAATCATGTGTGATGCTAGTAACTACGTTGTAGGTGCTGTTCTTGGACAGCGAAGGGAAGGGAAACCTTTTGTCATTCACTATGCTAGTAAAACTTTAAATAGTGCTCAAATGAATTACTCCACCACCAAAAAAGAATTACTAGCTATAGTATTTGCTTTGGATAAATTCCGTGCATATTTAATTGGTTCTCCTATCCTTATTTTTATAGATCATGCAGCCCTTAAGTACCTTCTTTCAAAGAAGGATTCTAAGACAAGATTAATACGATGGATCCTACTCCTACAAGAATTTGACATCACCATCAAGGACAAGAAATGAGTGGAAAATGTAGTAGCTGACCATCTATCACGGCTCACTTTTGAGGATACTTGTGACGACATACCAATTAAGGATGACTTTCCCGATGAGCAATTACTCTCTATTACTTCTCTACCATGGTTTGCTCACATCGTGAATTATTTGGCTACAGGCGAGATACCTATGGATTAGAATGCTCAAGACAAGCAGAAATTCTTATATGAGGTATGTAATTTTTATTTAGATGAACCCTATCTTTTTAAGTACTGCCCTGACTGTTGTGAGTTTTAAATCACTCGCAAGCGTACGAGTCATTTGCAATATAGTGTTGTGCAAGTGCGAGGTTGAATCCACAGAGAATTGCATTGTGAAAATATTTTTATCTAAACTAAGTCTATTTTAACCTAGTTCCGAGTTTTGAAGTGTCTTTTGCAAAACAAATATAAACTAAACTAAATTGATTTAAAGACTAATGATAAAAACACTAAGGTTTCTGAATCCACCCCACCAAAGTAAAGCATATATCTTCATCTTCTATATAAAAATAATCCATCAAAACATTCCATGGATCCAACTTTAAACAAATCACAACAAATATCCCAATTAAACGAAAACAATTCAATGTATCCACTTTTAACAAATCACAAAAGATATCCCATTTAATCAAAAATGATTCGATATATTCATCAAATGAAACACACAGAATATCCAACAGAACAATTTAAACTCAATCAATCATAAGATTTTACTCAAATAATTGAACAGAACATTTATACTAAAAAACATCAGAATTGTATAAACAAATCTAAAAATATTATGTCAAACAACGGCGAGGCTTCATCTTCAACCTTAGCTGAAGATTTTAGCCACTCATAATCATGAAACTAAAGTTCATAATAACAGTACTAAACATTAAACTTTAAAACTAACAAAAGCAGTAAATTAAAAACTGACTATACATGGGGAGAAATTCCACTCGCTGTTGGGCGGCGCTTCCCCTCGTGATAGCAAAGCCTTCGGAGATCCACCAGAATGCTAATAGAAATCCTCCAAATTGCACCAAAATGGCACTTGGATTGCTTACTAAAGATGCAGTGAAGAGGGGCTTATATAGGGAAGCATCACAAGTGCAATATGCTTCCAATCCGATGTGGGATACTGCAAATTCTAGCTTTTGCTCTTTGACCTTTGTCTACTAAAACTGCCATAACTTTCTCTAGAAAAATTATTTTATTGATCCGTAAAATTCCCCAGAAAATAGACATCGGGATCTTTCCAAGAATATATGGCTTATCTCATGGTTTGTCCTGAATCAATACATTTTAATCCTAAAAAATGGCTAATCTGTCACGCTGAAATCATGCACAGCCTGACCTTTGTCTACTAAAACTGCCATAACTTTCTCTAGAAAAATCATTTTTACGAGCCGTAAAATTCCCCAGAAAATAAACATCCAGATCTTTCCAAGAATATATGGCTCATCCCCTGGTTCTTCCTGAATCAATACAGTTTAATCCTCAAAAATGGTTGATCTGTACGAGCAATTCTGGCAATTTAGTGAAACTCCTTTCCAAGCTTGTAAACCTGTAAAACAACGAAAAAACAACTCAAAGTAACAAATTCCTAAGCTTACAAATGTAAATTAAGGGGCCAAAACATGCAATATTTGGCACTCATCAAATACCCCCAAACTTACATATTGCTAGTCCCATACCAATATGAAACTAAAAACTAAATGAAAAACAAACAACATAAAGATAAGTTCATCACTCATGGTATCCAAAAATTTAAGGAGCACACAAAACCATGATATTCATTCATGAGCAAGCTTAGAAAGGTAAACTCATCTTCACAATGAATAGAAAGTAAAAATCTAATTACTTACAAAAGGCAGGTTAAGGCATCACAAGTCTGACACTGTGTAAAGTGAATTAGCATATAAAAATGAAGCTTCCAAATAATTCCAATGTGTAAGGTCTCCATGTCTCAAGATTCACCGAATTTCCCATCAGAATAAATGAAAATGGAATAGCTTTTATTTTCTTCTTTTTTTTAAATTTTTTATAAGGCTCTACTATGTTTAGTTCTCTTAAGCTTTCTAATTGACCCATGTAGCGAGTTTTGAGTCAATGACTCCCAAACTAGATGGTTTTAGGGCATTAGGTGTAAAGACACTCTTAAAGACTTACTAACTCGAGTAAAAAAGGCTACGAAATTAAACTTGCCTTAAAACTACCAAGCAAAATTCCCACATTTTGACGTGAACACTCACCGCTTACTGAAGCAAGAAGTCCAGTTACTCAGTCGAAAGTTTATTTATGATCATCAATTTTTTTACATTTTTTTGTACTTTTTTATGCCAAAGTGTTTATCCAACAAATCATCCAGTTTTAGTTAAGATAAGGAAACGTACACATTAAAATCACATGTCATACCTCACATAATTTGTGCTAATGTGCTCGTGTTAGATTAGATCAAACATGTGAATTCTCAAATGCCTAAAGTAAGTAACTAAATTTTAAAACTTTATCACTAGATCATGTGTTCAAAATTTTAAGCTCACCAATGACATCACATCACAAAAATTGTTTTAGATCAACTAAAATTTCAAAATAACATGAGCATGCATTTATCTTCACGAAGAAAAAAAAAACAACAATAACAAATTAGGACAAAGTGTGTGTAATGTGTCTCTCATACCCCCAAACTTAATTTACACATTGTCCCCAATATGTGTATATTACGGAAAGAGCTGACCTGGGAGATGGAGAACTAGCTGGACTAGCATGACTCATAACATACCCCCAAACTTAATCTGAAGTACGTTTTGTCCATGAAAAATAAAGACTAAAAAAAATACTAGAAATAAATAGTAACAAGAAATATGTAAAATAATAAACAAACATAAAGGATATGCTGTGGGGTGCCTCCCATAAGCGCTAAATTTTACGTCTTCAGCCAGACCCAGCATTAGTAATTGTGCCCAGCTAAGCGCTCCACCATCTGATCAATAAATGAGAGTGGAAAATGATCATTCCTTGTGGCAGCATTCAACTTACGATAGTCTAGACACACTCTCCATCCTGACTGAACATGAGTTGGCACCAACTCGTCGTCCTTATGCTTCACTACCATCAATCAAACCCACTTAAGCACGACATGAATCGGGCTCACCCACTTGCTATCAGAGATTGGATAAATGATCCCTGCATCCAACATCTTAATCACTTCAGTCCTTACAACCTCTTGCATAGCTGGGTTGAGCCTTTTTTGTGGCTCCTTATATGGCTTAGCATTCTCTTCCAAATGTATCTTGCGCATCACCACCGAGGGGCTGATTCCTCTGATATCCTCAATAGTCCAGCCGATAGCTTCTTTGTACTCTCTTAAAATGTCTACTAATTTCTTCTTTTGATCCTCAACCAAATCTGAAGCTATAATCACAAGAAAAGAATCTGCTGGACTTAGGAACTTATACTTAAGATTGTCCAGTAAAGGATTAAGTTCCTTCTTGGGGGGTTCATTAGCTATGGTCTCCTCCGTCTCACTACTCTTCTGAGGAGCAGACTCCAAAGTAGCATTTGCTTGCTTAAGCAACTTATCGAAATCCAAATTCTCTCCAAACTAAGCAAAGTATGCCTCAAGGGGGTCTTCAATGCTTGATTCACCCACAATCTTCTCCGTCTTACTGCTCTCTTGAGGAGCAAACTCTAAAATGGCATTTGTTTGCTCAAGTAACTTATCCAAATCTAGATCCTCTCCAAACTGAGCAAAGCATGCCTCTAGGGGGTCCTCAACATCCACACTCTCCTCAATAATCTCCTCTATCAAGCATACATTTCTCACTTCATCAAATTCTAGTGGTTTCTTAGTGATATCAAAGATATTCAACTCTACTGTCATATTTCCGAAGGAAATCTTCATCACCCCTGTCCTACAATTTATCAGGGCATTAGTTGTGGCTAAGAATGGTCGCCCTAGAATCACCGGTATCTAAATCCCTACATTCTGAACCAGCTCTGTGTCTAGCACAATAAAATCCACAGAGAAATAAAAATTATCAACTTTTATCAAAACATCATCAACTACTCCCCGTGGTATCTTCACTGACCTGTCAGCCAATTGAAGCGTCGTGGATGTGGACTTCAATTCTCCTAACCCCAACTACAAATAGACTGAGTAGGGTAGAAGATTCACACTAGCTCCTATATCCAAAAGAGCCCTCTCAATCTGGTTGACTCCTATCATGCCAGAGATGGTAGGACACCCTGGGTCCTTATACTTGATCGGTATCTTGCACTGAAGGATTGAGCTAACTTGCTCGGTCAAAAATGCCTTCTTCCGGACATTTGTCCTCCTCTTGATAGTGATCAAGTCCTTTAAGAACTTGGCATATAACGGCACTTGCTGGATGGCGTCCAAAAGTGGGATATTAATTTGGACTTGCTTGAACACCTCCAAAATTTCCTCAAACTTCCCTCCTTTCTTGGGCACTTGTAATCTCTCAAGGTAAGGCGCTTTAGGTACAAATGACCTAGAAGGATCCTTAACAGTGGGTATGGCTGTAGATGGCTTAGCATCTCTCTTTTCTTTGTTGCCACTTTCTTGCCCTGGCTGCATAGCAGGGTTCTCTTCCACTTGATTATCCACTTGTCTCCCAGACCTTAATGTGACAATCGACTACACTTGTTCCTCCTCGTGCGTAGGAGTGGATGAATTTCCAACTATAAACTGTCCTTTTGGGTTGGGCACGGGCTGACTGGGGAACTTTCCCTTCTCTCTCTCACCCAAGTGACTTGCAATTTGACTTATTTGACTCTCTAGCTTTGCAATTGCTTGGGTATTTACCATTGTTGCACTCCTTACTTCTCTCATAGATTGGCCAGTCATCTTCATGAACTCCTTAAGGGTGTCTTCTAGTGACTGTGAAACTGGCGCTGGCGTTTGAGTGGGAGCTTGCTAAGTAGGAGATGGTGCTGGATGGGCAGAGCGACCATGACTAGGAATTTGTGGGGTAAATCTGGGAGGGTATTGATTTTGAGCATAATGCGGGGCTCCTCCCTGATTCATTGGTTGGCTCTGCTTCCATGAAAAATTAGGGTGGTTTCACCACCCTGGATTGTATGTCTCAGAGTAAGATCCATTTGACTGCCTCGGATAGTCATTGAAAGCATGCACTTGTTCCATAGGATACTCGGCAAAAACTAGCATTGATGGACAATTCTGTGCTAGATGCATGGGACTAGCACAGATGGAACAGTTATCAACATTGAATGTGTTGGCAGCATTGATGGATTGGCCCACAGCGAGAGTGTCAATCTTCTTAGTGAGAGCATCTAACTTTATCCTCAAGTCAGCGTCTTCCCTAACCTCATAGATGCCTCCTTTCTTAGGAGCACGAATGGACTTATCTCGACAGCTTGAGAAATCCCACTGCTGCGAGTCGTCGGACAACTTGTCCAACGCCTTGTATGCTTCCTCCCCCGTCAGACTCAAGAATGCCCCCCCATTCATAGACTCGATCATGCTACGGTTGGGTTGAGTCAACCCTTGGTAGAAGAACTGAACGAGTTTCCATTTTTCATATCCATGTGGAGGGCATCTGATCAGTAACTCCTTGAAGCACTCCCAGCTCTCAGATAACTTTTCATCCTCATCCTGAGTGAAAGAACTAATCTTTTTTCGGCACTCATTCACTCTAGACATTGGAAAAAACTTATGATAAAATTTGCTAAGCAGATTTTCCCAAGATGTAATAGACTCGGGCGTGTTGGAATCTAACCACGCCTTAGCTCTATCGTGAAGAGAAAAAGGGAAAAGTCGAAGATGGACTGACTCCTCAGAGAAGTTCTGAAAGTTGAATGTGGCACAAATGTCTTTGAACTTCTTTACATGACTATAAGGATTTTCAAGATCCAAGCCATGAAATGAGGGTAGGAGTTGGATGACATGTGGCTTTAAGTCAAAATGGGTGGCATTGGTAGGTGGCAACACTATGCAAGAAGATGAATTAGTCGCAACGGGTGCGAACAAATCCCTAAGGGATGTAGCGGAGTCCACGTTCCAAGTTCTATGTTGCTCTACATGCTCCGGATGATTTGCATTCCTAAAATTTTCTCCCATCTCAACTGTCTCTCTTTCAACTAGTGCTCTTTTCTGTCTCCTAAGAGTTTTTTCTAAGTCGGGATCTAAAGGTGTCAATTCTAAATTCAGGGATCTCCGACCAAGCATACACCACACAAAAAAGCAATAAAATAAACTAACTAGTAGAAACAAAATAAATTAAATTAAATTAAAAATCAAAAATTAAAATTAAAATTTAAAATTTAATTAAAAAAATAAAACAAAAATACTAACTAAACTAGTGAAAAAATAAAATCAATTCAGACAAGAATTTCACAAACAAAACAATTCCCCGGCAACGGAGCCAAAAACTTGTTGTAAGTTTTAAATTACTCGCAAGCGCACGAGTCGTTTGCAATAGAGTGTTGTGCAAGTGTAAGGTCGAATCCACAGAGAATTGCGTTGTGAAAATATTTTTATCTAAACTAAGCCTATTTTAACCTAGTTCCAAGTTTTGAAGTGTCTTTTGCAAAACAAATATAAACTAAACTAAATTGATTTAAAGACTAATGATAAAAACACTAAGGTTTCTGAATCCACCCCACCAAAGTAAAGCATATATCTTCATTTTCTATATAAAAATAATCTATCAAAACATTCCATGAATCCAACTTTAAACAAATCATAACAAATATCCCAATTAAACCAAAACAATCCAATGTATCCGCTTTTAACAAATCACAAAGGATATCCAATTTAATCAAAAATGATTCAATGTATCCATCAGATGAAATGCACAGAATATCCAACAGAACAATTTAAACTCAATTAATCATAAGATTTTATTCAAATAATTTAACAGAACATTTATACTAAAAAACATCAGAATTGTATAAACAAATCTGAAAATATTATGCCAAACAATGGCGAGGCTTCATCTTCAACCTTAGCTGAAGATTTTAGCCACTCATAATCATGAAACTAAAGTTTACAATAACAGTGCTAAACATTAAACTTTAAAACTAACAAAAGCAGTAAATTAAAAACTGACTATACATGGGGAGAAATTCCACTCGCTATTGGGCCACACTTCCCCTCGTGATAGCAAAGCCTTCGGAGATCCACCAGAATGCTAGTAGAAGTCCTCCAAATTGCACCAAAATGGCACTTGGATTGCTTACTAAAGATGAAGTGAAGAGGGGCTTATATGGGGAAGCATCACAAGTGCAATATGCTTTCAATCCGATGTGGGATACTGCAGATTCCAGCTTTTGCTCTTTGACCTTTATCTACTAAAATTGCCATAACTTTCTCTAGAAAAATCATTTTATTGATCCGTAAAATTCCCCAGAAAATAGACATTGTGATATTTCCAAGAAAATATGACTCATCTCTTGGTTCATCCTAAATCAATACATTTTAATCCTCAAAAATGGCTGATCTGTCACACTAAAATCATGCATAGCCTGACCTTTGTCTACTAAAACTGCCATAACTTTCTCTAGAAAAATCATTTTTATGAGCTGTAAAATTCTCCAGAAAATAGACATCCGGATCTTTCCAAGAATATATGGCTCATCCTCTGGTTCTTCCTGAATCAATGCAGTTTAATCCTCAAAAATGGCTGATCTGTACGAGCAATTCTGACAATTTAGTGAAACTCCTTTCCAAGCTTGTAAACCTGTAAAACAACGAAAAAACAATTCAAAGTAACAAATTCCTAAGCTTACAAATATAAATTAAGGGGTCAAAACATGCAATATTTGGCACTCATCACTGACCAAATTTTAAGCTGTTGCGTCCCTAATGAAGAGACTGCTAGCGTCTTAGAATTTTGTCATGCCCAAACTTGTGGAGGCCACTTTTCGATGAAAAAAACCGCTGCAAAAATTTTGCAGTGTGGATTTTATTGGCCTACCTTATTTAAAGATGCAAAGACCTATTGTCGCTCATGTGAGAGGTGTCAAAAGTTAGGAGCAATGTCTCGTCGAAATATGATGCCCTTAAACCCTATTCTAGTAATTGAAATCTTTGACTGTTGGGGCATCGATTTTATGGGACCTTTTCCTCCTTCCTTTGGATACCAATATATCATCATGGTAATAGATTATGTATCTAAGTGGGTAGAAGCAGCAGCTTGTCGAAGCAATGACAATAGGATGGTAATTAACTTTCTTAAAGAAAATGTGTTATCTCGATTTGGAACACCACGTGCTATAATTAGTGATCGAGGTACACATTTTTGCAACCGTTCTTTTGAAGCGTTGATGAAAAAATATGAGGTATTGCATAAAATTTCTACTGCCTATCACCCTCAGACTAGTGGACAAGTAGAGCTTGCCAATAGGGAAATTAAACAAATTTTAGAAAAAACAATTAACCCGGATCGCAATGATTGGTCTTTGAGACTAGCTTATGTGCTTTGGGCTAACCGTACAGCCTTTAAAACTCTCTTAGGTATGTCACCTTATCGGCTTGTTTTTGGAAAGCCCTATCACTTACCTGTAGAGCTTGAGCACCGAGCTTATTGGGCCATCAAGTCTTTTAATCTTGACCTAGGAGAAGCGGGTAAGCTTAGGAAATACCAGTTGACCGAGTTAGAGGAATTAAGAAACAATGCGTATGAGAACTCTAGAATCTATAAGGCTAAGATGAAAGTATTCCATGATAAAAAAATTTCAAGAAAAACATTTAAACCCAATGATCGGGTGTTCTTATACGACTCTAGACTCCATAAGCATCCTGGAAAACTTCGGTCAAGGTGGACTGGTCCTTTCATAGTAAAGAATGTTTTCGAATATGGAGCAGTGGAAATTGAGGACACTAGGGATGGTTAGATTTTTAAAGTGAACGGTCAACGCCTTCAGATCTTAATCAATAGGTAAGATCCGGAGGTGGAAGACATTCCACTTATGGATCCGGTCTATTTCCCTTAAACTTGATCACACAACCCAGGTACATTTTTTTCTTTTTTTATTTTTTTTGTGAGTTTATCTTAAATTTTTATTTTTAGTTTCAATTAATTTAAGATTATTTTTTAT
The DNA here is from genome assembly GCA_023935145.1 of Bretschneidera sinensis. NCBI lineage: Eukaryota > Viridiplantae > Streptophyta > Magnoliopsida > Brassicales > Akaniaceae > Bretschneidera > Bretschneidera sinensis. The sequence goes on from CM043701.1 coordinate 81,262,053, forward strand.
TTTTTTTATTTGGCTAATTTCATTTTTTTTGTGGCAAGCAAATAACATTTTTTTGGAGCAAAAAAAGAGGCCCAAGTTGAGGTGCGCCTCGCCAAGCCCACGCCACGCCACCCAGTATGCGCACGCACACTGGCCCAGCATGGCCCAGGTCAAGGTGCGCCTCACCCAGCCCCCGCCGCACCTCCTGCCCGAGCCCAACCCCTTTTAAAATATACAACCCTACTATCTGCACTTCTCCTCCTCATTTCACACACACAATTTCAGCAGCCTTTTTCTTGCTTTCCTTTCCTCTCTCCATACCCTAGCATCCCTCCTCACTTTTAATCCAAATTTCTTCATTTTACCTTCCTTTCTTGTAGAAATTTGCCCTAATCTTGCAATTTTTGTTGGAAATTTCTCCACTCAACTTGGTTCTAAGAAGCTTTTAGTGTTCATCAAGCAAAACTTCAAGATTATGGTTAGTCTTTCCTTTCTCCCACTTTGGACCTCAAGTAAGTCTAATTTCTTCACTTGATTGTTCACTTGTGTTCTTTGGTGGTTAAATTTTGTTCTAAATCTATTGTTCTATATATTTAACTTCCATGGCACCAAAACTTAAGAGGTTTAGGGGGAAGCAGCAACAAGAGTATGATGAGTCAAAATTTGTGAGCTTTGAGGCTAATGAGAGATATAATAGCTTGTTAAATGCTAGGAAAATCATTCCCGAGTGAGGATTCAAAATCACTGAGAGGGGAAACCCATCCTTATTTAGAATGATTCTGGATAGAAATTGGGGCAATTTTTCAAGACAACCATCTAATTCTCTACCAAATATAGTTCGCGAATTCTATGCCAACGTCGACAAACATAGGAATGGTAAAGTCTTAGTCAAAGGAAAAATAGTCTCTTTTAGCCACTCTTCCATCAATAGGTTCTATGGGTTACCCGACATAGAACACAGTGAGTATCTTGCATATGTATCTAATATTGATTATGATGAGATTTGCAACACTCTATGTATTCCGGGCACAACCTGGAAAATGACGGGTGATGCCCATAAAACCTTACTCAGCGCATCTTTGAATGTCAATGCTCGAGCTTGGCAATATTTTGTGTGTCAAAGGATGATGCTTGCTTTACATTATAGTGACCTAACTGTTAAAATAGTTGTTTTGATATATGCCATTTTGATGGGTATTACTATAGATGTGGGTGAAATAATATTCGATTCTATCTTACACACTGTGTGACATAAGCTTGGATTATATTTTCCTTCTTTGCTTACCCAACTATGCATCCAAACTGATGTCCTTTACAGTAGTCTCGAGGAGCACCAACCACCCAAGAAACCTAATGATGATTACATGCTCAATCTAATTAAAATCTCAAGGCTGCCAAATCCAGAAGAGGGAGCCATGATTTCTGCTCCCCCTCCTCCCCCTAGAAATTTCACTGTTGTAGAGCGTCTTGACCATTTAGAGCATCGTTTTGAAGAACACCATAAACTGTTGTTTAATAGGATAGATTGTCAAGAACAGTTCTTATCTAGACAAGCTGATTATCAAGTGGAGGTATTCTCTTCTTTTGGTCAAATGTACCATCATATTGCCTCCGCTACTGGCTGTCATATGGATCACTTTCCCATTATGCCACCTTATCCAGGTTCATCTTTCGATCCACCTCAAGGGGAAGGTGAAGAGAATGAAGAAGAGAATGAGGCAAAGCCTGAAGATATTGATGATTAATTTTGGGTTCTATCATGTTTGTTTCCCTCTCTTTTATTTTTTTTTTCGACTCACTACTCTATCTTTCAATGTGTTTTCCTTTTCATTATCTTTCGTACTTTATTTTCACTTTCAGTTGTTTCTTTCCAGTTCATGTGCTAACATATGGTGGGATTCTTCATAGTACACCGTCGTTGCTTTCTTTTTGTTTGTTCTATTTTGCATATCAACCTTTTAACAAAAAATATAGCGTGCAGTTTAAATGGAGATGCGCCGCTTTCAGCTACTGTGCACTTGTGATTATAAAATGGAGTTTCCTTTACTTTCTCTTTCACATTGAGGTCAATGTAATTTTTAGTTGGGGGTGGAGGAAATATATGATTTTCCTTTTATTAAACTGCTTGGTGTCATTGTCCGTATCTTTTGTTTTAAACATGCTTTGTGTTAGCCTTAGAGTTAATTCACATGTTAATGATATGAGCTTAATTGAGATAACAGATAGCATGTAGAAGAAGTTAAATCTTGCTTCGCTTTGAAATTAATTTAAGTATTAATCTTCATTTGGTTTGAGACTCTAGTTTGTGGTAAGATTGTATGATTAGTCTAAAAACATTTAGAGAAGTTTTATGTGTGATTGCTTTGTGAATACTTTTGCGGTCTCGACAAGCTCTAGAACTTATTTGATAATCACTTGAGACGAATTCCTAGGATGCATAATATTTAGGATATGATATAGGCCATTTTTGAACCGTTTGAGCCTTTCAAACCTACCCTTGCAATATATATCACTAGTCACCTATTTGAGCCTTTTTCTTGAAAAAGAATTTGAGCCTTGTTTCTTTCAAAAACCCATTTACTTACCATCATGAGCCTAAAAATATTTTATCCTTACCTTTCTTTTAAAAAAAATTAGTTGTACACATTGTTGAGAAGCACTTAAGAGGAGTAAGGATGGAAATATGAAAAACCATAACCTAAGTATATTAAAGAAGATAAGTTGGGGGTTGTGGAAAAGAAAAGAAAAAGAAAATTAGGAAAAAAGAGGAGGTGAATGGTCTTATACCAAAATAGAAAAGAAAAAAAGAAGAAGTGAAGGATGGCAAAGAAAGAAGAAAAGAAATGAAAAGTGGTGACTTATCGAAGATATGCTCTTATAAAAAAATAATGATTTGTTGAAAGAAATGCTCGGAAAATGGTTGGAAGAGTTGGGTATTGAAGTAAGGTTATCTAGTTCTTAAAGAGTTGTGTTCAAAACTAAGAGATTAAGTTCTTTTACTTATTGAATCCTTCCCGTTCTTTCTTAACCTTTACCTTAGTCTAACGTTACAAGCTGAGTAAAGACCTATTGATCTAAGGTAGTGTGATTTTTTTCTATAATAGTGGAGAGTGATTTGAAAAGTAAGCCTATGGAGCTTGTTTATGTGATTGATGTCACACAATTTGTTATATTTCTAGAGGCCAATACTTGTATTCATGAATGTTATGCATAAAATCATCCAGGTGTTCGGATTAATGGTTTGTGGTAAGATGGATGTTAAGAGCCAATAACGATTTTAAGATTGATGTTTGGATTACTTTTGGACTTAGGTAAAATTTAATGATTCTATGTGCCGTATGTTATGTGCGATTTTTGAGACAAAAATTGAATTACTCTTCGTTAACACTAATATTGCTTTTCATTTACTTTGATTCCCACCGTAGAATTCATCTCTTGTTTTCGCTTGAATTGCTAGGGACTAGCAATAAGCTAGTTGGGGGTTGTGATGAGAGCCATAAAATGCATCTTAATCGTACTTATTTGTTAGAACTTTAGGGATTGATTTAGGTTTTAATTGCATTTTTATTCGTTAACAACTCTAAAGTGGTATTCTTGGAACATTAACTTATTCTTGCATTTTCAGGTATCTTGAGTTAAAAAAGATGGAAAAAGCATTCAATGCTTGAAGCAAGTTGATTCGATGCATACCAAAGTGGAGCTATGGCTGTTGAAAGATAAAACAAAGAAGATCTCTACAAATCAGGTCAAGGTGCACCTTGGATCAGCTGAGGTGCACCTTGAAGGGCTAAGGCGCACCCTGGGGAAGCTGAGGCGCACCTCACCGCACACACAAGAAACTTGACAAAAGCTAAGGTGCAGCGTGACTAAGCCAAGGTGCAGCGCGCGCACAGACCCTATTCTCCGAGTTAGACCCTAATTAGGTCTTTAATGATTTGTTCAAACCTTGAAACACCCTTAGGCCTTGTACACTATAAATAGACCACTTAGAGTTTGTAATTATTCATTCAAAAACCTAGAAAACTCAAGGAAGCAGCAACTTTTCCTCCATCAAAGTGTGCAACCATGAGCCCCATGGCTAACTAATCTCCAAGCAAGGCGAAGGGATGAATCCCTAGGTGTAGTTGTTTCTATTTCCCTTACTTGATTCAGTTATAATAGAGCTTTAGCATTCAAACATTGTTATGATTTACTTTTTAATCTAATTATAAGATTTCATCCAATCCGGTGATTATATCCTTCTCCTTGATATAAATTTAGTCATGCTTTCTTTATGCCAAGATTATTTGGGTATGATTGAGTCTGGTAGATCTAGCCTTTAGGTTTGTCCATTACTGCAATATTTTCATCAAAGATATATTGTCGTTTCTTGATAAACTTATAGGATAGATCATGTGTGCATGAATTAAAAATAGAAAGTATTTCATAACAATCAAATTAGGGTTTATACATGTTCTCATTGAATATTTATTGATTACCTGTCTGGGAAGTGAAACGTGCAATCGAGATAAAAACGACTGAATCAAGCTAGTATTAAGGCAACGAACCTAGGGAGGATTCCCGGATCCTTGTTGTTCCCCTATTATATTTCACAATCTACTTTACACAATTGTTTCACTATCAATTTCAAATTCTCTTACTCATTTGGATTATCGTTTTGTATTAAAGTTTACCCCTTCCTTTGTAGTTAACTTATTTCCCTATGGAATCAACACCCCAAAGCTGTACTACAATACCGCGTTATATTTTGGGCGTAATCAAGAGCTAAATGCAAGCAAGATCTGTTGCTTCCGTAGCGCAGAGTAATATTGGTGGGACTCCTATATTTGGGAGACAAGTTATGGGAACTGTAAGTTATGGTAGAGGAGTAAGTGTGCCACCAAGAGGAAGTGATAATCTAATGTATGATTAAGAGGCAAGAGTTTGCTTTAGATGTAATCAAATAGGGCATCCATCTCGGAATTGTCCTACTCTGATGTGCTTTGTATATGGTGAGGGATGACATATTAGTGTAGATTGTCCAGTAGGGAAATATGTTGAGATAAGTGTTGTAGGTGTTGAGAGAAAACAAGTGGAGAAAAGTGGTGGATCGGGGAGTATGCAGGGCATAGGCAGAGGATCAGTAGCTGAGAGAGGACATGGTGGTCAGTTACAGCCCAGAGATAGCAGAGTCAATGTGATGACCAAACAGGATGCATATGCCACTTCTGATATTGTTATGGGTATGGTATCCATTCTTGATAGACTTGCTAGATTATTGATTGATCTTGGTGCAACCCATTCTTTTGCATTCGGTGTGTATATGAAATCTATTTATGCTTGTGTTAGTCCTTTGATGCATGCTGCTATTATTGTTGAGCTTCCTACTAGGGATAAGGTGATTATCCCGATAATTTATCGAGGTTGTATGATTGGCATGACTGATAAAGAATTTGAAGTCGATTTGTTACCTTTAAATATGACAGATTTTGATTTAATTTTGGGGTTGAATTGGTTATCTGCTTATCATGTTTGGGTAGATTGTTTTAGAAAGAATGTTTTGTTTAAGATACCAGGACAAGAGAAGTTTAATTTTCAGGGAGAACGTAAAATACTTGCTAACTGTCTTATTTCTGCCCAAACTGCTAGTAAATGGTTGAAGAAGGGTTATGAAGGGTATTTGGCATATAAGATGGATTCTAGAAAGAAGATTAGGAAGTTAGAAGAAATCTTAGTGGTTAAAGATTTTTCTGATGTGTTCCCTGAGGAGTTATCTAGTTTGCCTCCCAACAGGGAAATTGAGTTTTTTATTGAGGTGATTTCGGGATCAACACCCATATCTATAATACCTTATAGAATGACACTAGCTGAGTTGAAAAAATTGAAAGTTCACCTTCAGGAGTTGCTAGATAATCAAATTTATTCGACTTAGTATATCGCCTTGGGGAGCCACTATGTTGTTTGTGAAGAAGAATGATGGAACAATGAGGTTGTGTATTGATTATAGACAGTGGAATAAGATCATCATTAAGAATAAATATCTTTTGCCTAGGATAGATGATTTATTCAAGCAGTTACAGGGGGCTAGGGTGTTTTCTAAGATAGACTCAAGATCGGGTTATCATCAGTTGAGGATAAAAGATGAGGCATGCCTAAGACTGCTTTTATGACATGTTATGGCCATAATGAGTTCCTTGTGATACTAGTTGGGTTAACAAATGCTCCTGCAGCATTTATGGATCTAATGAATCGAGTGTTTAAATCATTCCTGGATAGATTTGTTATTGTATTTATTGATGATATTCTGGTATATTCCAAGAATGAAAAGAAGCATGAGAAACATTTGGAAATAGTGTTGGAAATTCCGAGGAGAGATAAATTGTATGCAAAGTTCTCTAAGTGTGAGTTTTGGTTGAATGAAATATCTTTCTTGGGGTATGTTATGTCAAGAGATGGTATAGTAGTTGATCCACATAAAGTGGAGGCAGTGTTGAGTTGGGAAATACCCACTAGTGTGACTGAAATTAGAAGCTTTTTGGGGTTGGCTGGTTATTATAAGAGATTTATCCAGGATTTTTCAATGATTGTTGGACCATTAACCAAATTGACCAGGAAGAAAGTGAAGTTTATGTGGTCAGAAGAATGTGAGAGGAGTTTCCAGTTGTTGAAATAGAAATTGACTACTACTCTGATATTAGTGCTTCTTTCTGGTGATGAAGGATTTGTGGTATATAATGATGCGTCCCATCAAGGGTTGGGATGCGTGTTGATGCAACATGAGAGAGTTATAACGTATACTTCTAGGCAACTGAATAACCATGAGAGAAATTATCCTACCCATGACTTAGAATTGGCTGCCACAGTTTTTGCTTTGAAGATTTGGAGACATCATCTGTATGGAGCCACTTGTGAAATTTTTACTGATCATAAAAGTTTGACGCATTTGCCTACCCATAGAAAGTTGAATTTGAGGCAGATGAGGTGGATGGAATTGATTAGCGACTATGACTGTACAATTCATTATCGTTTACGGAAGGCTAATGTAGTAACTGATGCATTGAGTAGAAAGTCTACAGGGAGATTAGCTACTATTGGGAGTCATGATATTAGCTTAATGATAGAATTGAGAGAAATAAGGATGTAGTTGAGTATCAGTGATAGAGGAGTATTAATGGTAAATATGGTGGTACAATCTCCTATTATTGATCGCTTATTATAGATGCAGAGTAGAGATGAAGAGATAGAGAAGATCAGACAGGAAATATTGAATGGTAAACCGATAGTTTAGAATTAGAGAAGATCGTATGGTGGTATTGGAACATAGAGTTTGTGTTCCTAATGATGTTAAGATGAGAAAAGAGATACTAAGAGAGGCTCATGATTCTGTGTATTCTATGCACCCGGGTAATAATAAAATGTGCAGAGGGTTGAGACAAAATTATTGGTGGTTAGGGATGAAGAATGATGTAGCTAAGTATATTTCTAGATGTTTAACTTGTCAACAAGTGAAATCTAATAATAGGCATCCGGCAAGTTTATTACAGCCACTTCCAGTACCTGAATGGCCATAGAAGAATGTAAGTATGGATTTTATTTCTGGTTTTCCCCATACCTAGAGAGATCATGATTTTGTATGGGTTATAGTGGATAGACTTTCTGAGTCTTCGCATATCCTTCCTATTAAAACTACCTGGAGTCCCGAAAAGTTAGCTAAATTATATGTAACAAAAATTGTGAGATTACATGGAGTACCTTTAAGCATTGTATCAGATAGAGATTCTAGATTTACTTCTAGATTTTGGAGGGGTTTTCAAAAATCTATGTGTACGCAATTGCAATTTAGTACAACTTTTCATCCTCAAACAGATGAGCAAACAGAAAGAATCATGAGAATACTATAAGATATGGTGAGGGCAAGTTTATTGAGTTTTTCAGTGAACTGGAATGCTTATTTACCTTTGATCAAGTTTGTATACAACAATCAGTATCAAACTAGTATTGGGATGGCACCATTTGAGGCTTTATATGGTAGAAGGTGCAGAACTCTAGTATGTTGGGAAGAAGTTGGAGAAAGAAAAGTATTTGGTCCAAAAATGATAGATTTGACTACTGAAATGATCGAACTGGTTAGAAAAAACCTTTGAGCAGCATAGAATAGACAAAAGGATATAATGATAATAAAAGATGACCTCTTGAGTTTCAGGTTGCTGACTGGGTGTTTTTGAAGATATCTCTGTGGAATCGTGTATTAAGATTTAAAAAGAAAGGAAAGTTGAGTCTGAGATTTGTGGGGCCATATGAGGTAATTGAAAGAGTTGGACCAGTAGCATACATATTGGATTTGCCTCCACAGTTAAAATCAATTACACATTGTGTTCCATGTTTCACTTTTGAGAAAGTGTTTACATGATGAATCCCACAGTATTCCAAATCAAGCTGTAGAAGTTTAGAAAGATTTGACCTTTATGCAAATACCAATCAAAATTCTAGATAGAAAGGAATAAATCTTGCGTAATAAAGTTATTCCTTTGGTTCAAGTATTATGGCAGAACAAAGATATTGAAGAAATTACTTGGGAGCATGAGGCAAGAATATGGTAAGAGTACCCCCTCTTTCCCCTCTCCCACCCAGCTTTTTCATGTGTTAGGTAAGAAAATTTCAGGGATGAATTTTTTATAAGATGGTAAGAGTTATAATACCCGTGTTCTTAAAGTATGGGTAAAGAAGTAATTTGATATGGAATTAAATAATATATACATGAAAGATTTACTATTGAATGAAAAAAAAATTCTTTTGAAAAAAAAAACACTCGGAAGCATCCAGGTGTGGTTACAAAAAAAAAAGGGTAGGACCAACACCTGGACGTCCAGGTGTTGGTTACCTAACATGCATACTTGCATGTTAGCCAACTAATGGAAATAAGCATGAATCATATTGGCAGGGTGTAAACGGTTTGGTATAAAAATTAAAGATTAAGCTTCTGTTAAGTTTTAACAAAATTTTATTCTCTCTCTCAAATTGCTCTCTTTCTTTAAAAACATGGAGACAGAAAGAAATGTTAAAAGAATGAAATTTTGAATAAGTTTATGGGAGAATTTTAAAGAGATTCGAGAGAAGCTTTAAGAAGAAGAAAAGAGAAGGTAATAATGTGAATTTTAATTTTTTGAAATTATGCATACATGAAAGTACCTGGAATTTGATGTAGAAATTTAAAGGTATGAATTATGAAAAAATTAGAGAATAAATTAAAATTTTAATATAAATATTATGTCAAGTGTTAACGATCAGCAATCGGTGAAATTGCTGAAAAGAGCAGGAAAGGCAAGGAGGTGATCCACGGGTAGCTTTAAGTACTACGTGATGAGTTAGATTTACTTTTAGTAATTGAGACCGATAAAAATATGAATTTATGATATTTGAATAAATGGTTGAATTATAATGATTTAACGATGTACTTTTCGATAAGTACGGTAATTGATTTGGTTTATTGATTAGGGATTTACTAATATGTTGAATATTAATTATATAAGAATTTATATTTTAAAAAGTATAGATGAATGAAAAATATGTTGAGAAGTTTTATGAAATTTCTTTAAAAAATGATTGAAAAGTTGATATGATATATGAAGAGATAATTTAATAAATATGATAAAAAATAATGATTTTAAGAAAGAGCTAAATAGGTAAAGTAAATGCTTTGATGTATGCTTGCATGCATATTATTGCTCATATGCATAAAAGAAAAGACCAGGAAGGCAGTTGGTCTGACTGAAAAACCAGAAAGGCAACTGGTCTGATTGAAAAGACCAGAAAGGCAACTGGTCTGATTGAAAAGACCAGGAAGGCAGCTGGTCTAGCTAAGAAGACCAGGAAGATAACTGGTATGGCTGTAACATGTCAACATGTGGGATGACGTTCTCAGATGATAATATGAAATGATCTGATGAAAAAGAAAAAAAGGTAATTTAAATTCATGCATTATATTTATTTTAAATATTGATTATTATTGATTGAGATGCTAAAGTATCTCAGTCTTGAATGTGAAATTATTGATAGACAAATGGGTCTCATAAAGAGACAAGTATGATGAGAAAGAAATATGAAAGTATGATATGATAAAAATTATTTGATTGATTGATTATATGATGTGAACCTCATAACGAGGTAAATAATGATGTTGAATTGATAATTTCAAGATGATTAAATACATGAGAAGGAAAATTGATATGTTTGATGATTCATTTAAGAAGAGATTGATAAATGGTTGGAATTATGATATGTGTAGTGATAAGAGAATATTATTATTGAATTATATGAGATAATAGATGAATGAATATTGGAAGATTATTTGAAAGATTGAATTCTTATATGTGAAGAAATAGATGATCAATACTGGTGAATTAGAAACGATTGAATTATAAGATGTGACTAGAAGTATATAATCGAGTATTTCTAGTAAATTTAATTCACTAAGCTTATAAAGCTCACTCCTCATTGTTGAAAATTTTCAGGCAACGGGCAGGGTAGATAGAGTTTAGAGCTGGTATTAGAAGTAATTACCTTAAGTAAGTCCTATGGTCAAGTCCTTAGACATTGTAAGAAAGATGAAAGAAAGTTTGTAAAAAAATCTTTTATGCATTTTGTTATATTTATATATTGTTTCTGATAGGAGAATGGTGATGTATCTCATCTAAAAAGAGTTGAGGATTTGATGTAATTTTTAATTTTAGTTGATGTATTTTATATTGTTACACATATGTGTCGTGCTAGGATTTCAAAACATGATGACACTGTCTCGGAGGTGGCCAACCTGGGATGGGTTGTTACATTATGTCCCTGAGAAAAATTTAAAATATGTGCTGAACAACAATGAACCTTATCATGTAACCTCTAGTGATGGATCTAGGAAAATAGAAGTATAATTGTTAATATATTCTAAACTTTATATAACATTTATAGATTTTATTTATATTTTCATGTACTCATTAAGGTGTTTTTATTATTTAATATATATTTTTAAAATATTAATATGCTCATACATAATTTATGCATTTTATTTATTATGCCATATATGGTTTTTGTATATTTTTGTAATATGTTATAAAATAATATTTATTTACTAATCATGAAAAATATTGTTAGCCTTATTGCGGAAGAAACAAAATAAATAAATCACTAACCTCCAGTCATAATTGATCAAGCACATTGTTTTCCAAAGAAATCCATTTGCTTTACTATCCATGACAATATAGTGGGTCTGCATGCTTAATTTACAGTGATTTATGTATCTGACAAAGCCTTCTAGCCTATACAAATCTCTGAAGATAAGATTTGATAGAAATCACATACATCGTATGTTTTTGCTAGGCTAAAGACCATTTTCTGTGTAAAATTCCTTATATATCTCCCTTCCATCAAGAAAGTTATAACTTCCCACCACTACTAACTAGTTTATTTTTAATAAACCTATAATCCACATACCCAATTATATATAGTAGTAGGTAGTTATTCCAAACATGCCACCCAAATAAAAACCTGAGCCATGTCATTTACATTCTCCCACTGGCCCACTGATATAACTGAAATTTGGGTAACACTTACATAAACTAAGGCCATAAACTGAAACTACCCGCGTCACAATTATGAACATTGTGTTCTCAAAAAGAGATTCTCAATACACGAATCATGACAGTTATGCTCTTTTATCAAACATTTCCTTCCATGTATTACAATGTATGATTCTTTCCAAACGAGAACCTTAAGTTGCATTGATTCCTTATGAATGACTTCTTAAAAGTCATTCAGGGTCCAATCCATTCATTAGATTAATAAAACATGACAAACATTTTATGTGCATCAAATATAAACATCATACCTGAATTGACTATAAAACAAATATTGTCTGATAACAATGAAACTAAATTGAGCTAATAAGTCCCACATGATCCATGTGATCCTTATACACTTTCGCTGATAACTCTTTTGTCATGGGATCTGCAACCATTAACTCTGTACTTATTTGATCGATTGCTACCACATGGTTTTTCACGTTATCTTTGACAACCAAGTACTTAATGTCAATGTGCTTATTTCAACTTCCACTCGTGTTATTCTTAGAAAATAACACAGCATCCGAATAATCATAATACAACTTCAATAGCTTAGCTATGGAATCCACCACTCTAAGCCCTGTAATGAAGTTCCTTAACCATATTACCTAATAAGTATCTACAAAGCATGCTATAAATTTTACCTCCATAATGGATGAAGCAACTATTGATTGCTTGGTGCTTCTCCAAGATATGGCACCACTAGCAAGTAAAAACATATACCATGAGGTCGACTTCCTAGAGTCTGGACAGCCAGTAAAATCTGAATCTGAATATCCAACCACGTCCAGCTAATCAACATGCTTATATGTGAGTATGTAGTTCTTGGTTCCTTGCAAGTATCACATGACTTTCTTAGCTGAATTCCAATGTTCCATTCCTGGATTGCTTTGGTATCTACCAAGAAATCCTAAAAAAAGGCTTAGGTCAGGTCTTGTGCACACTTGTGCATACATTAGATTATCGACTATCGATGCATAGGGAATACCTTGCATTTGCTACTTTTCCAAAGCATTTTTCGCACATTGACTTAAACTAAATTTGTCACTTTTAATGATAGGTGCTACACAAGGTGAACAATCTTTCATTCTAAATCTTTCTAAAACCTTCCAATGTAGGTCTTTTAAGACAATCTTAATGTCCTTTGAAATCTGTCTCTGTGAATCTTTATGTTAATGACATAAAAAGCTTCACCCATATCTTTCATGTCAAAGTTTTTAGAGAGAAAATACTTTATCTCATACAGCAAACCTAAATCATTTGTTGCAAGTAAAATGTTATAAACATATAGGACTAAAAATATATACTTACTCCCACTAACCTTAAGGTATATATAATTATCCACAATGTTCTTCGCAAAACCAAATGAAGTAACTACATTGTGAAATTTGAAATACCATTAACGTGAGGTTTGTTTTAACCCATATATTGAGTTCTTTAACTTGCAAACCGGATGATTGTTTTCTTTAGAATTAAATCCCTTAGGCTGAGTCACGTATACTTCTTCCTCAAGATCCTCATTTAAGAATGTTGTTTTCACATCCATTTGATTTAGCTCCATGTCAAAATGAGCTACTAAAGCCATAATGATCTGAAATGAGTCTTTCTTGAAAGCAGGAGAAAATGTATAATAGTAGTCAATGTATTCCCTTTAAGTAAAACCTTTGGCGACAAACCTAGCCTTATGTCATTCAAAATTACTAGAAGAGTCCTTTTTAGTTTTATGGACCCATTTACAACCAATGACCTTGACTCCTTCGGATAACTCAAAAAGGTCTCAAACTTAATTTTTAGCCACTGACACCATCTTGTCTTTCTTAGCATCATACATACATTAGAATTTTCTCCATTCATAGCTTGTGAAAATGAGCCAGGGTGAGTCTTTAATCCAACATCAAAGTCATATTCTTGTAGGCACACAACATAATTGCTAGAAATTGCTGATCTTTTTGTTCTGGAGAATTTTCTTAATTCTATAGGCTCTTTGATAAGTGCTTAAATATTTGTATTTAAGCCCCTTAATTTATATTTGTTAAGCTCTTAATTTGTGTTATTTCATCCTATTTTATCTCCTTTCTGTGTTTACTGTGTTTTTCTAGGTTTTTGGAGCATTATGGAATTATTCGGCTTAAAGAGCAAAATAGGGAAAAGCTGGAATCTGCTGTTGCGATCGAGCACAAGAGACCTGCGAGCGAGTGCAACAGCGCTCAAGCACTCAGGCCAAGGATCGAGTGCACATGTGCTCACGCACACAAGAAGTAGGAACGAGTATAGGACGATCGAGCGCACTATGCTGTGATCGAGCGCATTCACGTAGTTTATTTCAGATTTGAAGAAAAAGAACATCCAAATTTTAGCAGCCTATCGTCTAGGGATTTTTTTCTCTCATTTAAATGAAGATTTTATTTGAGTATATGAGCTGCTAAAATAAAAGAGATATGGGCAAAAATTTTGAGCGGCATGTGAAGGCTTAAATTCCATATCCCACATCGGTTGGAAACACATTCTACATCCTATATCCCACATCGGTTGGAAATACATTGCACTCATGGAGTTTCGCTATAAAAGCCCCATTTCACTTCATCTTCAGGGTATGTGGATCTCGAAGGCTTTGCTATCAAAGGGGGAGAGCGCCGCACAACAAACACAAAAAGAAGAAAAAACAAAGAGAGGAGCTGCAAGTGTAATTTCTCTCTCAATGTATTTTCGGCTTTAATTTATTTCTTTTATGTTTTAAAGTTTAATGTTTAGCACTTTAATTGTGAAATTTATTTTCATAATCGTGAGAGGTTGAAACCTTCATCTAAGGTTAAAGATGAAGCCTCACCATTGATTAGCATTATATTTTCATATATGTTCGTATTATTCCGACATTTTTGTATTGATGTTCTATTTCAATTCGATTGTTTGAGTAAATTCTTATGATTGATTGTTTTGTTTAAAAATTGTTCAAATTGGATATTCTATGTGTTTCATCCGACGGATACATCGAATCGTTCAAAATAAAATCGGATATCCATTGTGATTCTAAATTAAACGGATACATTAGACGATTTGATTTAATTAGGGTATTTGTTGTGATATGTATATCGATGAATTCATGAAATTATTTGATAAATTACTTTTATATAGAACATACATATGATGTAATTGCTTGTCGGTTGTAGGAACAAAATCATGAAAATATATGCTTTAATTTGGTGGGGTGGATTCAGAAACCTTAATGCTTTTATTATTTGTTTTAAATCAATTTAGTTTAGTTTATATTCTTTGCACGACACAGTTCAAAATTCGGAACTAGGTTAAAATAGGTTTAGTTTAGATAAAAATCTATTTTCATGACGTAATTCATTGTGGATTTGACCTGGCACTTGCACACACTATATTGCAAATGACTCGTGCGCTTGCGAGTAATTTAAAACTCACAACACTCTTTCATATTTGGTGGATTTTGAGTTGTAAGCTATACGTTAATTTGCTCTTGATGAAGTGGTTGTTCTTAAATTGGTTGTTCTTAAATTATTCCCTTGAAAAACAATCAATTGATCAGTATGTGCAAGCACTACCACTGAATCCCGCACTTCCTCAAATTCAATTCTTTGTGAAGTCTCAATCCCACTAATGTTAACATTCTCAATAATCTTAGCATTTCTAGCCTCAACAATTCTTGGTCTATGTGAGGGACAATAAAATCTATATCATTTGGATTTTTCTACATAGCCAATGAAATATCCACTGACAACTCTTGAGTCCAACTTCTTCAATTGTGGATTGTAAACCCTAATTTCAACTTGATATCCATATATATGTATATGTCTTAAACTTGGTTTCCACCCTTTCCACAACTCGAAAAGAGTTTTAGGAACAACCTTAGATGGAATCATGTTTAAGATATACATTGTAGTTTTTAGGGCTTCATTCCATAAAAATATTAGAAGATTTGAGTTTTTCATCATACTTCTTACCATGTCTGTTAGAGTTCAATTTCTTTTTTCAGTAACCCCATTTTGATAAGGTTCACCTAGCATTGTGTATTGAGCTATAATGCCATCTTCTTTAAAGAACTCTGCAAATGGACTTGGCTGTTGTATGTACCTTCTATAATATTCTCCACCTTGTCTGACCTTACAATTTAGATAAGTTTTTTTAATTGTTTATCTACCTCTGTCTTAAAGGTTTTGAAAGCCTCAAGGGTCTAATCTTTATGGAATAAGAGATAGAGATACATATATCTTGTATGGTCATCAATAAATGAGATAAAACATATTTGACCATTGAGACAATGTGGAGCAAATGGCCCATAGATATCTATGTGTATGATCTTTATAACTTCAAAACTCTTCTTTGCACCTTTATTGATCTTGTTGGTTTGCTTACCCTTAATGCAATCCATATAAGTACCAAACTCAGAGAAATCAGGAGTTTTTATGACTCCATCATTCACTAACCTTTTAATTCTTTCCATAGAGATATGTCTCAATATTCTATACCACAAAGTAGAGGAGTGTTCATCAATAATACAATGCTTAGTGCCAATATTATCATGTAGGGTAAAGAGGGTTTATTCAAAGGCGGAATTCAAATTCAATTTACATAAACCATCTACCAAGATCCCAGAACCAACAACAGAAGAACCTTTAGACAATTGAAAGTCCGAGCTAACAAAGTTAAAACCATAACCAAAAGGTACTAGCCTGGAAAAAAAATTAAGAAAACGAAGGGATATAATAGTGTTTTCAAGATCTAAAACAAAGTTGGTCTCTAAGATAAACCTAAAGGTTCCAACTGCTTCCACATGTGAACACATCCCATTTCTTGAGTAGATGCCTTGTTCATAGCCTATTGGCTTCCTGAGGTTGAGAAAATCCTATATAGTATTGACAATTTGAATTGTTGTACCTGAATCAATCCACCAAGTATTATGATAAATAGTAGCAAAATTAGATTTATAACACACAAAAGAAAAGAGATACCTTTCTTCTCGAGCCATTTTTTTATATTTAAGGAAAGCTTTCTTAATATGTCATTTTTTTTCTTAAAAAATAAGTATTTTCCTTAACTATCTTGCTTGAATGATCATTTTCCTTATTGTTTCACTCTGGGAACATTTTTACCTTTCTTGTAATGTCTATTTCCATGAGTCACCAAATGAGCACTTTCTAGGTTCTCATGTTTCAGTCTCTCTTTTTCTTGAACACATATAGTCAGAAGTTCATTAACTGACCATTTGTCCTTATGTGCGTTAGAGGAGATTTTAAAAGGCTCATACTCCATAGGAAAAGAGTCAAGAATAAAATGGACAAGAAATGGTTATGAAATGTCAATATCAAAGGACTTGAGTTGAGCAACAATGTCCCCCATTTCTATAATGTGCTCACGAACATTTTTAGAATTGTCATGTTTTTTGCCTAAGAGTTTTCTCATTAAGGTGCTAGCCAAAACCTTATCAAACTTAAAAAAATTATCTTCAATTAACTTCAAGAAGTCTTTGATTTTATCACAATTGGGAATAGAACCCAAATTATCTTCAATTAACTTCAAGAAGTCTTTGATTTTATCACAATTGGGAATAGAACCCCTTTTATGCTTTTGCTGATATGAGACTTAATGAACATCAAACTTAAACGGTTTAACCTCTCTCACCTCTCATATGCATTCTTTTCTTTAACTGTGCTTAATTTCATGGGATGGTTTGTCCATGTGAAGTGCCAAGTCTAAGTCCATACACCATAATGTTAAGAGAATTTTGTCTTTCCAATCCGAAAAATTATCACCACTCAACAAGGGAATGTGTGATGATTCACTATTTATAAAAGAAGTAGTTATAACTGCAATAATAATAAACCAAGAAACTTACAATCATTACTTTGGAGCATTATCTATAATATGAACCAACCCATGTTGAATTCATTAGTAAAAATCCAATCCTTCCTATGGGTAGAGGTTACATCATGTACTGGATTTGCTCTTTAATTATAAGACTAGTGATTTAGGCACCAAGAATAAAAGATTTCTACCTGTGGGGTATAAAAATCTTCTTTTCTCAATGTCAAATCAACTATCTTGTTCATTTAGTCATTCAAAATAATTAACTCTTTATGGAGTAATTAAATATTTTAAATGATTAAATACCACTCATGATGTTACTTTACATAAATTTTATAAAACTTGATGTGATTGTAAAATCCAACACACATCAATATATTTTAAAATGTTGTGGCTAATTTTAAAACTTGTTGATGCTCGATTCTTTTAAAATAGCATCACCATTCAATTAACAAATCCTCATGTTAATGAAACCATAAACTACATCCAAGACAAATTTAATCACGACATTCATGCGAAATAAAACTAATTATTCATGATAATTTGTAAATAAATTAAGAGACCATATATTTTGTCATATCTCTTTTATATATAAAACATAATTTATCTTATATTAATAAAATCTGGCCCTCAAAGAAAAAAAAAATTATGCTATAAAAAAATAATGTAATGCAAATTTACTACCATAGGTAACAAAAAGATTAATTTTTTTTGCTAAGATGTATGCTTGCAGCAAGCAACTTGAGCGCACTATGCAAGCCAATCAACAAGACATAGTTATAAAAAATTGAAACAGTTTAGATACAGTTTATAACCATAAGAAATTTATGAAAAAAGATACTAAAATAAAACTCAAGCACTTCTCTTAACTGTTTTTTTTTTTAAATTATTCTTGCAACGTACCTTCACGAAAGCCTTTCCTAAAACTAGAGTTTAGGACATTTAATGATGAAAAACGGCTACTCAATGGACCATTAACAGTAGTTTTTCAAAACATTTAAAACTACATAACAAGAACTAAGGAAAAAGTAGCTTCCCAAAATTTTCATATATTTATTTATTTACTGTTTGAATGGTGACAAAAGAAAATCTCACAATTATTTACAAACATTTTAGACTTTTTATAGAGTTTATGGATTGAGTTTTATATTATAATTAACTATAAAACCAAAACTATGTAGTTTCATGCTTAGAGTTAAAAAAAAAAAAAAAAAAAAAAACTAGACACATGTACTATTAATAAAGTTATAACCCTTATTTGGTGCTCACCCCTCAAAATGTCCTTTAAACTCTTACTTACATATATAAATAAAATATTTAAATAAGGTTATATATGTAATTCAATTGACTCCAACTTCCCACATCTTTCTCACATGTTTTTTTCTCCCACTATCCCACTCAAACCTAACTTCTCAACTTTTCTTATCTCTCTTATCTTCAACCCATGTTGATTTTCTCTATTGCTCTTTATCTTCTATACATTTTCAATTGTTCTTATTTCATTTTGGTGATTATTGCCGGATTGTTCTTCTCTTGGGGTTTCTTTGCAGGTTCAATTTTCTAATGGAGAATATGTGACCATTACAATTGGCATGCTTATAAATAAGAAGATACTTGGCATATATATATATATATATATATATATATATATATACAAACACTCTTACATTTTGTTATGTCCTTCAATGCCCCTCTTACATTTTAAAAATATTTAATTTACCCCTTACATTTTAAGCATGTGCTCAGTTTATTTTCAAATGAATTGAAACTAGAATTCATTCGTAAATGAATTCACAATTCATTTTCAAATGAAGTGAAACTAGAATTCATTTGAAATGAAATGAATTGAAACTAAAATCTATTTGCAAATGAACTCAAATGAATTTTCATGTTCGGTGTCTATAGAATTGAAATGAACTTTGTGTTTGGGATCAACTAAGAATCCAATTCATTTTTTAAAATTTTACTTAATACTCTTAATTACATCACGTCTTAATTCATTTAACATATAAATTTTAATTTTATTGATATTATTCAACAAAGTTAACACAATTTACTTTTTCAATTCACAAGATGAATTTATAATCTAAAAATAGAATTTGATTTTTTTGCTGGATGAAATCTAGAAATTAAATGTTAATTTAACCCATTTTTTTATAAAAAAAAATGTTAGTTTTACTTTAATGTATATCAATTTGAATATAGTAACATATTCATTTTTATTTGTATAACCTATTCTTTCATTTTTTTATATTCTAAAACAATAAAGGAATAAAAAGTTTGGTGTTTCTAGCTAAATATAGATCAAACAACCATGAAAGACAGAGATAAAGAATGAAGAGAAATAGAAGAGAGAGAGGAGGAAGAGAGAGAAGAGTAGGGAAGCGAAAGATAATTTTATCCAACTATTTATAAGAACTTATGTCTAGAGTTCATTTGCAAATTTTATCAATTTTGATAGAATTTGTCCATAATTAATTCAATTCTACTAGAATTCATTTGTAAATGAATTCCATACTTTATTAACAAATCAAACATGTGGTCAATTCATTTGTAAATGAATTCCACACTTATTAACAAACCAAACACAACAACCTATAGAATTCAAATGAATTCCACAAAAACTATGAAATTCATTTCAACCAAACAGAGTGTTAGTGATAATTCTGGCGAAATTGATAAAGTCAGAACCAATATTTGGTATCCATCTAAAAAATATGTCCCTTAAACCTCTACTTAAATATATAAACCAAATATTTAAATAAGGTTGTATATGTAACTCAATTGACTCCAACTCCCACATCTTTCTCACATGCTCTTTTCTCCCACTATCCCTCTCAGACTTAACTTTTTCACTATCCTCATATCTCTTATCTTCAATCCATATCAATTTTTTCTATTTCTTTTTATCTTCTCAACATTTTCAATTGTTCTTATTTCTTTTTGGTGATTCTAATTAGATTATTCTTTTCTTGGGGTTTCTTTGCAGGTTTAGTTTTCTAATGGAGAATATGCGACTATTATGATTAGCATGCTTATAGGTAAGAAGATAATTATTAGTATATTATTTTATTACATAAAAGAGCAGATCAACACTCGCATAACGCGTGTTGAGATGCTATTCATGATAATAATACTCTTTAAAAGATATGTGTTATGTTAATAACATTTTTCAAGAAATCTTCTACATTTTAGGCACGTGTTCAATAAAACATTTTAGTGATAATTCCGGCGAAATTGATACCCACACACACAAAAATACATTGATCAAAGATGATACCGGAGCACAAAAAAATATTGACCAATTTTTTTCTTTGTTTAGTAGTCGAGATTTTTGTGTGCGTTGTTCAATTTCACCGGAAGTATCACTAAAATAGTTTATTAGACACATATCTAAAATGCGAAGCATAAATTGATCGTTTATAAAATATAAAGAGGAAATTGAAACACAGCTAAATATAAGAGTGTTTGGTGATAATAACCCTTTATATATTCATAACACTTTTACAATTAATTTTATTAAACAATTTGATTATTAAAATTACCTAAAAAAAACAGTTTTCCAAACATTATATTCCTTTTATCCCACAATATTTTTTATCACAACACTTTTATAAACCTCCTAACAAATCCAAATTAAGTTTTAAGCAGTTAAGAAATCAAACTAATACTTTGTTTGGGTGCGACTACTATGGGATTTTACATCAATGTCATTTTCATCTTAAATAAGAATTGTATACATATTAAATTATTATTTTAAAGTGAGATTTAATTATTTAAGTAAAAAATGGTAAAAATATTTAAAGAATTAAAATGGATCTCAAATTTAACCCTTTTCTTTTTTAATGAGATCTCAAATTTAACTTTAGAAACGAAAATGTTGCATTTAAACATAGGATTTTTGGGCTCCCATTAGGATAATTTGCTTTACTGCAATCCACGAATAGTAACATTTTCATAAATCTATTGGGTAAAGAGACTTAAACGGACGCTTACAAATCAAGAAAAAGAGAAAATCTCAAGACAGTGACATGACTAGAATTCTAGAAAAGAGAAGGAGAAAAGAAAAGTAAGGAAAAGTACAACGGATTAAAAAAGAAAAAGAAAAAAGAAAACGTACACAAGAGAAAGAGCAACAAAAACTATCTCCACATTCTCTCTCCACAATTTATTTCCTTTATTAATTAACTCACTATTCTTGGAAAACACAAAACAATCCCTTTTTATCCCTTTTCTTTTAGACCACTTCCATTCTGAATTAGGGTTTCGTTCGTCTCTGCTTTCACCTAGAGCTTAAACCCTAATCGCCTGATCTCACCAACTAGCCGTTAACTACCGTTTCCCGCCAATTTCAGCACTATCTTAGCCGTTTATTAGTCATATTTCAAATACAAGCCGTTGGATCCGCTCCATTTAGAAACAATTGGGTCAGTCTTTTCAAAATTTTGACCGTTGGTCTCCCGGAGTTGAACGGAATGTCTGCCGTGGCAGTGGAGTCGAAGGTGGAGGATGAGAAGAGTCTAGAGAAAGGAGGAGAGCTCTTGTTTTGTGGTTCCACGTGCTGGGATATTGTTGGTCGCCGCAAAGGCGCTACTGAAGGTAACTTGATCTCCCCTACTCGACTCCGTCCCCTTGTCGGAGTCCAAATACGGTTCGTTGCCTCCGGATGCGGTAAGTTTCAGTTCCCATTCTGCTATATTTACACCTTTATATATTCTTAAAGGCGCGTTTTTTTCCATGGCTTCAATATGCTTATGTTTTGGCAAAGTTAATGTTAATGCCAAATTTATTTGGACCTTGCAATAGAAATGCTTGTTGCGAGCTCTGACTGTTTGGTTTATGGTCTTACCTGACTGTTTGCTTTTGCTGTTATCGTTTGTTGGGATCTTAGAGTTGGTATTGTTTGTTTCAAGCATTATATTGAAGTGAGGTTTGACTATTTTCTGTGTAATGTTAATTGTAGCATCGTGTCATTGCGTGGCATTGGATGTTGAAGGGCGGTGTTATACATGGGGACGCAATGAGGCATGCTTAGACTCAGCTGTATTTTCTTTTGGCTTGTTTTACTTTGTTTATATATGAACTCATGTAGCTTAGCTTGTGTCTTCAGAGGGGGCAGTTGGGTCATGGAGATAAAATTCAGCGTGATAGGCCCACAATTGTTTCTGAACTTTCGAAGTAAGTTATTCTTTTGTTGCTGGAATCAATTTCTCTTTATATAGCTTCTGTTTAAATGTTGACATAGCTCTTACATTAATCCTTTCCCTATATTTATCGTAGGTTATTGGTATCTATAAGTTGACTGGTACTTTTTAGCGTCATCTGGATCTGGTTTTGTGTTAGACTGTAGTACATCTTCAAAAGTCAAAAAAGCTTCGAAACTATATTGGGTGAACAGACTTTACTGGCTGATCTAGTTGTCTTGTTTGTATAATTTCCTTAGAGCCTAAGAGAGTTTCCATTACATTCTGGTTAAAATTGTGATCCTTAGAATGTATTAAACGAGTATGGAGTATTTCAAAATAAAATAGAGCTAGAATTTTGTTGACAAGGACATGACAGAGATTTCAGTTGTGACCAATAATCCAGGTATTGTTCCTGCTCTTTTTTGAAAATGGAGCTATACTGAATGGTGAGAGCTTTCATATCTTTGCATGTGGTGCTTGCTTATAAATAATATTGAGAGGACATGATTATCTGACATTCCTGCCAATGATTTTGTTTCCGTTGTGGGTTTGCTTTATGTCATATAAAAAGTATTTCTGACAAACAAATGTTAACATAATTAAATATACTTGGAGTTGGATGTCAAAGATAAAATATTTAAGCTATTCATGTGAGATTTCAGAACATCAAATTATGGCTGTGTAAGTTTTGGTCCCATTATATTTGTATAAATTGATATTTATGACTTGCGGATCAAGGCCTCAAAAGGTCAGATTATTTGCAACTAGGGTGATGGTAGTAAGAAAGGGTTGAAGGAAGAAAGTTAACTTTTTCTTGCAAAATGATCATATTTCTGGACCTTTTTGGAAGTATGAGTTAAATTTTTCCCTTAGAACATTTTGGTCGGTGATTATTTATTAGATGTTTTATGGTTGACTGCTAAGCATTATTTTTTTTTTCTTTTGAAGGTATAAAATTGTTAAAGCTGAAGCAGGGAGGAGCCATACGGTGGTGGTTACTGATGATGGTCTGTCCCTGGCCTTTGGCTGGAATAAACATGGGCAGCTGGGTTCAGGTTCAGCAAGAAACGGTAGGTTCAGTTACTTAGAGATGGCATTTATACTATACATTTTTATTTTCATTAATTAATTCACATTGAATTTTCATTATCACCATAAAGGACAATTAAAATAACATCTTCATGATTAGTGCTGTACAGAGTCATCTTAAATTCAAATACTTTGATATGTTAAGACGGGTTGGAAGGAGGAGAGAAATTTCTGGTTTGATTCATGTGGGCCGGTTGCACCAATGTTCGCAGGTTTATTGTATGCTTCTTAATTCGATCCATGTCATATTGCTGTAATCTTCATGCTAAGTAGGTTCGTGGATGTACAGTTTCGATTAAGAGGTCTGCTATGGACAGTTGAATTGATTGTCATGGACCAACCTATGCCAGGGTGTTCATGTGTTCTCTAAGGACTAGAAACTGTATCGAAGTTAGATAAAAACAGATCAGTAAATCTACAAAAAAAGAAAATGTAATTTATAGCTAATGTAAAAGAAAACAGAAAGCGATGAAATTGTATCTCTTGCCCTGAAAGTCTAAACCTGTTTCGGCCTCATTTCATCATTTGTTTTAAAGGTGCTTAAATTTTGATTGGAAAAATATATGTGAGTGTATTTGGATTAGGTTGAAATCACCGAAGGATTCGAACTGGGTAGGTGAATCGAAAGTGACATAGATTCGACAGAATCAGAGCTGAATGATCAGACGAATTGATATGAATTGTTTGATTCATACGATTCCCTGACTGATTGAATCCTTTGAAAAACTTTTTTTTGGTATAAAAAGACTAACCTACCTTTTCAGCACCCTCTGTGTTGAAATTTGACATACCCATTGTCTTTTTACTTGTATTTGTCAGAGTTTGAAATTGAAGCTTTGTCTTCTCAAGGAAGAAGATAGTGAGTAGTATCTAGTTGTAGAGTAGAGACAAGAAAGAGGTGAGAGAATCAAAGGAAATCCTCGATTCGGCCAAACTAGAATAGAAGTGTTATACACAAGCCCAAAGAGACCACGGAATGGGTGGCTTTATGCAAATAGATATTCGAAATTGGAAAGATAGAAAAGAGAGATGGGTCAAGAGGAGAGAGTTTTCTTTTTTTTTTGCTCTATCTCTGTCTTTAAAACAGATGTTATGGGCTTGTGGCTTATGGGTATTAGGGTATATTATATTATAAGAATATCATAAATTATAGTGTTATTGTTATGAGTTTATGACTGCACAGTGCACGGTAATGAGAAAGACACAACACAACCAAGTAGAGTTTACTTATCATACTATTATTTTTTTTAATTTTATTATTTTGTATTATTGTGCTATCCTACTTTCCATGTTAGTTGTTAGCAACAACTTAGTATTATACTAGGATACTCATTTTGTCAATTTAATGTATTTTGTTTGTTTTACATGTGCATATGTCAATTTAAATTAATTTTAAAAATTTGTTTTGAAACCTACAATCCGATTCTCGATTCACAAAATTGATATTTTGATTCATGATTTGAATCTCGATTTGACAACTATTGTTGAAATAGAATTTAGTGAGATAAATTTGTTTTAGTGGTTTGAAAGGATATTTGATTATGATGGCTACATTGGGATGAGGAGGGGTCGGGAGATGATTTTATTTGTTAAATAATGCATCAGTGGTTCTAATCATATAGAATGGAAGAAGAAAAAAAAAGAGTGGAGGAATTTTGACATTCCTTCTGGTCATTGGAAACCGGTGAGAGTTTTGCAAGAACCATGGTTGGTTGTCAATGGCACTAGTGGAAGTGAATTTTGGGTTGTTAATGTCATGAGAGTCATTTGGTGGATTATTTGATTATGATTAGCTCTATACTTGAATTTTTCAAATTTTAGAGGGACAAATTGCCGGAAGTGGATGGTTTTGAACTCCAGATTTGAGCTTGTCTTGTTTGTTTCAAGAAGAAAACCCAGCGGGCCGTTTACAGCGTAATATTTGAGAGAGATGGCCGAACTTTTTGATTTTGTATGTTGATTAATATATTTTACCATCAGCACTTCTAACCAATATATGGGTTTTGAAAGGAAAATTGGAGAAAAGGGAGCCCATCTAGCTGAGCCAACTAGTTTGGGATTGAGTTAAGTTGAGTTCTTATATATATATATATATATATATTGCGTTTTATTTATAGTACACATATTTGGTAAGTGGGCGCAATTGAAGCCACTAACATTAGCATCTTATTATTTGTTTCTAAGAAAGTTTTTTTTTTTCTTGTCTTTTAATGCTCCTTTTATAATGACACATGATTTTGGTAGCCAGGTTCATATCAAGTATTCTTGTTCAGTACTCAAGTGGAAGTTTCCATGAATATATTCTTATCTAATTATCAACTTTCTACATTAAATTTTTCCCTAATTTTTCATTTGTAGAAACCGAGTTATCTCCTGTTCGTTGTCTTGTGTCCGAAGTAAAAACTACTGCTTGTGGGGCTGAGTTCACTGTGTGGTTATCTTCTGTTGAAGGAGCTTCTATACTGTATGGTTTGTGAATTTGTTTTAGTTGTGTTGGCTTGGTTTACTTTTGTGGCATTGGGGGTTTCCAATTCACTCAGATGACCCATTGATTTGCAAAGTACTTGTTTGTTTCTAGATCTGCAGGCCTCCCGCAATACGGTCAGCTTGGGCACGGAACAGACAATGAGGTATCTGCAATGAAGATTATTGTTTTCCCTGTCTGCGTATTTTATATTTACCCCATTATCACGTAAAGAGTGCCATCATCTTATGCAGTAATAATGCCAAACTTATAATAACCCTAAATTTTCTAGTCATGCTGACATGGTTCTTCGTATTTGTTTTCATGATTTGAGTTTTATTGAATTTATAGTTCAAAGGGAAAACATGTTAATAACAGTATTGCAATATGTTCCGCCAGTCCAATGCTAATTTTGGGTGGATATCCCCAGCAAATTCCATGATTTGCAACAGAATCTCTAGATGGCTTTTCATGATTGAAATTTCCTAAGCTTCTGATGCATGTCTTGTGGCTCTAACAAGGCTGGCCGGCTTTAAGCTTCATACCCTCCTTGATGCAGCTAATAGGCTTGGTTTGGCTCAACTTTTTTCACAAGAAGCTGCGTTAAGCAGAACTTTAAGCACTGATTTATCCAAAACACTAAATCAAATAACACCAAAATCAGCTTAAAGCATCATCAATTAAAGCACCTGATTATAATTTTATTTTAACCAAAGGTAAGCCAAACCAAGCCTTAGGATTTTAAGGGCGGTGGAAAACAGAATCCGTGTGAAGTTGATATTGTAATTTTGTAATCCAAATAATGTCCTATTTGAAGGCAGGTTTGGTACAACCCTAGGTAAAAGTGTCATAATGAGACTTGCTTTTGGTGGTCGAGAACAGAATCTGTGAGAAGTGGATATTGTAATCCAAATAATTTGTCCCATTCGTCAAGACCCTTAGGCTTCAGCTTGGAATGGCTTAAGCTACAATCCTAGGTCAAAGTGTCATAATGTGACTTGCTTTTGGTTATCAAGCTTGATGTAATGGTATATGTGCTTGCAGTATAATACAAAGGATAGCTCAGTGAGGCTTGCATATGAAGCCCAACCGCGCCCTAGAGCTATAGCTTCCCTTGCTGGGGAGACTATTATCAAAGTTGCATGTGGAACAAACCATACAGGTTCTAAATAAATCGTGCTCTCTCCCTCTCCCTGCCCATCCTCTCTCTCCCTCCTCCCCTCCCCTTCCTTTCCTTTTTCTTTCCTTCTCAACATGTTTTAATTTGTTTCATTTTTTTTTTTTGGGATCCAGTGGCTGTGGATAAAAATGGATTTGTTTACACGTAAGTAACTCCCTTATTGATCTAATCTGGTATGGTTTTGCTTTGCACTTTCTTCATATGTATCTCATTTATGACAATTGATAATCTTTTGTGGCGGATATACTTCAGGTGGGGCTTTGGTGGTTATGGAAGGTTGGTACTTGCTATCTCACGTTGATGTCTTTGATTCATGCTCTTGTGAGCCTTCTGAATATTTTAAAAAGACCAAATAAAATTTAATGTTTTTGCATAGTCCTATTTCTCCTTTTCGTCTTATCATCCTCATGATTCTGTGATTGTTGATTTACAGACTTGGTCATAGAGAGCAGAAAGATGAGTGGGTCCCTCGTCGTGTGGAAGTCTTTCAGAGGCATAATGTTCTGCCTCCCGATGCAGTTATTTCAGCTGGTTCTGTGAACTCTGCATGTACTGCTGGTATGTATCTTATCCATTTGCATGATATTACGAAGCTGACGGACTAAACTGTTATAAATTTTTTGTACAATTGACATCATTCTTTCAGCTGCCAACTATTAATTTGTTGCTCGCTTCATGGTAATGACGTATGTGATAATTGTAAAACTCAATGTAGAGGCTAAAATAGGTATCAGTACGAAAACACCAAGGAAATTAAAACAAATCTTACTACTCTTCACTACTCGTTACTGTAACACCCATGGTACTACTTTTGAACCTAAAATAGCCATTGATATCAGAGGCTAAAATAGGTATCAGTATGAAAACACCAAGGAAATTAAAACAAATCCTAATACTCTGCTGTGCTCGTTATTGTAACACCCATGGTACTACTTTTGAAACTAAAATAGCCATCTCATTGGTTGGCACTCGTCTATAATCATCTTCCAAAAATCAGTCTACTATAACAGGTGCATGAGGTGTCCACTCTGAAAATTGCCCATCTCTCTAGGTACTCTACACCTACAGTAGGGGTGAGCATGGGATAGATTGGCCTAAAAATTCAACCCAATCCAATCATATCGGGTTGGGAAAATCTCAACCCATGAACTCCAACCCAACCCATGAACCCAACCCAACCCATGAACCCATCTAACCCCAACTCAATCCATGAACCCATTCAAATCGGTTTGGGTCATCGGTTTATTTTATTTTTCACTTAAAAACTAATTCAAACATTACATAAGAAAAAAAGTACTCTACTATAATAATTCATTATTTATTAATACAAAATCTAATCTATACAAGAATTCATTAAATCTTACAAATCCATCACTTACTAAATACCTTAAATCAAAGTACTTAATACAAAGTTCAAACAATTTTAATTTGATACAAACTATACAAAAGTAAATAAAAGATAGATTTTGGAGGTGGTTGATGATCAATCAAGTTCTTCAAAATTTAAACACCAATAGAGAATAAAAAATAAATACAATATATAAATAATTACATATAATAAATATAAAATATAATTATATAATGACCGGGTTACCTGTTTGGGTCAGATTGAAAATTTTTGGACTCGTGACCCAACCCATTGGGTTCAACAAATTTTCAACCTGAACCAACCAACTTCTAAAACACCCAACCCATGTTCAACGGTTTCCATACTCACCTCTACTCTACAGTGGTCCACGTATCATTAAGTGAGGTATGCATGCATCACATCCTTCATGCCTTAGTGCCTTGGGGTTCATTCCATATGCTTGGCTTTCAGGTTTTTCATGCATCTGTTTAACTTGGTTTTTTACCAAAAAAGATGTCTCATCATTTTCTTTCTTGTTCTTGAGGCTGATAACTTCTGCAGCGTACTTCAAATTTTTGGAATGCATTATTCTTTTTTTTTTCTTTCTATTTTAAACTATTAGAGCATGCAAAGTAACTGATCAGAATTTTGTTTTCCATGAATTTTTTGTTGAGCTTGTTCTCATATCTAGAAGAGATGGTTGATTAATTTGTTTATTTATTTAAGTTACTATTACATTATCTCTCTCTAAAGACATAAATGCTGACAAATATTTCCGCATTTCAGAATGTATTTGATTTTTGTTGTAAGTATCATATATTTTGGTTGCATCTTTTGCACCAACATTTGTAATAGTGATGACATCAAGTCACAGACCACCATATATTGTGCTACTCCTCTTGCCCTCACATTTCCAGTAGTGATTACTCCTAAGCATCTTCTTCAAATCATGTTTCTAATGGAGATGATACCTCAGCTCATGTTGAAAACTGTGAATGCTTTTATATCTCTGCTTATTTGTGAAATCAATGGATTTTTTTTGTTTTAAATATTATTCTGGGAACTACTAACCTTTCTCGCTTAATGAGTGTTATATACACCCATTGCTAATGCAGATTATTTAGTTTAAATTTTGAATTTTCTTTGGTTTCCAGGTGGTGGGCAGTTGTATATGTGGGGAAAAATAAAGAATACCGGTGACGACTGGATGTATCCCAAACCTCTCATGGATTTAAGGTTCTGTTCTTTGCCATGGTTTAGTTAACTTGGGCCTAGTGTTACTTCTCCTGTTTCCTTTGACTAGTATGGTTGAGTCTACTCTGAGTTCCATAGATGTTTCTTGCAGTTTGTGCCCTAGTTTTCTAATTATAACTCATCACCTAAATTGTATACTAGTTTCTTTTGTCAATCATGCTGTGCTTCCTCTTTCTTTAGATTGTTCTTCATTTATTTGAGTCTTTTATGCCTGATAGTTTGCTACTTTGCTATGGGCTTCACATTCAGTTCTGTCATAATGCTTTGTTTGAGCAGGTTTCAATTATTAGCGTGGTCATTATCCAACCTTTCACTAGATCAAACTTAGTAGCACTTATTTTAATCAGTAAACTTAGAAGAAAGATGCTCTAATAGTAACAACTAAACGAGAAATATAGGAATAAAGAGAGATAAGGGAAGAAAGGGGAGATAATTAGAATAAATCAAAGAGAAGGAGAAGATTAGAGGAAATAGGGGGGCAAAGATATAGAAGAATTAGGGCGAGAGAGAGAGAGAGAGAGATGCCAAGCTCAAATATTTTATTCAATAATCAATTTCTAATTAAAACCCTAATAGGTGTGCTCATATATAGGCAGGTTTCAATATGCCTGATAGTTTGCTACTTTGCTATGGGCTTCACATTCAGTTCTGTCATAATGCTTTGTTTGAGGAGGTTTCAATTATTAGCGTGGTCATTATCCAACCTTTCACTAGATCAAACTTAGTAGCACTTATTTTAATCAGTAAACTTAGAAGAAAGATGCTCTAATAGTAACAACTAAACGAGAAATATAGGAATAAAGAGAGATAAGGGAAGAAAGGGGAGATAATTAGAATAAATCAAAGAGAAGGAGAAGATTAGAGGAAATAGGGGGGCAAAGATATAGAAGAATTAGGGCGAGAGAGAGAGAGAAAGAGATGCCAAGCTCAAATATTTTATTCAATAATCAATTTCTAATTAAAACCCTAATAGGTGTGCTCATATATAGGCAGGTTTCAATTATTAGCATGGTCATCATCCAACCTTTCACTAGATTAAACTAAGTAGCACTTATTTTAATCAGTAAACTTAGAAGAAAGATGCTCTAATAGTAACAACTAAACGAGAAATATAGGAATAAAGAGAGACAAGGGAAGAAAGGGAAGATAATTAGAAGAAATCAAAGAGAAGGAGAAGATTAGAGGAAACAAGGGGCAAAGACATAGAAGAATTAGGGCGAGAGAGAGATAAAGAGATGCCAAGCTCAAATACTTTATTCAATAATCAATTTCTAATTAAAACTCTAATAGGTGTGCTCATATATAGGCACCACTACTGACTAAATAAGAAAAGTAAATCAAACCTAATTAAGTTCCCTGATTTCATAAACTAAAGTCCCACGATATTACTACTTGATTCCATAATCATTATCTAATCAGAACCCTAATAATTGTGCTCATATATAGGCACCACTACTATTCAAATAAGGAAAGTAAATCAAACCTTAAATAAAATCCCTAATTTCATAAACTAAAGTCCTAGAATATTACTACTTGATTCTCAAGAATTTTATAATTACAAGATGATCCCAGTAATAACCCAAAACCCTAAAATTCCTAAAATATTAAGTACTTACTTTCACATTCTTCATCAAACTTAGCAGCACTTATTTTTATCAGTAAAGCATAATTATGTTAATATTTTTTTTTTCTTTTCTTTTCCTGCAGTGGTTGGAATATACGTTGCATGGATTCGGGCAACATGCACCATTTTGTTGGTGCTGATAATTCCTGCATAAGTTGGGGCCATGCTCAGTATGGAGAGCTGGGATATGGGCCTAATGGACAGAAGTATGTCTTCTCACTAATGTTACGTATGTTCTTTAGGGCTTCTTCCTCTTTTTGTTCTAATCTTTGTTTTTGTGTTCATTCCTCTTTGCAGGTCTTCAGCAGTGCCCAAAAAGGTTGATATACTTGAGAGTATGCATGTAATTGGGTGGGTATTTATTTTTACTTTTATGATAAACTTATACACTTTTTTTGATAAGTGATAAATTTACACTTAAAATGCTATGCTTTGCATGTACCATTTGATGTGACAATTGGTATTTCTCCCTGTAGCGTTGCTTGTGGTTTTGGCCATTCAATGGTCATAGTTGATAGAACTAATGTTGGTGACCGACTTGATCAGGTAACTCTTTTACCAGAGTAGGTAAATGATATTTATGGAAAGTGGTTATAGTCTCTGGTTTGAGAATTATTGTCATAGTAATGGCAGTTCACTCGTTAGTCTTTACAATAAAGCCCAAGTAAAAGTAACAATATGATCACAACTTAACTCTGGCACTCTAGATTCTTGCTGACTTTTCTTTTAGAAGATTATGCTTAAAGAAATAGAGATTAATGTGAACAACGATGCAGGAAAATAATAACCTGGTACTTCTATTTGTGATCTGATCTAGTTCTTTTGAAGTGTAAAAGAAAAATTCCAACCAGGGTGTGCCAAATATTAGTATTCTTGATCCTTAACATTTTCTCTCATTTCATGCCTGCTGAACCTGTATTTGTTTCAAGTTTAATGGCACTTTTTGTTACGAATGGCATATTTAAAGTTCGATGTTATTAGCTGCTGCTTGTTATTTATATTTGATTATGTCAAAGATGGTCTCTTATACTTTATGTTTTTGACAGCTTGATATTTACGACGGCAAAGCTTCTGGTGAAGGTATGTGATGTCATAGGTTTTAGTGTATATCATTGGTCTGTTTTACTGTAGGAAGAATTCTTGGTGGTGGAATGCTGTGCGCATGCTTAATATATTTTGTGACAAGCCACCCGTCGGTGGACCTTGTTTTGGATCTGAATCATTGTTGAACTAATTGGATGACATGACCCACAGGGGTTTTTGGGTAGAACACAGGCCTCAATAGTTTTTGTTCAACGCAGTGATTAAAGGACCTAAGATTTTCCATTTGAAATGGTTCCAATATAGTTTTGAAGTGTGGAATTTTAGCCCAGTAACTGACTGATTTTTCCTGCAGGGAGTGGGGAACCTCAAAACAAAATTCCAGTTTTGCAGCAAACTGCAAAAAAGGGTGCTGCTAAATCATCTGATAACTCAAATAAGAGGAAGAAGTCAAATAATTCATCTGACTCAGAACAAGAAGAGAACAGTGATGTTGACAGTGAGAACAGTGAAGAGCATGTCAGTGGTCTGAAAGCACAGAAGAGGCAGCGAGGCCGTAAGGTTTCTGGTAGTGGTCGAGGTAAAGGTGCCAAAAAATCCGCAGCAGAGGGAAAAGGCACCGGGCGTGGACGGGGCCGCACTCCTGCAAATAAAAGTCCACAAACTGCTCCGGTGAATGGTGGTAGAAGAGGACGACCCCGTAAGACGTAAGTAACACATACCCTGTGTGCAAATTGGAAATTTTGTTCTCTCTATGCTTAAGAGGGTACTTTATACATTGTCGGCTGTTTTTCATTTTGAAAATCTGTTTTTATATTTTTCAATTTTCAATTGTGCTTAGTGAAAAGTGTCCTTCTGGACTAACACTTCAGATTTTGCGTTGGGGATAAGTGTGAAAATTGATCAAAGCTTGTAACGATTTCTTGATTAATTTTCTATTTCCATTCTTGTCATTTAATTTTAAATGTAACCACCAATTGTGAATTTTTCTTCCCTGAAAATTTTATTAGGGACCTTTTTCATTCTTTCCATTAATTTAACCTTTCTAGTCAGAATGCATCCATTTTGTAGGGTTTATTGGTAGTAGCTTTTATTACCATTGAAGCTAGTTGGTTGATGCTCTTTCTTGGGTTTGAGTCGTTCTGTTATGGGGGAGTGAGGTAAGTTTTGTCCGATGATTTGATATGATTTAGCATTTGTGTTTGGTTCACGTGTGAGGATGCTTGCACAATGTTGATAGGTCTGATACCCTCTTCAATTTTTTTTTTTTTTCTAAAAGCAAATTTTATTGTAAAACTTGATAGATTTTTTTTAAAAAAAAATTCTGAATGAGCGATTTCAATATTTCATTTGATGAATCTGTCCCAACTAGAAGCAATTTGGAAATGCGTGAATTTTTTCCACGCACGCTCTGATTATTAAGATATCCTCAATAAGAAAGTTGAGC
This sequence comes from Bretschneidera sinensis, assembly GCA_023935145.1. NCBI lineage: Eukaryota > Viridiplantae > Streptophyta > Magnoliopsida > Brassicales > Akaniaceae > Bretschneidera > Bretschneidera sinensis. Next base: position 81,296,079 of record CM043701.1, read on the forward strand.
ACCGACAATTCTCGACCATTCTCTCTAATGTTTGCTTTCAAAGAGTAGAAAGCTACAGGAGACATCAGTGGATCTCGATGTGTGAGTAGTCAGATTTTGGTTCTCCCCTTTTCTGGCGAAAGTGAGGGTAATTTTACTTGCGTAAATGGCTATTATAACGTCACGTCAATTACGCTTCGAAGCCATGATTTTGCGTCCCACTTAATAGTGTTTTTTATTTTTTTATTTTTTTATTTTAAATAGAGCGGTTTCTTATTAATTAGGAAAGATCCTTAGCTGGAAGAACTCGAGTCCGGAAATTCTCCCGATGAGGTTACACTATCGTTGGTGTTCATTGCCAATCGAGCTAGGCGGTGAGCCACCCCATTAATAACCCTACTAGTCAGGGGTACTAGTCAGGGGTGGAGCCATCATTTTTTCTTTGGGGACCAATGCTAATGCAGTAACAATAAAATAAAATATAATTTGAACTAGGACAACAAAATTTTTAACATTGAAATAAGATTAAATACATAATTTTAATATAAAAATTATAATATATTACTCGATTAAAGTATATATTTGTCATTAATGTATACTATAATAAACTAATAATATAACAAGAATAAAAAAGACTGAAACAAATTTGAAATTATTGTTGAATAGAAAGCATCAATCCAATGAAGAATAATTCTCCACCAAACTATATTTAGGATAGTGGCTGACATTTGAATTTTTTAAAAAGAAATTATAAAAAAATAATTTATAAATTTATCTTAATTATTAGTCATATAAAATATAGAAAAAGAAACAATAAAAATTGTTAAATTAAAATAAAATGATTTTTGGGTAATTTTTCATCTCTGGACCACTTCCACAAAGCAAATTTAAGATGATGAGAAGATTTTACAATTTATAGGTTGAGAAAGCACATTGTGTCAATTTATATCGTTACAAATGGTCCCAAAATTAATAAATTTATTTTTTATTTTAAAAGGTAACCAATATCTAAGTATAAACACCAACTTAAAGTGATGAACTAAAAAAAAAAGTAATTATTTTTTTTGGTTTTTTTTTATAAGAATGAAGCCTAAAAGCCAACCTACTTTGCAACCTATGATGTTTCTTTTGGTACAAATGCAGCATTTCTCTATTGCAAGTGAGACTAATGTAAAAATAAAGCTTGGGAGAACCTAAAAGGTTAATATGAGTATTCATTTGAAATTTAACATGTATATTACTAAGATTTTTTAGGATCACGATTCTCTTTATTTGAAAATTGAAATGAAGTCAAATTTATAGTGAAATTGAATGTCATATTATTAAATTGAGAATATTCAAATTCAAATTTGTCAATGTGACATTTAATCTCACCATAAAATTGATCTTCGTTTCAATTCTTAAATAGAAATGACCAGTCCGGTTTTTTTTACACAAAACACAATCTAAGACCTCATCAATGATATGGCCAAATGGAGACAATTGATCTAGCCCCGAGCGGCAAGCCTTGATAATCTCCAATGAATCGCTCTCTAGAATGACAGTGCAGCCCTTCTCTGGCAGCATAAGCTTTCATGTCAACTGGCTTAGAAGGTCGTTTAAACTCACGATTCTGGTGCCAATGAAAGACCCTGCATTGTCAAGAATCACAACTCCCACACCCCTGTGAGCAACATCTAATTTCAAAGACCCGTCCACGTTAACATTTTTGCATAACCAGCTGAAGGCACTGTCCAAAGCATCCGTCTAGAACTCGCTACAACCGGTTTTTCTTGAACTACTTCATATTTAAATAGTATATTTGAGGCCACACAGAACAAATCCTTGTCCTCCTTGCCTGCCTCCCCAATCCTGATTGAATTCCTATTCCTCCAAAGTGCCCACGCTATAGTGAAGAAAAGACTCGAACCCCGTTGATCCAATATTCTGCTGCATTCATGAAACCAACCCTTTGTATCAGTCACTGCCATATTACCAATTTCCTTCGGCAGACCTTATTCCTTCCAGACTCGTTTGGAAAACCTGCACTTATTTAACACATGCATCAGTGTTTCCATCCCCTCATTAAAAGCAAAACACGAATTCTTGATTTGCAAACCATTCTTTACCAAGTTAAGACAAGTTGGGAGGATATCTGCAATTGACTAACCAAACGTTTTTTTTTTTTTTGGTTGGGAATTGATGCTGACCAAATGTTTTGCCACAATTCATCTACCTGGATTGAGCTTGAAGCCCAATTGCAATTCCTATCACCACTCACCCGAATTGTATGGTCCCTCCCCACATGGTATGCGCTTCGAACCGACAACAGTCCCTTGCTGTTGTAATGCCAAATTATTTTGTCATTACTCCTATGATTGCTCAGAGGAATGGAGGTTATAACTTCAGCCTCATGAGGGAGGAAAATTTCTTGAATAAGTTGTTCCTTCCAGGTTTGATTGGATGAGTCAATTAGCTCGCTCACCCGTGCACCAATAGGTAACCCGGATTGCGGTGAAGCCATCTTAAAGGACCATGGAGTAGGCAACCATCTATCTTGCCAAATCCTAATCTCTATCCCTATTCCAATATGCCATCTAACACCTCTTTCCATCGTTGGCCTTGCCTCAAGAATACTCCTCCAAGGAAGGATTATACCCACGTCTAGCCTCGAGAAAGGAAGAATTCGGGAAATATTTGGACTTGAGCACACGATGGCATAGTGTATCTGGATCTGTGAGATTCGCCAACACCTCTTTATAAGTAGAGCTGGGTTGAAGCACTGCAAGTCGCGGAACCCCATTCCACCGTTCTTCTTTGTAGCACACATTCTTTTCCAACTCATCCAACAAAATTTCCCATCCTCCTTCCCTTGCCCCCACCAAAACTTACTCATTGTACCATTCAATTTTGGGCAAAAAGTAGTAAGCCTAAATATGCTCATAACGTAAGCTGTAACTGATTGGGCCACTACTTTGATCAAAACCTCCTTCCCTGCCTTGGATAAAATCTTCTCCTTCCACCTTGATTTTCTTCCATACACATCGTTAATTGACTGAAAGGAATTTTTCTGACGTCTCCACCATGGTGAGTAATCCAAGGTAACTTTCCTGTTAGGCTACTGTTCGGACTCCCAAATCTTGCTTTACCTCCTCCTTGGTTATACTTGCTGTATTTGTGCTGAAAAAAGCATCTGACTTGTCAATATTAATTGTTTATCCTGACGAGACCTCATATTTATCAAGAATCTCCTTCAAGGCCAAACTCTCTTTTCCGTTTGCTTTCATAAAAAGAAAGCTGTCATAAGCAAAAAAAGAGATGTGAGATTCGCGACCCATTTCGACAAAGCCAATACATACAGGAGGGATTTTAGACTGGTTTCCGGGAACTTGGAGAGGCTTAGGACCTGTCTCCTTATGTTTCCAAGAAGCGAGATGATTACGACAATTGTGTACCATGCCCTTGAAGCCTACACTGCTTGCAAAAGGACACGTTACCTTCAAAAGAAATCTCTTGCCAGAAACCGTCATCCTACTCGTTCCAATCCATAATCGCTCCGGTAGTGGGTTTGATAAATCCACCGCCACACACACGACCATACATGGGATTCTCTAAGGTAAGGGTTCTCTCATCAACTCGTAAAAAACTTGCGAAATCATTTAAAATGATATTAAAATTTTGTTAGAAAACTCAAAATGTATTAGTTTAAATTTAAAGGTTGTGATTTAAATAAAAAATATGTGATTTAAATCTAAAAAGTGTGATTTAAATTTAAAAGTTGTGATTTAAATAGAAAAGGTGTGAGATTTAATAATTGCTTTTTAAACAGACACGATATAGTCCGTTAAAAACTAACAGATATGATCTTAAGGCTCTCATTAAATTTGAAATAATCATGTCTTTCCAATACCATTTGAAGATGTGCTTCTATACCTATAAATACTCTGCCTCCTCCACTTTCAGAATATGATTCATTTTTCATTATTTCTTATAATTTTTTTCTCTAAAAAATTTAGCCATAATATTTCAGTATTTCAAAGCAGAATTAAATTAGAAGTTCTTCAGATTTTGCTGTCTGCAGACTTCAAGTTTGAGACTTGGTTGCATCTTGAAGACTATTTGTCTGTAACCCATAGCAAACTTGTTTATACAAATAGGCACAAATAAAGCCTTAAAGATAGTGATTAATTCACGTCTCTAAGTATTGATTCTTATATTCTGTTATCGTTTGAAAAATCTTGCAACAATTTTAATGCTTTATTTCTGTCCAACAAAATGAATACAAAATTATTCAAGATGATGAATCAAGACTTCGTCAAGCCAAATAGATTTGATGAAAATAATTTCAGCCGGTGGCAAGACAAGATTATGTTCTTACTTACTGCTTTGAAAATTTCCTATATAATGGATCCTAATATGCAATTCATTCTAGATGATCTAGTACCTAAGGAAGGAGAGCAGTCTCAAACAGATCAAATATGTGAAATTAAGATTTGATTAATTTCCCACGAAACCAAAAGCTACACTTGTAATTTTTTTTCTTCCATGCACTTGTTTACACAAACATTAAAGTGAAGATAGTTTGTGATTTTAAAAAGACTAATATTTAAGTTTGCATGAATATATAAGAGATGAGGTTTAACTAGGAAATCTTTTGATTGCAACAGTAATTTTGAACCGTTGCAAGTGAAGCGGTTGGCAATAAAATTTTATTTGAAAATATAACATGTCCTTTAAGATCTTGTTTTATTTATCATGGTTGTTTTGATACCCTTTACATAAAGGGAAAAATAATTTGCTTTTGCATACAGTGGTATGCAAATTTAATTATTTTGAAAACGAAAGTGGATGTAGAATACATTGGAGAATGGCAATAACATGTAAATTCGTTTGGTTTGATTTGTTGAAGTTGTGAAGCTATTTGATCTGTATGCATTTAAATTTATAATTTAATGTTATTTGGTTGATTAAATTATTTAGTGAAATTATAAATTTACGTGAGATATTAAATTGATATTTATTATAAATTTATAGTAAAAGTCACTATGAACATTTATTGCTCTAGCCTATTTGTGTGCATGAGTTGTTGTCAAATAAATTTTGACTTTAAAACACATGGTTATATATCTGTCTAGTGGGAAAGATATAACATCTCTAGATTTACTTGTAGAAATATGTCTTCAAATAACAGTATCTTGCTTGAGATGTTACTGTTATATATAAATATGAAGTGTATGTCATTAAAAGATAACATGAATATGAGTAACATTGTGTTGAAGCACAATGATAGAGGTTGTTTTGGTATGTGCATAAAAAACTCACATGATAAATTGATACATATGTAAGAAAAATTAATTGTAGATGCACACATGAAAAATGACATATCTAGAAGTGGTGAGTGAGGACACCATATAACCCGAACATTGTGATCACCATGAGTACACTTGCATGAGTGCTATTATATGGTAATCTTAATGAAGAAGACATGGTGATGTATATGGTAATATTGAACAAAGGTTCTAGTGATGAATCAGAGAGTCTAATCATTTGTTTCAGACAAAGTAATAGTTTTTGTACTAATAAAGGTGTGGGAGTAGAGTTTTGATATTCAATATCAAAAATGGGCTTCGTTTGTATGATTCAATTCCTCAAGCATATTTGTTTATGGCTACATCGAGTAGTAACTTGTGTATTCAGAAATAATACACGTAGTAGAAATGTGGGGGTCATTTCGTTATTTAACAATAAAATAATTAATTTCTTATTATTGTTAATATAAAAAAATTATATATATTTTAAATGTGGGGGTATTAATTATATTATAGGATACCATAAATATATGTGAAAATTTGTTGAAATCTTGAAACTTATATGGTTGATATTAGTGAAACCAAGAAATACACTTTATGAAAATTAAAGTGAGAAAACTTAGTGAAGGTTATGCTTTGAGTACTTTATAATACATTATGAGGATACACTGATGCCATGGTAATCCGATTGTATCAAGAGGATACACTAATGCCATGGTAATTCGGTTGTATCAAGAAGATGCACCGATGCTAGTCGGATGACAAGAGCAAGAAATATAAAATACATAGGAGGAGGTGATGTTTCCTAGAAGAGCAAGAAACAAACCTGTATATCTCACATAATGAAATCCGAATTAATCCCCTCGACAGCAATTAAGAAAAATGCTGAATAGATTAATTAGAAATTTATTGTTGAAAATAAATTTTGTGGCCGCATCCTATGCATTTAAAATCCATACTTTGTGATAATGAAGTTTTGTCATAGGTACCTTAAATAGTAAGTCTAAACATATCAGTCTTAGAGATGAGTATGTGAGACAATTGATACAAGATGGTATCATTACAATTGTCTATGTAAATTTAAGCAAGAACTTGACTAATCCACTTACTAAGGAACTCGTAAGAGACCTAGTAAGTAATACATCTAGAGAGATGGGATTTAAACCATTTAAAAGTCAATAGTGATGGTAACCCAACCTAATGCTAGTAGACCACTAGTATTAGGTTTTAATGAGTAATAACAGGTTACTGTGATTGACTGTTGATATTATCACAAAGTTGGCCCATAGTTGAGTAAGATAATATCATTCATTATGTTTTAGAGGATGAGTTAAACTCTTAATGAAATTATAAAATACGTTCTAGTAACGGAAACGCAAGAGGAATTTCACCTATATGAACGAAGGAGTGGTGCCGCTTCTTATAGAGAGTTACAGTTTGCTCTCTTGAATTTCATGAAACTAGGATATAGCATATGGCCATAATAGTGATAAGTGAAAATAAATTGTCACCGAAATAAGAGAATTGTATGTGTGTGGTGGCTATGGTTATATCACATAGGAATATTGGTTTAATCTAAAAGACACCATTCATTTCGATATGAATTTGAGTTGTTTATACTAATAGAAGGTTTTAAATCGAAAGATACATATTTTATGTATACAAGACTCAGAGATATTGTGGCAGTATTTTTCAAAATTTGTTTTTCAAACAAGTGGGAGATTGTTAGAAAAAATAATTTAAAATGATATTAAAAGGTTGTTTGAAAACCCAAAAGGTATTAGTTTAAATCTAAAAGTTGTGATTTAAACAAAAAAGTGTGATTTAAATCTAAAGGTTGTGATTTAAACAGAAAATGTGTGAGATTTAATATATATTTTTTTAAACAGACACGATCTGATTCGTTAAAAACTAGACATGATCATAAGTCTCTCATTAAATCTATAAAAAAATCATGTATTTTCAACTGGAAAAACATGACTTGTCAAAACCACTTGAAGAGGTGCTTCTGCACCTATAAATACCATGCCTCCCTCCACTTTTAGAATATGATTCATTTTTAATTCTTTCTTCTCTAAAAAATTATGCCATAATATTTTAGTATTTCAAAGCATAATTAAATCGGAAGTTCTTTAGATTTTGCTGTTTGTAGACTTCAAGTTTGAGACTTGGTTGTATCCTGTAAGACTATTCGTCTGTAACCTATAGCAAACTTGTTTATACAAGTAGAGACTAATAAAGCCTTAAAGACAGTGATTAATTCATGCCTCTAAGTCTTGATTCTCATATTCAGTTCCCAGTTTACAAATTTTTTTACAACAAAGTTAAGGGGAGGTAAGGTAATCTTACCTATTTTTATACTATAGAAGATTCATACCGCGGATCAAAACTGCTCGTCCAATGGAATAATCTGAATAGAGTTCTCAATTTTATGATCAACAAGGGATAGAGCTTTAATCAAATCATCATTAGACTCCATAAAAACCATCATAGGCTTGGTATCTATTAATCCCACAATAGGGTTTGAACTAAGGCTCAATGGCTGAAAAATATGAGACTTGATAATGGGTAGCTTCGGTCTACCTTTGGAGAACTTCATAATCAAGGTATTGTCGAAAGAGGAGGAGGCCTTTTAGATTTCCACCGGGGTGAAGAAGAGGCTAGTTCACCATTCAGGAGCGATTGGGGTTTGTTTGTGATCACCAAATCTTACTGTAAACAAAAAAAAAAATACCCTAAAAATCTAATAACAGTGGAATTTTCATAAATATTTCCTTATCCTCTCTTTGTGTACTCTAGTCTTCCTCTTAAACCTCGATCTTGGTTTTATTTTCTCAAATTGCTTGTGACAATAGGAACTAAGGACCCAAAAATTTCTTGAGATTTAACCCAGGGGTAATTTGTCATAAAACCAATTGATTTATCTAATTAAAATTAAAAATTAAATTGGGTCATTCGAATTAATTTCAAAGTAGTGTTAGAAGGAATCTAACATGTTCTCATTTTTTCAAATTAAACCCATGAAATCTAAAAGAAAGAATTATTAGCCAGGACAAAATTGACATATAACACTCATGTAAGAGGAATGAGACTTAGGAAAACCTTGTAAAATGAGAGGCCTACGTTGAAGATGATTGAATTTGTAGCATTTTCAGATATTTTATTTATTGAATGAAATTTATTTTTCAAAAACAATCACATGGGATTTATAATTATTCTAAGCCCTTATACATGTGATTGGAATATATGCTAAGGAATTTCTACAGTTCGGTTCCACAAGACTAAAGACCCTACATGAATGAGGAATCCATGGAATTATCCACATGACTGAATATGACTCACACACATGTGCATAAGGACTTATATTTAAATTGGTGGAAGTTAATTTATTAGCATGATGAGCTCACTTATTTATTATGAAATCACACCAATTCATGTGCACCATAAAACACACACACACACACATACACACTTGGTAAATACTTTGATGTATAATTGATTCAATATATACAATTGTTAAATACTTTGATGTAGAACACAGGACACCAATTGATATGGTGATTATTTTAATCCTTGTACTTTGGGGGTGATATTACTTTACTCCATATACTTTCAGTTGTTTCAATTTAATACATTAACTTTCAAAATAAACTAATTCACACTATTTTGTTAGAAATTTTGGTCACACGCTTAACGAAAATTGACGTAGGACAACAAATATACAAGTCTTTCACTCTATTCACTTTGAAGGTGATATTAGTTTCAATGGTTTGACTAAATTTTCACTGGAGTTGAGTGATTTGGTTGATTTAAAAAGTTAATGTATGAAATTGAAGCAATTATAAGTACAAAGAGTAAAATAATCTTGAGTACACAGAGTAAATTCATAATTTAACTAGATAGAAAGAAATATGTTGATCGATGGTTGTAAGCCGGGCTCAGTGTGAGCATGATTTCATCCTCTTTTTAATTTTTTTTTTTTATACTAAAACCCTTAACTTTCTATTTGATTCCCAAGAAAAATTATAGAAAGGGACATAATATTTTTTTTCCTGAATAAATGGAAATTAAAAGGAAAATAAGAATGCATATTCATATCTTGCACTACTAATAATTGTACTGTTTTTCTTTTAATGTTGATAGAATCTTAGCCTAGTAAGCCAAAAGATTATTTTTGATTGGCTATTTTACATGTATATATTCAATTAATTTTTTTCTCCTATTCTTATCCTTCACTAAATTGAAATGTAATGAGACTTTGCTTGAAATTAAGAAAATGATTCTCAAAGCATAGAAGATACATTGATCGCATGTTCGAAACATTAAGCATGTCAATGAATATACCTCAATTGGAAGTTGTTTATCAAGATGTTGCAACTGATTTTCTTTGATTTAATTTGTTAAAATAGTAAATGTTGATGCCAAAAATCTGTTTTCGGGTCGGAGGGTCAAGATACTGGATCTGAACATGATAAAGGAGAAAATAGTGATCTAAACAACCACCGAAGGAAGATGGGAGGGGGGGTGGTGCCTCCGAGGACTCTCCGATGTAGTCTAGGTTTTTTTTAGAGAGAGAGAGAGAGCAGTAATAGTGATGAAATGAATAGTCTGTGTTTTTTGTACCATGAGGACCCCTTTTTATACCAGTGATATGTTTTAGGGAATCAAATCCGTTATTTGCTATCAGGGACGAAGTGGTCCCTAAAATACCGCATATTTTCTTACGCCTTGACATACGAAAAGGTTCTTGGCAATAATAGTCTCATGATGCATTTTTCTGGTTGTATTTTGCTAGATTTCGTCACCGGGTTGCTTTGTTTTGGAAGTTTTATTTATCCATGTGTTCTATCATTATTGGAGGGCGAATTATCCACGTGTTCGATCTTTATTGGAGGAAAAATTTTCCTCTGTATCATAAGCCTCCCACTTTCTTAAGTATATTTATGTGTTTGAGGAAGTATAATAGAGCTTAAGTTGTTGGTCGCATGCCTTAGTTTGAGAGATACAAGTCCGAGCATATGAGGTTCGATCAGAGTGCTCGGCCTTGGAGACGTAGGCCTGAGCATATAAGGCTCAGTTAAAATGCTTGGCCTTGGAGAGGTGGGTCCGAGCATATGAGGCTTGGTCAAAATGCTCGGCCTTGGAGACATGGATTCGAGCATACGAGGCTCGATCAAAATGCTCATCCTTGGAGATGTGGGTCTAGGTATATGAGGCTCAGTCAAAATGCTCGGCCTTGGAGATGTGAGTTTGAACATATGAGGCTTGGTCAAAATACTTGGCTTTGGAGATGTTGGTTCAAGCCAATGAGGCTCAGTCAAACTGCTCAGTCTTGGAGACGTGGGTCCGAGCATATGAGGCTTGGTCAAAACACTGGGCCTTGGAGACATTGGTTTGAGCATATAAGGCTCAGTCAAAATGCTTAGCCTTGGAGACGTGGGTCCTAGCATATGAAGCTTGGTCAAAATGCTCAGCCTTGGAGACATGGGTCCGAGCATATGAGGTTCAATAAAAATGCTTGGCCTTGGAGATGTGGGCTCGGGCATATGAGGCTTAGTGAAAATGCTCGGCCTTGGAGACGTGGGTCCGAGCATATGAGGCTTAGTAAAAATGCTGGGTCTTGGAGACGTGGGTCCGAGCATATGAGGCTTGGTCAAAATGCTCGGCTTTGGGGACATGGGTCTGAGCATATGAGTTTTAATCATAATTCTCGGCCTTGGAGACGTAGGCTCGGGCATATGAGACTTAGTTAAAATGCTCGGACTTGGAGACGTGGGTCCGAGTATATGAGGTTTGGTCAAAATGCTCGATCTTGGAGATGTGAGTCAGAGCATATGAGGCTCAGTCAAAAGGCTCGGTCTTGGAGATATGGGTCCGAGCATATGAAGCTCAATCAAAATGCTCAGCCTTAGATACATGGGTCTGAGCCTCACATACTTTTTGGGCTTTGTTTATTTGGGCCCATGGATGACTTTGCCTTATAGGTCAAAACATCTTTTAGGAACATTTATTGCTGGAGTACTGTGCCGTTGCCTTAGGGAATGAAATGACGGCATATGCTCTCGATTATGCGAAACGTTTCGATCTTTATAGCTGGAGATTAAGTTAATTTTTCTCGTAGGTTATGCCCAGATTCTTGTAAAAGGTGAGAGCTTCTCCTAATTTCTTTACTTCATTCATTTGTAATTTGGAGAGAAAATTTTGAAAGCCCTTAGAGTTTCTTGTTGATCAAAGAGGTCGGTCGCTTGTAGAGAGCTTGGGATTTTGGAGTTATGTTCGGGGTTGAAGTTAGCGAAGTGCTCAGAATTATCCCTTTCGTGATCTGTTTAATTGGTGAGTCCTTCCTTTTTCTTTACAATTTCTTCTGTTGGTAGTTATCGTGATAGACCTAATGATAGTAATAGTGATATTGAAGGTAGTAGCCACAAGATTAGGGGTAGTGAAGAGTTATCTAAGGAGTTGAATGAGGTTATAGGTTTGGACTATGCCTCGAGTGAGGATAACGCCTCAGGTGGTGATGATGCTCGGGAATGATCATTGGCAATGGTTCCATACGAGGAAGGGGAAGAAGAGGAGAAGGGAGAGGATTCTTCTTCTGAGGATGAGGAAAATAACGTTTTAGCAAAGCTCAGGGGAGACATGAGGGTAGAGAAACAGGTATAATGGTTATATAGGGCAAAATTTGTGCCAAACAAATTGGAAGTAGAAGAGCTTCAGGCTTTTAGGCTTGAATATAGGATTCTTGAGGAATTTGTTTTGAGGAATGCTGGGGTAAGGGAGAGGGTTTGTGATGCTCTTCCAAGTGAAAACCCTTTGAGATTTGTGTTTATGCTCAGCATTTGAAGGCTAGGCTCAGATTTCCCCTTAATCATTTCTTGAATCTCGTTCTGAGGTACTTTGATATAGCTTTATGCTAGTTAGTGCCCAACTTTGTGTGTTTGATTACGACGTTCATATACGTTTGCACGGATATGAAATGACTGATGAACATATATATTTTCAAGGCTCATTTTCAGATAAGTAGGCACAACCAATATGGCTGGGTAGTGATTAGTTCTAAGGCCAAGAAGGGTTTGTTGAAGAAGAGACCCACTTTCATCAAGCAGTGGAAAAAGACGTTATTTTTTGTCCAGAGTGATAAGAGTTTTGGAGTTCCATTAACTTGGAGTATGGATCATGTGAGAAAATGCAAGAAACCACATATATTGAACTGTGAACAAGAGACGTTGAAGGCCATGATTTTTGTGCCTATAGATGTTAGCATTTTATATGATAATGAGAAGTTGGCAAAGCGCGGCCTCTGCCCTTAGTGCCTAGGGGGGACTCTTGATAGGGGTATATCCTTGAACACTCTTTCTGTTGTTTCTACCCTTCTTCTTGCTCATTTTTGTATTGTTTTGTTTTTTTTATTGAATAGAGATGGATACTACAGCCAAAACCAAGAAATAGGTAAATAAGATGGCATTGGAGAGAAAGAAGGCCATAAAGGCGGGTAAATAGCCTGTGCCCACGAAGGGGGTGTTGAGGAAACAGTCTCAGGCTCCTTCTCCTATTCCAATTGATGTGGACAGCTCAAGTTCTCTTGAGCCTCCATATATGCCGAGGAACACTGCACCTGTGCCCCATGCAGAACCTTCTCATCCCTGGTCCTCATCTCAGGAGGCCTCTTCTAGTGCCAGAATTCATAGGCCTAACTAAGGTATAAAGACGGACTACTTTGTCTTCTCTCACGCTAGGGTCGCGATGAAGCACTTTATCCTTAGTATAGCTCCGCGAGATGTGATCGAGCTCGAGAGGAAGCTTATTGAGAGTCTATGCTCCGTGGTTGAGGTCTTAGCTTCTCAAGTAAACATTTGTCTTTGTTTGCTTTTATTTTTAACTATTCCTACTTTTGAGTGACTCAAACTTGAGCATTTTCCTATTGTTTTAGTCAAGCGTCATGACTGGGATGCTATCTCATCACTGCCTAGATATGAATGATCTGCTGACCAAGTGTTAGTGAAAAATGGATGATAATTACGAGCTCATCCAATAATAGTAAAATGCTTTGGAAAGGGTCCGTTGTGGTAAAGAGAATGCTAAGAAGGCTAGGGTTGAGGCTATGGAGGAAAAGGAGACAGTGAGGCATGAGAGGGATGCCACTAGGATGGCTAAGCAGTGCTTGAGGGAGGATATGGAAGCAACCATTAGAAAGGTTGTGGAGGAGACTGTGGCAAACTTCAAGGGCTCTCCCTCCTTTCAAGTACCCGTGGAGGAGAAAGGGGGTCTCCAGTATCTTGAGAGATTCATGAAGGCCAAGAGGAAGGCCAAGCTAATTTTCCCCTCGATATACTTCTCCGCCCTTGAGCTTTCATCTTTTGGGGAGGAAGATGCTGGCTCAGAGGAGACCCACGCAAGAGAAGATGGGGAGATGCAGACCTAGCTAAGTGGTGTTGTGGAGGAAGTTGCACCTGATGGGGAGGCTAATCCTTGAGTACCTATAACTTTTTTTTTTTTGTTAAGGTCGATTGTGCCTCTTTTGACTTGTAAACTCATTTCTTATAAATAAACTGCTATCTTTCTCGTCTATTACCTTTTGCAATTTTTAATTTACTGGTGAGGGAGTCTGAGAGGTAAAGGTTTTGGACCTTAGTCTCGGTGTTGGTAGAACCTGTCTTAGCTTATGAGTAGGATGTTGTGAAAACAAAATGTTATTTCATTGATAACGAGGACATTTCACAAGTCATATTAGCGAAACAAGTAAGGCGTAAAACTCAAAGGAGAATTTTTCGGGAGTACACTATTGATAGAATTTGTGAAGATTCTTTGTGTTCCAAGTCCGAGGTATAGGCTTACCACACAGCTCTTTAAGCTTAAACTTGCTAGCTCGACAAATTCTCTTGATGCAGTACAGACCTTCCCAATTAGGCATGAGCTTTCCCATTTTTCGAGAATAGGAAACTTCATTTTTTCACAACACTAGGTCATGTAGCCTAAAATTCCTCCTCCAGACTCGAGAATTGTAATACCTAGCAACTCTTTGCTGTAAGGACCCCAACCTACTTACATGATATTGTCCACTTTGGCACCCCGTGCTTCACTATTTTAAAACACATCATACAATGAGGGGTGACAATCACTTATAAATAGCCTAGCAACTTCCTTTCTAGCCGATGCGGGATACAAAGACATCACATATCTCCCCTCTTAGGGCACATCGTCTCCGCTGTGTGGTCCCATACCAGGCAACCCGCCGAGCAAATCCTCAGATTGAGCTTTCGAGAGTAGTCTCTGATACCACTATAAGGACCCCAACCTACTTGCATGATATTGTCCGCTTTGGCACCCCGTGCCTTACGGTTTTAAAACCGTGAGGCACGGGGTGCCAAAGCAGACAATATCATGCAAGTGGGATAGGTCAAGAGACCGTAGACATGTGATATCGTGGTATCCCACATCGGCTAGAGAGGAAGTTACTGGGCTATTTATAAGTGATTGTCACCCCACCTTGTATGAAACGTTTTAAAACCACGAGGCACGGGGTGCCAAAGCGGACAATATCATGTAAGTGGGTTAGGTCGGGAGACCACTGCACCACTCTGACATGACATGTTTTAAAACCGTGAGGCACAGGGTGCCAAAGTGGACAATATCATGCAAGTGGGTTGGGTCGAGAGACTGCTGCACCACTCTGTACGATGCATTTTAAAAACTATGAGGCAGGGGTGCCAAAGCGGACAATATCATACAAGTGGGTTGGGGTCCTTACAGTGGTATCAGAGTTGACTCTCGAAAACTAGATCGGAGGGTTTGCCCGACGGGTTGCTTGGTGTGGGACCACACAGTGGGGACGTTGTGCCCTAAGGGGGGAAGACATGTGATGTCTTGGTATCCTACATCGGCTAGAGAGGAAGTTGTTGGGCTATTTATAAGTGATTGTCACCCTTCCTTATATGATGCGTTTTAAAACCATGAGGCACCAAAGAAGGCAATATCCTGCAAGTGGGTTGGGGTTCTTATAGTGGTATCAAAGCCGACTCTCGAAAGCACAGCTGGAGGGTTTGCTGGGTGGGTTGCCTAGTGTGGGACCACACAGCAGGGATACTGTGCCCTGGGGAGGAGACATGTGATGTCTTGGTATCCCACATCGGCTAGAGAGGAAGTTGCTGGGCTATTTATAAGTGATTGTCACCCCACCTTGTATGACGCGTTTTAAAACCGTGAGGTACGGGGTGCCAAAGTGGACAATATCATGCAACTGGTTGGGTCGAAAGACTGCTGTGCCACTCTATGCGATGTGTTTTAAAACTGTGAAGCACGGGGTGCCAAAGTGGACAATATCATGCAAATGGGTTGGGGTCCTTATATTTGTTGATAAGTGCTAGCTAGATCTGAGCTTTATCTCAAGCTTTGTCGATAAGATCAACCTTCATCTGCAAGGCTTCTTCATGTTGTTTTGTTCAAAGTTTTGCACCCGTAACGAGAGCACCTCGATTTCCAATGTGATGACTGTTTCAAAACCATATGCCATGAAGAATGGAGTTTCCCCGGTGGGGGTTCGAGTGGTGGTTCGATAAGCCTAAAGTACGTTTGGAAGATGGTTGATCCATTACTTGTTAGCCTCATCTAATCTTTTCTTAATGCCCTGTAGGAGTGTTCTATTGGTTACCTCGGCTTGTCCGTTAGCTTGCGGATACCTTTCTGAAGAGAATCGATGCTCAATATGAAGTTCTTAGCAGAATGCTGTGAACTGAGTGCTATCAAATTGTTTGCTATTATCGATGACCAATACTTGAGGTATACCAAATCAATACTATTAACTTCCAAACGAAACCTTGGGCTTGGTGATCAGTTATACTGGCGAGTAGTTCAACTTCTGCCCATTTGGTGAAATAATCTATTACCACAATAAGGTGTTTTCTTTGACCTGGGGCTCCGGTGAAAGTGCCAAGGATGTCTATTCCCTACATGGTGAAAGGGAGTGGGCTGGTGATCGAGGTAAGAGGATTTGCCAGCCTGTGTGGTACAGAGGAGTAATGCTGATAGTTTTTACATTTCTTAACTAGTTCCATGGAATCTCTTTACATCTTGGGCCTTTAGTATTCTTGACGAAGTATCTTGAAGGCCAACACTCGGCTTTCGAGGTAGTTTTCGTATATTCCTTCGTGAACTTCTCGAAGAGTATAGTCGGCTTCAGTAGGCCTGAGGCATTTCAAATAAGGCACGGTGATGCCTTTTTTGTACAACTGTCCATCCATAATTGTATACCGCGAAGCACGAAAGATAAGTTTTTTAGCTTCATTCTTCTACTCAAGGAGTTGACCATCTCGTAAATACCAAAGGATTGGGTCTCTCCATATCTCCCCCTCGGTTATTGGTAGGACAAGTACTCATCAATGCTTAGACTAGCGAGGGTCTCGAGGTAGATGGCTTGCTTAAGCTCAATATGCCGAGAGGAGGCAAGTCGTGCCAATACATCAGCTTTCAAATTCTTTATCTGAGGAACCTGCATTATTCAGAATGTTCTGAATGCAGTGACAAGTTCTCTGGCCTTCTTGAAATACCGAGCAATCCTTTCATCTCTGGCTTCAAATTTGTCGTTCATTTGATTCAGTACTAACTACGAGTTGCTGTAGGTTTCCAAGACTTTAGCAGCCATTGTTTTTGCTAGTTTCATCACAACAAATAATGCCTCGTACTCGGCCTCATTGTTGGAAGCTTTAAACTCGAACCTCAAAGTGTATTCCATGGTAAACCCGTCAGGGCTACAAAGGATGAGTCCTGTCCCACTTCCAGCGTTGTTGGAGGAGATATCTAGATGGAGAGTCCATTGTGGAGTTCGATCGGTTATCTTCGATTTCGGTGTTTTGATTGGATCCGTATGGAGTGTTGTTTCTACGATAAAGTCTGCTAGAGCCTGAGTCTTGATGACCTTTTGAGGGTTATACCGGATGTCAAATTCTTTGAGCTCTATAGACCATTTGACCATCCTCCCTAAAATATCTGGTTTATGAAGTACTTGTCTCAATGATTGGTTTATCAAGAGGACGATGGTGTGTGCTTGGAAATACGCTCGAAGTTTCCGAGCTGAAATTAAGAGAGCATACACCATCTTCTCTATCGGGAGGTATCGTACTTCTGCATCATGGAGAACTTTGTTAACGTAGTATATGAGTTTCTAGATGCCCATATCTTCTCGGATCAGGATAGAGGCCACTACTTTTTACCCGGTTGACAGATACAAGAAGAGTTTTTTCCCGTTATGGGCTTGGTTAGAAGCAGAAAAGAGCCCAAATACTCCTTCAACTTTTCAAAGGCTTTCTGGAAGTCTTTGGCCTAGATAAAGTCTCTTTCTTTCTTTATGGCTCTGAGGAAGGGGAGATATTTCTCTGCAGATTTTGACACGAAATGGCTAAGTGCTGCTATACATCCGGTTACTGGTTAACCTATGTACTTCTTTTATTGTCTAGGGATGAGTCATATTTAAGATGACCTCGATCTTTTCTAGGTTAGCCTCTATTCCTATTTGGGTGACCATAAAGCCGAGGAACTTCCCTCTAGTGACTCCGAAGGCGCATTTTGCAGGGTTCAACTTCATATAGTGGTGCCGAAGTATTTCAAAGTCTTCTTCTAAGTCAGAATTGTGGTCCTTGGCCTCAGTACTTTTCACCAACATATCATATACGTAAACTTCTATGTTTTTCCCTATCTGTTCACAGAAGATCTTATTCACCAGTCTTTGATTGGTTGCCTAAACATTTTTAAGTTCGAAGGGTATAACCTTGTAGTAGTACAACCCTTGGTCAGTGATGAAAGCTGTTTTTTTCTGGTCAGGCTCATGCATAAGGATTTGATTATAACTAGAGTAGGCATCCATGAAACAGAGAAGCTCATGCCCTGAAGTGATGTCAACCAGTTGATCTATCCGCGATAGGGGAAAACTATCTTTTGGACAGGCCTTGTTTAGGTCTGTGAAGTCAATGTAGATTCGCTAGTTGCCATTTGGTTTTTTGACCATCTTTACATTGGACACCTAGTCAGGGTAGTCTGCCTCCCAAATAAAATTGGTTGCGAGGAGTTTATCAACTTCAGTTTTGATGGATATTTCTCTTTCGGGGGCAAACGATATTTTCTTCTAATTAACTGACTTGTGGTTCAGGTTCATGTTTCGCCGGTGCACAATGACATCAGGACAAATCCCTAGTATATCGGAGGCTGACTATACAAATAGGTCTTAATTCCTCTAAAGTAGGGATAAAAGTGATTCCTTGATATTCTAGGGGAGACTAGAGCCAATCTGGACCATTTTGGAGACGTCTTGGCCAAGTGGAAAGGTTGTCAGTTCTTCCATGGGCTGACCTCGCGGGGTCTTGATCTCATTCTTAAGATCTCCTATTTTAAACGACAAAGTTTCGGTTATTTTTACTCATCTCACAGAATTTAGGTAACAGGACTTAAGAGATTTGCTAGTTCCTTTTGGCTTCACCCACTTCATTTTCATTTTTAGGTGGTAAGTGGACACGACCACTTTCAACTCGTTGAGCATAAGTCTGTCAAGGATCACATTGTATGATAATGGTCACTTTACTACCAGAAAAGTAGTCCATATAGTGGTGGTTCATGGAGCCACTCTCGCTGTGATCGGAAAAACTATGCTGCCTTCGGCAAACACTGGAGCTCCTAAGAAACCATATAGTGGGGTGGAGATCGACCTCAATTAGTCGTCTTTCAGTTGCATTTATGGAAGGCATAATAAAATAAGATGTTCCATGAGCTTCCATTATCCACTAAAATGCGCTTACAGTCGTAGTTGGCAATAAGGAGGGAAACCACCACGGCATCGTCATGCGGGTTCTGTACTCCTTCCAAATCATAATCTGTGAAGGAGATTGTTTGGTTTTTCTTCACTCGCTTATGTGGCTTGCTTATGGAAGCCACAAACCTGGTGTACACTTTGCTGGTTTTTCTAGAGTTACCTCTGGCTGTCGGTCCACCATAGATCGTTTGATAATTATGGTGACTGTGAAATCATGGTTCTTTTGATCATGTTCTTTCTAGTTTAGCTTCAGACTCTTTCTAGGAGCTCAACACTCTCGTTGGTTTTGACTAGAAGGACGTCCGAGGTTTTTTCTGGATCGATTTTCGAGTGCTTTTTCCTGTCGTGGTCCAGTAAACTTTTTCAAGTACCCTCGGCTGATAAGGGACTCAATATGCGGTTTAAAGTCGTGGCACTCTTCGGTGTCATGTCCGTGGTTTCTGTGGAATCGACACCACTTGCTTTGATTTTCACTGGGAAACAATGGCTTCGGAGGCCATCAAAGGATTTTTCTATCTTGACTTGCATCAAGATATTAGTCCTAGAGCCGTTGAGTGGAGTAAAA
The DNA here is from genome assembly GCA_023935145.1 of Bretschneidera sinensis. NCBI lineage: Eukaryota > Viridiplantae > Streptophyta > Magnoliopsida > Brassicales > Akaniaceae > Bretschneidera > Bretschneidera sinensis. Next base: position 81,315,706 of record CM043701.1, read on the forward strand.
CATTCAAAACTGGTGGCAGTTATAGATCTGTTCTCATGATGAGCTTTTTTGGTCGCCCCACCTCAAGAATCGCTAGTTTTTTTCCTCTTCTTCTTTGTTTCCACTTCTCTTTCCTTTTAGAAGACTTGATCATCCTTAGCGAGCATGTATTTCTCAGCTCGAACTAGGATCTCATTCATATCTTTAAGCGGTTGCCTGATGAGCTTAGAGTTTAAGATCCTAGACCCTAGTGTATTTTTGAACGCTAGTATCTTTACATTGGGGTTGAGGTCTGGAATTTCCCAGGTGGCTGTATTAAACCTCGAGATGTACGCTCAGAGTTTCTCACCTCGATGTTGAATGATATTGAAAAGACTTTATGAGGTCTTCCTAGGTCCTTTGCTATTGAAGAAATGCGAGGCAAATGCGTAGCTAAGCTTCTTGAAGGTGCCGATGCCTCCCAGCTTTAATCTAGAATACCACGTACTAGTGGCCTTTTTGAGTGTCAGAGGGAAGGCTCGACACATGTCGATGTCACATCATAGTGGTCTTGTAGAGCTGCAGGTGATCCAGGGGATCCGTCGAACCGTCATTGGGCTTGATAAGTGGCATCCAAAAATTCGGTAGGAGTGAAGCTTCGAGAACTTCTTGACTAAACGACGAGTTTTGGATGTTGAGCTCATCTAGGAAGTTATTGCTCCGACCTTTGAAAGCTTCATTGATCATTTCTTCTATTTCTTCGATTCGTTCGTATCGGTAGAAATTACTTTTAGAGGAAGAACCTCCTCTAGATCTGTTTGCATGAAGTGGTGAAGACTCTGCAGTGGAGTGACTATCGGCAGAGTGCCCATTGCCGTAACGGCTGGTTTGCCTAGAAGCATGGCGCAGAGACGGAGGCGAGGGCTGTTTGCCCCCTCCTCAAACTTCTGCGGAGAGATCTGTCACCAGATGGTAGAGCTCTAAAAACTGTGCCTGGTCATCGAGATGGTGGGATACAGTAAGACGGGCTCCCTAAGATCTTCCAGAGGATCCATCATCATCGATCTTGGGCGGGGATGCTGCATTCTCAGAAAAGCAAGCAGGTCATGGTTAGGGGCCATGTGCTCGATACTGCAGGGAACCTCGAACCAAACTGTTGGCTGTGAGTGCCGGTTCGCGTAGGTGCAACACTAGCTCCGATGATTCGCTTGCCAATATTTTTGGTGGTATTTCTAGGTGGCATGATAACAGATGAGTTCTTTGAAGATTTCTTCCCTTCTACTAGACAACGTGAGATTGTGGTTTCCCACGGATGACGTCAATCTATTATTGCCAAAAATCTGCTATTGGGTTGAAGGGTTGAGATTCCGGATTTGCACACAATAAAAGAGAAAATGGTGATCTAAAATTAGAGGAAAAGGGGTGGTGCCTCCAAGGACTCTCCGATGCCTTTGTTAATCTAGGTTTTTAAGAGAGAGATAGTAGTAATAGTGATAAAATGAATAGTCTGTGGTTTTTGTACCTTGAGGACCCCTTTTTGTATCAATTATCTGTTTTAAGGAATCAAATATGTTATTTGCTATCAGAGACGATGTGATCCGTAAAATAGTGCCTTGACGCCCGAAAAGGTTGTTGGCAATAATGGCTTCATGATGCATTATGCCGGTTGTCCTTTGTGAGGTGTCATCATCGGGTTGCTTGGGTCTGGAAGTTTTATTTATCCACGTGTTCAATCATTATTGAAGGGAGAATTGTCCACGTGTCCGATACCTTTGTTAATCTAGGTTTTTGAGAGAGAGAGAGAGAGAGTAGTAATAGTGATTAAATGAATAGTCTGTGTTTTTTTGTACCTTAAGGACCCTTTTTTATATCAATTATCTGTTTTAGATAATCAAATATGTTATGTGCTATAAAGGACGACATGATCTGTAAAATAGTACCTTGACGCACGAAAAGGTTGTTGGAGATAACGGCCTCATGATGCATTTTGCCGGTTGTCCTTTGCTAGGTGTCGTCATCAGGTTGCTTGGGTCTAGAAGTTTTATTTATCCACGTGTTCAATCATTATTGGAGGACAAATTGTTCACGTGTTCGATCTTTATTGGAGGACGAATTTTTCCCTGCATCGGTAAGAAAGAAAAATTAGAGAGAAGAAAAATATGAAGAAAATGAGTCAAAGTTGTGATGTCAATATCTTATTGCTGCACCGCGTTCCGCTCCGTTATGCTCCATTAAAGATCCTATTGATATTGTGTTTGGGCCTAAAGACTTTGAGTCATATTTAACAGATCTAAAGTTTACAATAAGTTATTTTACCAATTAAATTAGCCGATACTCATATTTATTCTTTTGATGGAACTTAGGCCTTTAATATATTTTTTTATTAATAAAACCCACACACACTACTTGAATATTTAATTGTGTTTATTATTAATCATTATGGAAGAAATGAGGCTGCATTGCTGCCAAATTTTGTGTAGAAATAATTAAGCACTAACAATGTTTGGCTGGAGAGTCGTATTCAGCTCAGTGAGGCAAACCAACATTCGTATTTCATGTTCTTGTTTTGCCTTGGAAAATTGTATCTGTATATTTATTATTTTCATTCAATATTTAAATAAATTTATAAGAACTCTTGGATGTGTTGTCTTATACTAGGTTCTCAGTTTCTGTTTTTTTGTGTCTTCTTTGAACTCTCTTTGTATATTAATGTAAGTGATCAAATTAGCATTGTGGTTTATCATTTGGGATAAGGTTAACTTGCATTTTTATTTGGATTTGATTATACATGTTTTGTGAATCCTAATAACTGCTTTACATTTGCATGATCAGTGTTAAAGCCGCAACTGAATACATCTATCATCTGCAAAAGCAAGAATTTTGTGTCTCTCACCCTCTGTGAAGGGTCAGATAGCATTTAATATGTCGTTTTGCATTTACTAGAGTGATGCTGGGCACAAGCACAAGAAAAAAATCAAGTTCATTAATTTTTGCAAGGACAATTGCTTGGTCGATTGGTGGTAGCAAGTAAATTTACAACCTTGCAACAAATGAAGAAAAGAAAAGTAAGGAAAACATGCAGCTAGCTTTATGGTGGGTTGTGGAGTTTGTTGACAAACCAACAATTGGTATGTTTGTTTTTTATTTTTATTTTATTTTATTCATTTGTTCCCTATGAACACCCATGTGTGGATAGAGTAATGAAGCAAGCAAGAGTGAGCGGCAGAAGTAGTGAGAGAGCGTGAGGTTCCTCCTCTTTGGATGGGTTGCGTGTTTATGATGTGTTGTCTCGTATTCTTAATGGGTTGGTATTGATAGTATAAGTGAAAAATACATATGACAAGTGTGAGAGTGTTCTTTGTGTTGAGAGAGAGTGTACAAGAGTTTTTGAGATAAAAATACAATTGTTATTTTCTTTTTAATATTTTTCTCATAGTAAAAAAATAAGTTTACTCTCTGTGAATGTAAATAGTTTTTGCCAAACCATGTAAATCTAGTATATTCATTCATACTATTTTATCTTCATTTTTTTTTTCTATTAAATTTCTAAGTGCGTGATGGTTTGATTGAATCTCTAATTAATTTGCTTCCGTATGGTCCTAAAAAAAAATCCCAACATGATATTGAAAATCCAATTCTTATTTTTAGAGAGCATTTAACAACTTGTATACTCGTACTCTCTCTAACTGGAAGCTAGAGCGTTCATTAGTAAATCACTAAATCTGTCTCATTAAGGATGCATTCTAACAATTGAGATATCTTTCACACACTTGTAAAAGGATTTTTATATCGTACCTTTAAAAGAAGAATTATCTTGTAAAAGAAACTATACAAGTTTTTGTGTTAGCCTTAAATACATTAAAAGGTTTTGAGTCAGCCTATTAGAACTAAGTTAAAAGGTTTAAAGTTGGCATGTGAAAATTTTGGGACAAGTTCGGTGTGAGCTTACAAAACACTAACTTTGTTATGATCTCATTAAAACAATAAGTTAAATATGGGTGCACTTGTAAAACAGTGTATATTGTAATCGGTGAGATTATAGGGAACCTCCTTATCTCCGTGTGGCAACCACTAAACCTTAGAAACTCATTTGTACCTTATATGGTTAGAGCTTAACATAAAACACAGAGAAATATACATTACTATAGCATCTAGTCTATAGCATCAGCGGCGAGTCATCTCGACTAGATGCCTTCCTTTTCCTTTCATTCAATCTGATGGAGAACAGTAGACTTAACTTATATTTTTCGTTCACATGATGCGGAGGATTGCTATGCACTACAAAAAAAGAAGAAGTTGAGTCTATTTTTTTCCTTCTTCTGAAGAAAACAATAGTACAACCCTCGATGAAATCAGTTAGTGAAAAAAGTGGAGAGAGAAGAAGAGAGGTGCAACAAAAAGTCCTTTTTTTTTCTTAGTCTTCTCTAACTAAAGGGAGTTTTGATTCTGAAAAAAAAGCTACAAAAAGGGCAAGTAGGTCGGCTTCAGCCAGAAGATCTTACCCAATTTTTCGTTTAGTAATGTTCAATCGGTGCTGATAACTTCCTTTTCTCCCTCGGGGGTGGGCTTTGTAGGAGTTGGGCGAACACTTTTTCCTAAAGGATTTAGAGCAGCATGAGCAAGTGAGGGGTGTTGTTTTTAATGGAAAGAAAGATACCACTACTTCGTCTCTTTGTTGGATTGCCGATACGAACAAATTTTCTACTCTCTTCGATGATCATATATAAAAAAGTCTCAGAAACCGGGGCCACTAGAGCTATCTGCGTCGAGTGTGTACATTGGAAATGAGGGCTTTCGAGCAATCTGTGAAGCTCTTTCTATATTCAGCACCTCCGAAAGAAATAGAGAACTTCATTCAGCGACTCTATGATCGCTTGGGGCGAGAATATTTGGTCTTCCTTTTTGCATTTTTGTTGCATGCGTCATTTTTTGTGTCATTTAATTGGTTTTAATCCAAATTAACCCCTTTATGGGTTTTCATCCTTTAAGCGACAAACAAATTCCCAAACAAATACATTGAGATTTAAAAATTATATCTAAGTTTAGAAGTTTTCTATTCATTTATTTATGAGTTAGTATATAAATTATATATAAGGATATACTTATATTTCCAATTTAATATTCCTTAACATGTCTTTAGGAGAAATTTGTAAGTAGACCCAGTCTATATATGTAGAATACATGAATGAAAATGTGACACATATATATATATTTAATTACTTACGTTGCTTGGTCTACATAGATTAAGTGTACCCAAGAGTTTCTCTATTTTTAGGAAACCTGTTAACCAGACCCTAATTAACATACACATATAAAACAATGATATATTTGAAGATAAAATTTTCAAAATAAATTTATATTAACTTTGTGTATTTAATGACATTAATGGACCTTTTGAATTTAAGAACTCATTATATTCCAAAATAAGTGCCGTCTTTGAAAAAGTCAAAAGTTAAAAAAATATATTGTCACAATCAAACTAATTATGATGAATATGATATATCAAATTTTCCCGTACAAAATTAATTATTCTCTTTATATTTTCTAATTGAGTAGTTTGAGTATATAATAAAAGGGCATTAGTGAAAGTTTTTTTGATAATTAATCCTTGAATTTTGATTATGAATAATTATTTTGAAATATTTCAAAATTGAAATACGGACGATTATTTTGAGACAAAGGGAGTTTAATTCTAGTAAAATTAATGCATTATCTTAGCATTGATTACATGTAAGAGATGCCTTAACAAGAAAGTTTAAAGCACTCCTTATCAAAATCGTAAAAAATTTCTTAAAGCAAATATGTTGCCATTTAAGGCTCGAACCATGTGGAATGTTGCTTAATTTTCAATGTGATCTATGTATATTTTTACAAAATATTTAATGTTATTTAGAGCGTCTCCTTCCCTATCCTCCCCCCCCCCCCCCCCCCCCTATTTAGAGCGTCTCCAGCCCTATCCTCCCCCCCCCCCCCAAAAAAAATAAAAGAAAAAGAAGAAGAAGAAATTGTTCTACAAGGATTTTAATTCTCTCCATTTATAGAGGAAATTGGAGGATAAACTTGCCCTATTTTCACCACTAAATTTTGTTGAACTAGGGTCTCAATCAAGAATTTGATTTTGATGATAACAAAATGATTTTGAAGTGTTTAATTTATATGTTTAATGTGCAAAAAAGTTTGAATCAATTGTAAATGTGCAAAAAACGGAGTAGTCAACTACTCTTTCAAGTTTTCACGTCATAAATAACTAAAAAAAGGAATTTGTCCTAAAAACTGAAGTAGTAGTCAACTACTCTTGATTAGTAGTTAACTAATACTCTTGAAGAAATTTGAAGAACAAAGTGGTAGAAAGTTTATGCCAGTGAGAATCGACTCCCAAATCAACTGTCATATTTTCTAACAGCTTAAAAAGTTCTTCAAGGCTATATTTTATTTTCAATTGCTAGAAGTATTCAAGACACTATAAATAAAATCTCAAGAGTCATTTAAAAGGTATGAACAACATACTACAACAAAGAATCAATCCAGAAATCATTATACTCTTCTTATAGAGTCAAGAACTCTATATGAGCTTATACTTGTATATCATTCCTTGTGAGTATTTGTAAATCATTCTAATTTATAAAGAGTTGATAAGAGGGTTTGACTATAAGACTAAAACACTTGTTAGGGTTTTAGTGTGAGCCATAAGACACTTGTAAAAGGTTAAAAGTGAACCTTGGCAAAACATACTCTTGTAACGGTTGAAGTGTAAACCTATAAAACACTTGTGTAAAGGTTTGCTAGAGTCCTGCAATTCTAATTTGCTATTTGAGGATAGTGGATTCTTCAAAGAGGAGTCTTGATGAGAGTGGACATAAGTGCTATATATCATTTGCATGTCTCTGTTCCCCAACTCATTTAATTTAGGCACACTTATTGTTTATACTTGCTTATATTTACTTGTGCTTGAGTTAACTATGCAAAATATTATTTATTTGAAACATATTTAGTCATCCATAGTGTATGCACGTTATGTGCAGGCCATCTAATACAAAGACGACGTTTGGGAACTACTTTCTTAAAGTACAGTTACTTAAACTGTTGGAAATTTTTTATTCATCCATGTTTAGGCGTCAAGGTTGAAGACAAGTACTGTGGTTGGCATTTTAGATGCAAAAATTATTAGCTTGCATATAATAGATTGGCATGAATTTTAGGAATTAAATTAGACGCAACATTAAAAATTCATTTTGTTAATTAGGTTGTATTTAAATCATGGCTGGAAATTTCTTTTTTGTTTTGGTGGAAATGATTGAAAAATTTTGGTTTCAGTAGTAAACCGAAACAGATTAACCTTATATTTCGTTTTACTTTTTGTTTCGGCTGAAAATTTTGGTCGTTTTTGCCTATTTTAGCTGAAACATAACATTTATATGATTTTTATTTTATGTTTTTCTCCTATTCTCCCCAATTGTTTAAATTTGTTTCACATGATATTTTCTTGACAATTACACCTTTAATTAAGTTTAATAATCAAAGTATGCATCTGTTAAACATTTTTAGTTAATATTGCTTTGGATTAATAGTTCTTAAAATAGCATGAACTTGGTGTTGTTAGAGGTGGCAAAATCTGATCGATCAGACCCAAACCCGACCTGACTTGAAAATGCATCAAAATAATATAACCCTAACCTGACCCTAACCTAAGTGACCCGAAACCCAAAATGACTCGAATTCAAAAGGTTCTGAGCTTGAATGAGCCAAAACCAGAAATGAGCCAAACCCGAATGAACTAATATTATAATTTTTTATATTTTTTTAAAAAATGATTTTTTTAAAACTTAAGTAATAGTTAATTGACTAGTTTTTAAATAAAATAAATTATATCATAATTAATTAATTATTGATTTACATGTGTTGATGTGCAAGGTTAAATATTCTATTAATATTAGTAATCTCATTAGTTTCAAATAAAAAATCGAGGAGGTTGGTAAATTTTGCACTGTTCTTTACGTCAGAATAAAATTTTATTTTTAATTGTCCTGAAAAAAAGAATGGAATGAGATGACTATAGAAAATTTAATTTCCAAAATCTGGTATAAGGCGTTACCAGTAAGAATAACTTATTGGACCAGTTGACTGAGATCAATTAAGACTGAATTTTGGGACCAAGAGCCATAACGTTGCATATTGCACTCATAAATTAAATATATTATTTAAAACTTTAGTGTTGATTTATTATTCATTAATTTTTATAGATTTGGACATGTACCTCCTTTAGTTATATTATATGCAAATAATGTATTTTTAATTAAGTATAAATATCTATTTTGTTCTTGACCTAAGACCCTATACGACCCGAGATCAAAATGACCCAAACTCGACCCGAAGTGGCCCATTACCCGAAAGACCCAAGATTGAAAAATGACCCAAACCTGACCCGACCAGACTTGAGGTAACCCGCGATCCGAATGACCAGTGACTCAATATGATCCGAATCCAACTCGACCTAAACACGAATGACCCGACCCGATTGCCACTTCTAGGTTTTGTTTTGCGTTAGTATATTTTGTATTGCAATTATGATGTGATTTTGGTTAATACACTATCTTAATTATCTTATATTTGAATGATGATAGTTTTATTATGATCTGCAGTTATAATTTATATATATATTTTAAAAGGTATGTAATTTGACAAGAATGTATTTGAAAATGTTATCAAATCCAAAACGATGTACTAAAACGAAATGATGTCTGTCATGAAATTTACAATACTGATTTCAAATTAATGCATCATTGCCAACGTCAAACATAGTAAACAGAGCTCACTTTGCACAATTTTATGTCTAGGCTAGCCTATTAATTTGCAATAACCTTTTTTTTGGATTAATCACTTGCTATAAAAAGAGAGCACCAATCAGGCTATAATCAATAGTTTATGCATCCTAAAAAATATATTTTATTGTCTTTTAATTTATCTGTAAAAAAATTGTTGAATTTGTTAACTTTGAGAGTAAAAAATTCGAAACATAATATAATAAATTTGTGAACAAATACAAAACAAAGTTGTGTTTTTCTATCGATATATTAAAAAAAAACTTATATTTTAGTATCATTTTGCTAGACATTACATGTGATATTTCTTTAATTTTATTATTAATGATATCATAAAAAATGTGCACATAATGAGTATCACTTGTTTTCTTTAGATAATTTGTGTTGATGCAAGAAAAAGGTAATAAATGATATCCGATCTTTCTTAGCCCTCAACGGGGTATAGTTTAGGAACCCCGCTGAATGGAGAGATGATGAGAGAGAGTTGAATTCTTTGTTTGTCCAATGATCATGAGTATCTGCAAAAAGAAGTCTCTTAGAGTGTTGTGCTCCGAGGAGGGCCCTCCGACGATTAAGTCAGTATGAGTGTTTAATTAAAAGTGAAGGAAGGATACAAAAAGATACTTGAGTAGAGGTATATAGGGGAAAAAGGATGGAGGATTGAGTAATCCTCTTTGATCTCTTATGTTTGTTCTTTTATTTTTTCTAGATTGTCTCTTTCTCTTCTTATGTGAGACTGTTGTCTTTTCTTTTGTTAGGGGTTCTTACAGGACTTTAAAGCAAGGTATAACTGGGATGTGACCCTTGGATCCCGGATGGCCTTTTTTGGACGTGAATGGATTTTCACCTATCCCGAGAAGACTTCTGTCTATGATTTCTCACATCAAGATTAGAATCTTTAAGGTATGGGATGATACGTCCATCAGATTTGGTGAGGTAGGTCACTTTGTGGGGATGTCCGTTTATGTGTTCGGTTATCTTTGGATTGGGTAATTTTGATTACATTATATGCCCCTACTCCCTGGTGATATCTAAAGAGATTCTTAGGGGAGTAAAGACGTGTTCTACTACAACAATGGAACCAAAACTGAGGTATTTATCTAAAATGTTGTTCCTTAGTGAGTTCTGCTTTCATTTTTCGAAGAATCGTGTATTTGATATTTTGAATCCTCTTCGGGTGGAAGCTTGTAGAACTTGGGAGTGCACATTTTCATGTTAAAGAGAGTTTTATTGACTGAAATCGATTTTGGAAAGGGTTAACACGTCTGGAGTCATTGCTCATTTTGATTGATGATGAGACTGTGTGGCTTCGAAGCCTTTATTTATGCCCGAGGAGTGTCTGTATAGTTGAAGTCACAATCTCTATTTGGTTAGAGATTGTCAGACTAAAGTCGTGATCCTTGATTTATCCGAGGTGGGATTTTATAGTTATAAGAACCTTTAATCCTCTTTTCGGTACGGATTTCGTTTGTTGAAACCCTGCTACTTTGAGATGGAATTTTGCGTTATCGAGAACCAAAATTTCACATCATGTGGCTTTAAGAGATTGAAACCAAGCGTTCTCTTTGACAAGGATCATATGATTAAAACCATACTTTCGTTGGGGTTGTGTGACGAAGTTTTTAGCTCTCGTAGTTCATGGTGGAATTTTATGGCTTCGAGAATCATGATTTAATGTCGGTAAGAGCTATGAATTGGAGTCTTACCCCTCTTCTGGTGGTATAGAACTATGAGATATAGGAGCCCATAGATTATTTTTTAGAGGATTTGTATAGTTGGGGCCTTAATTCCACTTTAGTGAGAGATTGAAGCCGTAATTCCTCTTTTGCTCGAGTGAACTATGAGGTTTAAGAGCCGTAGTTCAACTTCAGCATAAGTTGTGTGGTTGAAGTCACAACTCCACTGTAGTATTGTAAGGCGTGAACCTTGATTCCTCTTTGAGTTAAATTGGGACTGTTTGACTGAAACCTTAATTCCTTTTCAGCCTAGATGGAGCTATATGACTATGGATGCCTTAGTTCCATGTAGGCGAGAATTAAGTGACTGAAGTCGTAGTCTGGCTTCTACAAGGATTGTGTAGTTGGAGTTGTAGTCCTTCTTTTGAAGGATTGACATGGCCACCACCAACTATACTTTTAGAAGGAGTGTGATTGAGGCCGTAATTCCTCTTTTGCTCGAGTGAACTGTAAGGATTAAGAGCCATAGTTCTACTTTTGTGGGAATCTTATGGCTTAAAGTAACAACTCCTCTGTGGTAGGTGTTGTGGCTGTGGGCTTGGATTTCCTTTGGATCTTGTTTTATGTAGGAATCATGATATCTTCTTTCAGGATTTGTATGGCTAAGGTCCTGATTCTACTTTTAGTAGGAACGTGACTGAAGCCGTAATTCCTCTTTTGCTCGAGAGAATTATGGGCTTTGGAGTATAAGTTCTGCTTTGACGAGAATTGTATAGTCGAAGTCACAATTCTACTACAGTGGGAATCGTAAGATGTGACATCCTAATCCCTTCTTGTTGGTTGTGTTTAACTGAGGTTTCAGTTCCTCTTGATTAAGGTGGAACTTTCTGGTTTCGAAGGCGTTTAATTCCACATTAGGGAAGAATTGTGGACCGCAATCCATATCTGATTGTGGATGCTGACTGGAGTCTCGATCCCTATTGATTGAGGTGAAATTTTCTGGCTTTGATGGTGCTTATATGATACTCATACCCTTAATTAAAAAGAGTCAGAAATTTTATAAAGAAAGAAGTACATAAATTTTTGATAGATTGAAGGAAATAGAGAGAAATTTTCTTTTTGAAAGAAAGTTAGAAATTTTTTTAAAGCTTAAAGGATGAACTGGTTGACCAAGTGATCGATTGGTTACCCAACAGGTCAGCTAGTAAGGGTGACCTATCAATTGACTGGTCGGCTAACTAGGTGGATAAGTTGGCTGGATAGCCGACTGATAATGAAGAAATGGAAAATTTCTAAGTTTTGTTAAAGAGGCAGTTGATTGGTTTAGAATCGATCGGTCGGTCAATTGGTAGGAAGCTAGTTTACTAACCGATCGACTGGCCGACCGATCGATTGGTCGACTGACTAGATGATCGAGAGGTTGGCAGCCCACCAATAATGTGTGCGCTTTTATTGTATTAGATAAGGGGTCATTTACCACCCAGGAACAAAGCAAGGATGATAGGTAAGAAGTCACCATTTGACTTTCAAGGGTGTAAAATTATTTCTCATTGGTCTACGTGAGATATTCCAATGCTTGGGAGATTTGGGTCCAAAAGAGTGAGGATTTAAAGCTCCCTATCTTACCTAGACCGAAGTCTAGCCCTTTGTGTTTCAAGAAAATTAATCAAAATTTTAATTCAAATATTATTACTATAAACTAATAATAAAACCAAGCACACATTTTACAATTCATATTCAAACAAAGCGACACCAAACAACAAAATAAGTTCCATAAAAGTAAGTATGTAGAGGAAATGAATTACTTTAACTATGAATCAAAGAAAATATTAGAACTACTTACAAATTTTGGATTAAAAAAATGTGAAGTAAATTAAAGTGCGCACATTTAAACTAAATAAATTAATTATGTAAGTTAAACTAGATGGATTAAATTAAAAGATTAAATTAAATATGCGTGTGGGTTAATTCTAAGTGTGTGCGGGTGCATGTGTCACGGGCTGCAAGCTTAAGTCGCCAACCGTGTGACCTTAGGCTCGGAAATACCTCCTTGGAATGCCTAAGTCAGCCTTCCTCTTAGCTACTTAAGAGAACCACCCTCGAAGCTAGACCCACTCAAAGAAAAAAAGCAACACGAGAGAATATGAGACAAAGCTAGAGAGTTTGTTATTCCTTAAATGATTGAATGATTTACAAGTGAGGGGGATGCCCCTTTATATAGGGAGAGCTCCCTTACATCTATGGCTAACATCTTGCCAAGTGACATAATCCTACGGTACTATAAGTGTAGTACAAGTGTAGTATCAAAGTACAAGATACTACCTTGTAGTGCACGTGCAGTACAATGCTATACATTATAATCAAAAAGTGTACTAGGAAACTGATGTGCAAATTTTAAATGCTCGCAAGTGCACGAATGACAAATAGTATTGCGATGAGTTTACTCTCGAGGTCGATCTCTCAAGGAATTGCAGTGGTTTAAATTATAAATTATTTTTTTAAAATTACTAAAACAAACTCTGAAATTAAGTCTTAAACACTCTAATTAAAAGATTGGTGAAGAGAAAATTGAAATAAAAAAATTAAGTAAATTAAACAAAACGAATTATGAAGAGATGAGTATAATCAATGAGAACAATTGGGAGTTTAGCTTGCTATCCAATCATGAATTGGAACATTTGGTGAATATAAAGAATTAATCAACATCCAAGATTATTGGTATTTCCGCTAAGACTAGAGAATGCCATTGATCGTGTTTATTCTCAATTTATAACTAATTAATTAAATCTCATGGATCGTGTTCATCAATTAATTAGTTAAATTAAGTATAAGGAAAATGCAACCACCTAAATCACAATTTGATTTGAATCTTGATTTAAATTCATATTCAAGAAAGCTTAATTAGGTGTAGATGATTTGTCTTCAACCTAATCTCGAATATTAACCTTGACTATCAATAATAGATGGCCAATCCACAAGCAATAATCAAAGGTATGAAGGATATCGAATAAGAAATAATCTAAAAAATTTAATAAAACTAAATCCATCAAAATATCCAAAACAATCAAGGCAGGTAAGTCAAACGCCCAACAATGCGTTCAGCTGCTCATGTTTAAATCCCAATCACAGAATTCAAATACTAGGGTTTCTAATGATGAGGGTGAGGACCAGGCCTTGGCTATTGAGGACTATAAGGTAGATATAGACTAAGATTTTATGGTTTTTTTACTCTTGGCTATTAGTTCCTTTTGTAAAAAAAATTCTAAGTTAATAAAGATAGCCTTTTTTGCTTTCCATTCGATGTATCCACTACCCATACTCTTGATGTAATCTAAATAAGAGTCCAAAAAGGAAAAGCATTGGGCCTTCTCCTCGGCATTAGAGAAATTTAAAGAAAACTTGGCTAAAAAATAGGCTGTTCCTTTTTATAGAATATCTAAGGATTACATCAATACTTAGCGAAACAAAATCGGTGAAACAAAATTGGCGAAACTAAATTGGAAATAGCTAGAGAGTATTTGGAGGGATTCTACAGGGAGAACTTGTGGAGGTTCTCCACATTGCAAGTGCACGGCACTGGTTTGCCATCCAAGTCTTTAAGTTCGAACATACCAGCTCGACAAACTCTCTTGATGCAGTAAGGACCCTCCCAATTCGGGGGGAATTTCCTCGTTTTCCAGGGGTAAAATACCTTTTTCTTTCTCAAAACCAAGTCGTGCAATCTAAAAATCCTCTCCCTGACTTGGGAGTTTTAGTATCTTGATACCTTCTAGTGATAGGCAGCAAAGTTGATATGGGCTTTGTTTTTAGCCTTGTCTATCAAGTCAACATTCTCTTGAGTGCCTCTTTGTCATCTATTTCATTATAGTTCTACACTCGTAATGATGGCATTCCTATCTCGAGGGGTATGAAAGCCTCGAATCCATAAGCCAATAAAAATAGGATTTCTCTAGTGGGTGTTCGGGCAATAGTCTGGTAGACTCAAAGGACATTCGAGAGGTGAGTGACCCATTATTGATCGACATCTTCAAGTCTTTTCTTGATGCCCTATAGGAGAGTTCCATTGGTTACTTCGGCCTGTCCGTTGGCCTAGGGATAGCCTACTGAGGAAAAATTTTGTTCAATTTGGAGGTCCTAGCAGAAAGATTTGAACCGGGTTCTATCAAACTATGTACCATTGTCGGTGACCAATATCCTAGGTATGCTAAATATGTAGAGAATCGACTTCCAGATAAACTCTCGAGTCTGGTAGTCGGAAATGTTGGTGAGAGGCTTGACCTCTACCCATTTGGTGAAGTAATTGATGACTACTATCAAATTCTTCTTTTTCCTTGGTGCTTCTCGGAATGGACCAAGGATATCCATTCCCCACATGGCGAAATGAAGAGGACTAGTGATTGCTGTTAAGAGATTGGCCAATTGTTGGGGTATGGAAACATGTTCTTGACAAGTCTTATACTTTTTTTACCACCTCAGCCGCATCGTGACTCATCTGGGGCCAATAGTAACAATAGTGGAGTATTTTAAATGCTAGGGCCCGACCTCCAAGGTGGTTACCACATATCCCTTGGTGTACTTCCCTGAGGGCATAATCAGCATCACTAATTCCTAAACATTTTAAATAAGGAGTAATGAGGCCTTTCTTATATAGTTTTCCATCAATTACAACGAATCTTGAGGCAAGAAATATGAGTTTCTTGGCCTCACTCTTTTGATCAGTGAGTATGCCATCCGCTAAGTACCTGAGGATCGGATCCATCCAGATTTTCTCCCTAGTAAATGGTATAACTGGTACTTTATCGATGCTTGGAGTGGAGAAGGTCTCAAAGTAAACTGCCTGAGACAAAATTAGAATGTCTGGAGGAGGCAAGCTGAGCCAAGGCATTTACTTTCATGTTCTCCGCTCGAGACACTTAGGCTATTTGAAACCTTTTGAAGGTTGCTGCGAGTTCGTAGGCTTTCTGAGATATCTTGCAATCTTTACACCTTTGGCCTTATACTCGTTGATCATTTAGTTCAACAATAGTTGTGAGTCATTGTAAGTTTCTAAAGCCTCAGCAACTAGTGTTTTGGTGAGTTTCATCCAAGCGAGCAGTGCTTTGTATTCATGTTCATTGTTTGAGGCTTTAAACCCCAACCTTAAGGCATACTCAATTGTGAACGCTTCAAGGCTACTGAGGATGAAGCCAGCCCCAGAACCAGTGTTATTAGACGAACCATAAACATATAGTGTCCAACTTGGTATCAATTCGGTTTCCTTGAGTGCTTGGACTTCGACTGAGCTGCCGAGAAAATTTGTTATAAAATATGCTAGGGCCTGTGCTGTGATAGATATACAGGGCTTGTATCGAATATTAAATTTTCCCAGTTCAATGGACCATTTGATGAACCTTCAAGAAATGTTTGGTTTGTGGAGGACTTACCGTAGAGGATGGTCAGTGAGGAGGACTATGGTATGAGCTTGAAAATACGACCAAAGCTTTTGGGCGGTGATTAAGAGGGTATAAGCTAATTTTTCGATTGGAAGATACCTTGTTTCAACATTGTGAAAAATTTGACTAACATAATAAATGGGTTTCTGTATCCCAGCGTCTTCTCGGATTAAGATCGAAGCTACTACGTCTTAGCCTACTGATATATAGAGAAAGAGCTTTTCCCCTATGATGGGTTTAGTTAAGAGAGGTGGTAAGCTCAAGTACTTTTTCAGTTCTACAAATTCTCTTTGACATTCTGCATCCCAGGTGAAACCTTTAGCTTTCCTGATTGATTTAAAGAAGCGCCTTTTGGCAGATTTAGACATAAAGTGACTGAGTGCCACTCGTCCAGTTAACTTTTGCACTTCTTTAATGGTCCGATGAGGGTTCATATTCATGATTTCCTTTAGTTTTTCTGGGTTAACTTCTAGTCCCCGTTGTATTACCATAAAGCCCAAGAACTTCCCTGCAGTGACTCAAAAGACGCATTTGGTTAGGTTTAACCTCATTTGGTGGCAACATAGTATTCTAAAGGCTTCTTCTAGATCAGACTTGTGATCCCTAAAACTAATGCTTTTAACCAACATGTCATCCATGTAAACCTCCATATTTCTCCCAATTTGTTCCCTGAAGATCTTATTGATCAATCTCTAGTAAGTGGCCTTTGCATTCTTGAGCCCAAAAGGCATCACCTTATAGCAATATAGGCCTTGATCAGTGATAAAGGCGATATTGGGTCGGTTGGGCTTATGCATTAAAATTTGATTACACCCAAAGTACACATCCATAAAACTGAACAGTTCATGCCCAGAGGTGGCATCAACTAGCTGGTCGATTCGAGGCAAAGGAAAAATATCCTTTAGGTATGCTTTGTTGAGATCTGTAAAGTCAATGTAGATCCTCCATTTACAATTAGCCTTCTTGACCATTACCATATTGGCGATCAACTATGGGTAATCAATTTCTTAAATGAAGTTAGCAGCTAAGAGCTTATCCACTTCTTCTTTAATGGCACTTTATTACTTAGGAGCAAACGTCCTCTTTTTTGGATAATTGGCCGATGGTTCAGGTCCAAATTAAACCAATGAACAATAAATGAAGGATTGATCCAAAGCATATCAGAGGTCGACCAGGCAAAGAGATCTTGGTTTCTTCACAGAGATTAAATTAAAGATCTTTGAGGTCCTTAGTAAGACCAAATCTAACTAGTATAGTCTTTGAATCTTTTTCGTTTAGGGGGATAGGGATGAATTCTTTTTCTAGCTGTCCTCGTGGAGTTTAAAGTTCATCTCTCAAGTCTTTTATTTCCAAAGGCAAAGTTTCAACTTTCCTTTGGCCTTTAATAGAATTCAAGTAACAGGACCGGGAGGTTTGCTGGTTTCCTCGAACTTCCCCCACACCTTCGTCAGTAGAAAACTTTACCTTCAGATAGTATGTAGAGATTGTTGCTCTCATCTCATTAAGGTTTGGTGTCCCAAGTATCACATTGTATGACGATGGATGCTTCACTACCAAGAATTTAGACTAGACCGTAGTGAGTTGTGTTAGAGTCCCTGCAGTGACTGGGAGAACTATGCTTCCTTCGGCGAACAACACCGTTCTCAAGAAGCCATATAGAGGAAATGCTAATGGTTTGAGCTGGTCATTCCTCATATTCATCTGTTGGAAGGCTTCATAGAAAAGAATGTCTGCCGAGCTCCTATTGTCTACCAGGACTCGCTTGACATTGTAATTAGCGATTACGAGGTAGGTAACCATGGTGTCATCATGTTGTGTTTGTATTCCCTCTAGATCCTCATCTGTAAAAGATATTACCTAGTCTGTCTTCATTTGTTTGTGAGGTTCACTAATTGATGCCACTGACCGGGCGTAAGCTCTTTTCCTATGAGTGGACTAGTTTCTTGTAATTGGTCTTCCAAAAATGGTTTTGATGATGCTAGTAACAGTGGGAGGGTGTCTTTGATTAATCCAATGGTGTTTCTCTTCTCATATAGGTTTTCTAGGGCTTGGCCTAGGGCTCTTCCTTGGACTCTGACGTCATCGATATGACCTCTTTGAGGCTCGTCGAAAAGGGCGTTGGAAAAGATCCTCGTAATCTTGAACTTAGCAAGATTCGATGTATTCCCGTAAGTACCCCCTTTAAATTAGGGATTCGATCTACTGTTTGAGGGTGTGACATTCCTCAGTGTTGTGACCATGATCCTTATAGAAATAACACCACTTAGCTCGGTTATCCCTTGGATAGAGAGGTCTTGGAGGCCATCGAAAAAGGTCCCGGTCTTGAATACTTAGAAGTATGTTCGTCTTGGAGGCACTTAGCGGTGTGAAGTTCTCAAAATTAAGGGGAGCTCTTGCCCTCCCTTCTAGGTGTGATTTTTTTTGGGAGCTTTCCCTGGGCTCATTAGGATCCCTCTTTCTCTTTTCCATTCCACCATCTCTTTCACTCCTAAACACTTAATCGTCTTCTGTGATCATGTGTTCCTCGGCCCAGGCAAGTATGTCATTCATATCCCTAGGAGGGTGCTTGGTCAACTTGAAGCTAAAGGTTCCCGACTTGAGCCCATTATAAAAGGCTAAAGTTTGGACAGCAGGATCAAGGACAAGAATTTCTAGAGCAATTACATTGAACCGTGAGATATATTCCTAGAGCTTTTCTACTCTACGTTGGGTGATGCTACAGTGGCTTTGTGGGGTCTTCTGAGGCCCCTTGCTACTTAAGAAATGAGACGCAAAGGTGTGGCTTAGTTCTTTGAAGGAGCCCATTCTGCTGGGTTTAAGGTGATTGTACCAAGTGTTAACAGCCATTTACAAGGTCAGAGGAAAAGCTATTCACATAATGGCATCAGAATGGCAGTGCATCATCACGGTTGTCTTGTAATGCTAGAGATGATCTATGGGATCCGTGGTTCCATCATATGCCTTTTGGAGTTATCTATAAGCTATATAAGTTTATCCAAAAATCGAAGTGGCAGAATAGCATCAGGCCTTTCGGTGCAAAATCATCATTATGCCCTTTGTCATGTGTCGGGAGGATATTGACTGTTTTGTCATGGTTATAAAATTACCATTTTTACCTTAGAGATTAACACGTGTCATCATGTTATTGGAGAGGGAATTTTCCTCTACATCATGGATTAATCGAATTTGAGTTACTTGGAGCTTGACTTTTTAGGTTTTAGGTCAATCAAGTTAAATCATTTTCAAATGTTTTCGAGTTTGAACCGATGGCTTTGCGGGAGAGACGAATCGGGTCAAATTTTACCCATATAACTAAAAACAAAATAGCAACATTTTTTTTTATTTTTATGTTTGTTTGTTTTATTGAACATTTTTTATTTAAAAAAAAAAAGAAAAGAGCATCATTTAATGTGGGTCCCACTTTAACATATTCATGAAATCCCACTTGAAGCAGCTAGCCTTGTACACGTTGATCATGTAGATTGTAAGAGACCATGTGCTCATACGTGTCATCAGATAATCCTGCCAACATGTCGAGTGAAGACAAAAAAGTTGTCAATGGGGTTGGTTACTAGTCAGATTAGATACCATTGGGGATCAACATCATATGTTACCTACTAGAGGAATACTCGACAACCTCCGTTGCCTCTTACAACACACCTTTGTTTTTTTATCATAAGAGTATTTTCAAATAGTCAATAATGTAATTAATCTCATGATAACTCACATAATTTTTTGGAGAGGTGGTCCTGCTTGGTTGTACATTTGTGTTCCCTGATGTGGTTGAATTAAGTACACAAATGTGATGGAATGCTTATTCATATTGTCATGTATAGAGGCGATAAAATTTGGTTGG
Organism: Bretschneidera sinensis; assembly: GCA_023935145.1. NCBI lineage: Eukaryota > Viridiplantae > Streptophyta > Magnoliopsida > Brassicales > Akaniaceae > Bretschneidera > Bretschneidera sinensis. The sequence continues at coordinate 81,335,447 of CM043701.1, forward strand.
ACCCAATGCCATTTGATCCACCAAATTTAAAAATATATTAAAAATAATTTAGTACATAATTGGCTTAATTTCTTTTGAAGTTTTTGCAGTGAAAAAATAGAATATTAGGCTAAATATCTATTTTTTTAGGTGATTTTTAATAAATCAGATGCTAAAAATAACTTTGAAAAACTTATCTAAGCCTAAAACTAAGTCTTATAATTTTTTGTTCTAAAATTAATTTTGATTAAAATTACATTCATAATCTGTCTTTAGATGATAAGGGTAAATGTACCCTTCCCATTATATAAATATCGTAGGAACTTGAAGCCATAGTTACGAAGCTTATTCAAAAACTCTTGGCTTACTCTTAAGAGAAGAAATTTTATTTATGCTCCACAGATACTTATCCTATGGATTATGTTTTCGAGGGCGAGGTCAGTACGCCTACAACACCAATGGGAGCATTTCTTGAACTTCCCCCAGCACTTGACAAAATGGAGGACGATCCAACTGCAGTTTTGGATCCCACTCAAGAGGTTAACTTGGTTAATAAATGGGACCATTGATAGGTGCTTAAATATTCATATTTAAGCCCCCTTATTTACATTTGTTAGGTCCTTAGTTATGTTAACTTAGTTCATTTTACTTCATTTGTGTGTTTCACATGTGTTTTATAGGTCTTGGAGAAAAAGAAGCATTTTTGGCACTTAAGGGAAGAAGCTTAGAGATCTTGGAGCAGCTTCTGGTCAAAGTGCAATCGATCGCAATACTGTATGCGATCGAGCGCACATGCGATCGTTCGCACACATGAAGGATTGAGCGCAGCACTGCGATCGAGCGCAAGATGCATGCGATCGAGCACACATATACAGCGTGAACAGTAACTGCAGAACCTTATTTTGGAAATAAGAGAGTTTTGTGTTTTAGGAAAGTTTAGGAACTCATGAGGCTTCTAGGACTACTCAAGCCCTATAAATACATCTGTAAAGCACACACAATTCATGACAACTTAGAGAACACTTCTCTTATCTTTTACTTGGAGTTGTAAGCTTTGGGAGAGAATTGACGCCTCTTCTCTCGGATTTATTCTTCTCTTTATGTTTAGTTTATATATGATGTTTATTTTAGACAGTATGTGTAACTAACTTTCTTATAGGGCTCGATTGAAGCCCTAGTTATGCTTTCTCATATATTTATTCATTGATAAAATCTTTGCCAATAGCCTTTATTATGTTACTTAACTTGATTAATGCCTATGCTTATTTAAATTCCTCATATGTATGTGTATGGCCAACATATGTATGTGGTACGGATTGGTTAGTTAGATCAATTTAGATGACCGAGTCCTGGGTCTAACATTAGTAACAAAAGATATCCACACCGGATTCTTGGATTAATCAGCATGGGAAACCGGGAGTAGATACCATGCCCTAGGTCTCATGTGGTTGTCGATTTCCATTGTACTTATGCTTTCTTAAGGAACAACTCAAGCAGATACCATGCTGAATCTCTTAAGGAAGAAAAGAGTTAAAGTAAATACCATGCCTAACTCATTGCTTAGGGAAATCAATAGCTTAAGGAGTAGATACCATGCCCTTAGGTTGGTGACCATTAGGTATACATGATAAGGCTAGTGCACTGATACATTATACAATTGGGAAAGTATGACTAGTGGTGGATATCAAAGCCCTATGTCTTTATTATTATCAAATCACATACAACAGTTATTTATTTCTTTTTACTCTAAAAGAAACTAATTCTAAAACCGAACTTTACCAATCCCTGTGGAGATGATCTTACTTTCGCACACTATACTATACTGTTGACCTTGTGCACTTGCAAGTAAAACTAGTACGATTATTCACTTATTTATTTAGGTGTATTTTCGTCCAACAAGTTTTTGGCGCTGTTGCCAGGGATTGCGCTAAAGTTCTTTTTAGAATTACTTTCGTTTAATCATTGTTATTGTTACTTTATTTTCTGTTTACCATCTTTATTGTTCATCAAAACCTAATCGATTTCTTTTTTGTTTCAGGTACATCAAACCCTAAATCACACTTTCTATGATACTTGCGATCGATCATAGCCTTCTGTGCGATCGAGCGCAAATAGGACAGAGAGTTACCTGAGCAGCAGAGTTAAGTTGTTGCACTGAAACAGTTTTTGCTGATTTATGCACGGACTTCGATCCCGACATCCAACAGTCTTTCCCCTCAATCCCAAACTTGAGTGGACCATCCGACAAAGCCTTAGGGACAACTTCAAGGAGAACGAAGAAGAAGTCGAGAACGAAACACTAATGGCAGAACAGTTCGAAAACCAGCAACCACCTGCACGAGTACCAATGAAGCACTCCTTCATCCCACAGAACATTGATCATCCATCATGCATTACATATCAACCTGAGGTGGCAGGAAACTATTACATATCTCCGCAAATATTGAATGCTTTGACTCACTTTAGGGGTACTCCTAATGAAGATCCACACTTGCACCTCCGAGAAATTTTCGATCTTTGCAAGTTCCAGCACATACAAGGCCTAGACCAAGAAGGAATAAGGTTAATTCTGTTCCCTTTTTCCTTGAAAGATAATGCTAAACTATGGTATAATTCTTTGCCTGTAGTTTCCATCCACACTTGGGAGGAGTTGGCAAGCAAGTTCCTGAGGAAGTTTTTCCTAGCCCAAAAGACGAGGCAAATGAGGAAGGAGATCCAGTCTTTCCAACAAAAGGATGGGGACCTCTTCTTCGAAGCATAGGGACACTTCAACGAACTGCTACTCAAATTCCCACACCACAACTTGCCTCAAGATGAATTGGTACAAGCCTTTTACGAAGGTTTGAACGACACTAACAAAAGTATTGTTGATTCAGGTTGTGGAGGAGTATTGATGGAGAAAAGCAGCGAAGAAGCGATGGAGCTCTTCGAAACCCTTAGCGAACACACTCAGCAGTTCTCCTCTCGAGGTAGACATGTAACCAAAGGTAAAGGTGTGTATGAGGTAAATCTGAATAGAGGATCTTCCCCTCAAATAACAGTATCGGAAAGGAAAATAGACTTATTGGTAAAAGCAATGGCTGCTCGAAATGCCTCATCCAGCCTACCATCTACCCCACTCCAGGTATGCGCACTATGTTCCCAATACGATCCTAATACTGATACTTGTCCTTTATATTCACCTGTAGATACAGAACGAGCAAATTACGTGGGACCTAATAACTATCCACCGAAGAACAACCCCTTTGCAAATACATGCAACCCTGGATGGCGAAATCACCCGAATTTCTCATGGAACAACAATAAAAACAATCAAGGACAGCAATTAAACCCCCAGCCCACTACTCATGCTACTCCCGAATCAAATAAGAACGACCTCGAAAGACTTGTGAGACAACTGGCCACTCAGTAGCAGCAATTGATGACGTCACAAGAACAGTTCATGACTCAGCAAAGACAAACCACTGCAAAACATGAGCAAGTAATTCAAAGACTAGATGTACAAATGGGACAACTGGCTAAAGAGCTTAGTGGTAGAAAGCAAGGAGAGCTCCCAGCTCAAACACTACCCAACTCTGGGGGGCATCAACAACTAAATGTTGTAACAACCTTGAGAAATAGCAAGGTGGTAGAATCCGACGAACCTGACAAAACATCCACCTCTAAGGTAAGTGAGATGGAAAAAGTAAATACACCCCCACTATTTCCTCAAAGGTTGGTGAAACCTGAGATAGAGACCAAATTGATTAACATTTTTGAAACCTTGAAAAAGGTAGAGATTAATATTCCTTTGTTAGATGTCATTAAACAAATTCTTGCATATGCTAAATTTCTGAAAGATTACTGCACTAACAAAAGGAGGTTTCATGAACATGAGACGGTTGCCTTAACCGAAGAGGTAAGTGCTGTGCTTTTAAGAAAATTACCACCTAAACTGAAAGATCCTGGTAGTTTTACTATTCCTTGCAAGCTAGGTGACCAGCTGTTCGAGCATGCACTATTGGATCTAGGAGCGAGTGTCAACCTGCTGCCATACAGTGTATACAAGACACTAGGTTTGGGGGAGCTTCAACCAACCTCCGTCACTTTGCAATTAGTTGACCGAAGCGTCGAACGACCGAGAGGTATCCTTGAGGACGTGTTGGTAAGAGTAGGAAAATTCATTATACCTGCTGATTTTATAGTATTAGATATGGAAGAATGTACTCTGCCTTTGCCTCTCCCCATCATCCTAGGACGCCCCTTTATGATAACTGCTGACACTAATATTAGTGTAAAACGGGGCATTGTCACAATGAGAGTAAATGATGAAGAGATAGAATTTCAAATATTTAATATATTAAAGTCAACCAATAATGATAATAAATATTCTAATGTGAGCTTCATGCAAAGTGTTGTTGAGAAAACTTCTCAGGACCATCACACCACTACATTGGAGACCATCCCTAAACATGAGGACACAAGAGTAAACATTAGGCTGGAGGAGGACAACGTGATTAAAGATGTCAATACAGCTGCACACCTCCTCAAGAACACACCACAACCTTCAAGTAAGTATTTTCTTCAAATTGACCCTCATGCAAATACTAATACTACTTTTCCTTACTTTATTGACCAGGAATCAAAAGTGGCAATGAAGCAACTATCAAGGGCACTTGAACCACCTAACGTAGGCTCTAAGTGCCCCCTTCAATGGGAGTAGCACTGTATCAAGAGAACACTTGAGACATTTCATATTTGCCGATCATGTAGCTCAAGCGTCTCTACTGAGATTAGTGGTACTGAGGCCACTAAGACATGGTAAGGTTGTATCGTTCCAAACTTTTCATTTTTTTCAGCTAAGATAAGTTTTTATTTTTTCCCATGCACACTGCTTACGATCGATCACACCATTCAAAGCGATCGAGCGCGTTATTCAATGTGCTCGAGCGCACAAGTGCGATCGAGCGCATCCCGCGTACGATCGAGTGCACAAGTGCGATCGAGCGCATCCCATGTGTGATTGAGCGCACTCGTGGCAGACAGTTTAGTATAAATTTAAAAATGTTTCATTCACACACTCTCACTCTCGTCACTGTTCACTCACACCCTCTCACTCGCACTCTCCCTTCTGCCACCACTCTCACACTCACCACTCTCATTCACCACTATCATCCACCGTCACCATCACCACTGTCATCCACCATCACCAACCATCACCGCCATATACCCCCTCCCCATTACACATTCCTTCCATAGATAAGGTACCCATTTCGTTCACACACACACATTCTTTATGCTTTATTTACACTTTCAGTAAGTACAAATTATCATGTGTGTGATGGGATATTATTTTCTACTTGCAGGAGGTTAGGAGCGAATTCAAATCCTCAAGACTAAAGCTTGGTTTTTTGGTGCACACCACTTGTTCGAGGAAATACTTGACCGTGTCCGATCGAGCGCACAACTGTTGCGATCGAGCGCATAGCCCAGTGTGCGATCGAGCGCACCTATTTTGAGATCGATCGCAAATTAGGTAGAGGCAAATAGTAGCATGTCCAAACCATTTATTTCCACCTCCGATTCATCCAGCAGCTGTGCTTCGTCATCCCAGCCCAGTATCGAGCAACGAGAGCTCTTATTCGAGACCACCTTCGCCATCGATGACGTATTCAAGCACATGGACACCACTCAATGGGCTGTCCAAGCATTTAAACATCAAGGGTTGAAGAGGCTTTTCAAGCTAGTTTGCTCGACTGCTTACTCTCAGCTCGTAGTCTAGTTCTATGCGAGCCTATCCTTTGATTATAGTAGACCGGGAGTACTGACTTCTTCAGTCCAGGGCATACCCGTCGAGGTGATTAGTGCCGATATAGCCGCTGTTCTTTATTGCACTGACGAATCCCCTCCAGAGGACACCAATATCGAGGAGCAGTTGGAATCTTTTGCCCTAGCTGAGATTATTATGGATATGTGCGTTGGTTAGTACGCCAACAGACACAACAATGCAGCCAATCGGTCAAAGTTACCTCCACGACTTTGGCTTGTCGACACGATCCTTCAGTGCAATGTGTGTCCATTGGGGCACAAGACACAGTGGAGAGACCAGTTTCTACAGACCCTATAGACCTTCCACAAAGGTCACTGGTACTCTATTCCGGCTGTTATATGGAGCCAGTTACACAAATTCTGGGATCATGTCCATGGCCGACAGACCACCACGGCCAATGCATGGGGCCTCTCTTTCCCATTCCTACTCTCCTACATACTCAAGAAGAAAGGGATTAAAGGGACCACCAACGACGGACCAATGCGAGAGCATCCCTTCTTCGGGAAGGCTCAGTGGACAGATAGCCTCTCGCACATGCCTCGAGGACTCCCGGCACCTGCTCCAACAGCTGAGAGAGTTGAGGAGGATCGTATGGAGATTGAGACCCCTGTCGTTAGCCCAGTGCGAGAGGAGAACCATTCGGACATAGGACCCACTGAGTCCCAGCACTTTCTAGCTGAGCTGTCCTCCTTCCAAGGTGAGGTCTCTACCACTACCATACTCGTGCATCAGCGCATGGATAGTTTGGAGGCACGGTTTGCACGAAATGAGGCTATGCTGCAGGCTATTCTTGATCGCCTACCTCCGGCACCCCGTACCTCTTCGACTGCACCACCTGATGATCAGCAGTGAGAGGATACCACGTCTGGCTGAAGATGTTAAACTTAGCGCTCATGGGAGGCACCCCACAATATATCCTCTTTATTAGTTTATTTTGTTTTATTATTTGTATTTCCTAGTTTATTTTTCTATAGCTGTTTATTATTACTTGTTTTCCATTTTATGTTTGTTTTTCTTTCTTTTTCAAGGACAGCGTGAGTGCATCCAGTTGAAGTTTGGGGGCATGCTACGAGCAATGCCAGCCATCAGTTCTCCATCTCCCAGGTCAGCTCCTTCCATGCCATTCACACATTGGGGACAATATGCAATTTAAGTTTGGGGGTATGGGGACACATTCACACACTCACTATGTCCCATTTTTTTGTTGTTTTGTTGTGTTGTTATTCTCATAGATAAATGCATGCTCATACTGTTCTAAAACATTTTGGTGATCTAAACAAAGAATATGATTTGACTTCATAAGTGAGCTTAATACCTTCATAAGTTTTGAACATAGATCACCTCCTTTTAGGCATTTAAGGATTCACAAGTTTGACCTAAATGATCACAAGCACATTAGCACATGATTGTGTGGGGTATGACATGTAATTTTGATTTGTATGTTCCTTTTGCTCGACTGTGAACCAAATGACCTATTAGACTAACATCTTGGCATAAGAAGATAGAAACAAATTGTTAGTACTCAAAAAGAAAAAAATGCGCCTAATAATCAATAAAACAAACTTTTCACTGAGTAACTGGCCCTCTTGCCTCAGTAAGCAGTGCGTGTCTCGTCAAAAGGTGGAAATTCTGATTGGTAATATTGAGACCAGTTAGTTTCGTAGCCTTTTTAGCTCGAGTTAGTAAGTCCTTAGGGATGTCTTTACACCTAATGCCCTAAAACCATTTGGTTTGGGAGTCATTGGCTAAACGCTCGTTACATTAGTCAAATAGAAAGCTTAAAGGAACTAACTTGGCAAAAATCTCACAATTAAAAGAAAAGAAGAAAACTTATGCCATCTTTGTTGATTCTAATAGGAAATTTGGTGAATTTTGAGTCATCGAAACACTACACATTAGAATTATTTGGAAACCTAATCTTTTATGTGCTAGTTCATCACACACCAAAGTCGAACTTGAGATGTCTTAAACTGCCTCATAAAAGTGATTTGCGTTCAAAACTCTTATTCATTGCAAAGATATGTTTATATGTGTTAAGCTTGCTCATGAATGCGCATCATTATTTTGTGTGACAATGATGAGAGTCATAAAATGCACCTCAACAGTGGTTAATTGTTAGCATTTTATGATTGATCTCGGTCTTTATTGTGCTTTTACATATTAATAACTCTAAAGTGATATTATTGGACCACTGACTTATTTCAGTGTATTTTCAGGTACTTTGAGTTCAAGAAAAAGCAATCGTTGTTTAAAGCACTAAGAGCCCACACTCCCGGAGATACAAGATGGACTGCTGCCTGCAGTGCGATCGATCACACATCCTACATCGATTAAACTACTCTGCAAGCAGTGCGATCGAGCGCAACAGCAGAACGATCGAGCGCATGTCCCACATTGACCAAGATTCACTTCAGCGTGCATGTGATCGAGTGCACTAACTTGCGATCGAGCGCAAGTGCAATCGAGTGCACTAGAGCTGCGATCGAGCGCACCCGGACAGTATCCCACATCGGATGGTTAACACACAGCACTCCGGGTGTTTGCCTATATAAGACCTCCTCTGCTTCAGCTTTAATCATTCAATCGGAGCTCATCTGAATACATCAGAGAGTGAATCCATAGGGCCTTTAGGAGTAATCCAAAGGGCCTTTAGGTTGAATCCGAAAGTATAATTTTGAAGGCAAGCTGAGGAATCGCTGAAGCTTTCGCTACCGAGGAGGAGATGATTGTTAAGAGGCCGGAGGCAACTCAAGGAAGCATGAGCTCCATGAGCAGCTAGTCTTCAAGCAAGGCGAAGGGATGAATCCCTAGGTGTAGTTGTTCTTATTTCCTTTATTTGATTCAGTTGTACTTTGGTATTATTTTCATTAAATATTGTTATGTTTTATTCTTTAATTTAATTAGTAGATTTTTATTAGTCCGGTGATTACATGCTTCTTTTCCATATAAGTTTAGTCATGCTTTTCTTATGTGTATCTGTTTGGGTGTAATTAAGTCCGATAGATCTCTTTTATAGATTTGTCCATTGCTGCGGTATTGTCGTTAGATATATCGTCGTCTTTTGATAATTTATAAGTTGGGGTCATATGTGCATGAAAGTAGAGAATAATTCATAACAATTACATTAGGATTTATAGTTGCACTTTAATTGAATATTTTCCGATTGCCTGTTTGGGATGTGAAACTTGCAATCGAGACAAAAACAACTTAATCAAGTTAGGATTAGAGCAACGAGCCTAGGGAGGATTCCCGGAACCTTGTCATTCTTAATTATATTTCAAACCTATTTACACAATTACCCTTTTGCACAATCAAAAACTCAGATTCATTTAATCTTTTATCATTTGTGTTAAGGTTAACACCTTATTCTGTAATTAACTTGTTTCCCTGTGGAATCGACGCCCCAAAACTATACTACAATAACCGTGTTATATTTTGGGCGTAATCGAATTTTGGCGCCGTTGCCGGGGAAACGCGCTTCAGTACAAAGAAGTTTGTCAACTTTTGCCATGATGGTAAAAGAGTTGTAAATAGTTTTTCTTTTCAGTAGCTGTAAAGGCGGTAACTTTGTTCCTTTTTTTAGCCCACTGCATTAATTTATTTTATTTTATTTTATTTTATTTTATTCTTTCTTTTTATAGGATTTTTAGTATTTTGTGAACTTGCATGCCCAGATATAGGGACACTTTGGGTAGATTTGCTTGTAGGCCTGTGTTAGAGTCAGAAGAAAACTTTTTAAACCTTTTGTTTAATAGTCCATCTAGTCCTGAGAAAATGAGTGAACACGAGGATCAACCTAATAGGACCTTTCAGGATTACCTCCACTTTACACGCACAACCACACCATCTTGCATCCTATTTCCAGCCAGCATTCCCCAACTAGATCTTAGGACAGGGATGATATAGTTACTCCCTACATTTTATGTCATAGAAAATGAAAACCCGTATGTGCACATTAGGGAGTTTGAGGAAGTTGTTGCAACTTTCCATGATCAAGGCGCAACTGCTGATATTGTGCGACTTAAGTTCTTTCATTTTGCTTTGAAGGATAAAGCTAAGAGTTGGCTATACTCACTTAGACCACGATCTATTGGGTCATGGACTGAAATGACTCGAGCCTTCTTTAACAAGTACTTCCCTCAACATAAGACTAATGCGTTGAAAAGAAAAATCTCCACCTTTGCACAAAAGGAAAATGAGACTTTGTACCAGTCTTGGGAGAAGTTTAAAGAGCTGTTAAGTATGTGCCCACACCATGGGTATGAAAATTGGCGTTTTGTAAGCTATTTCTATGAGGGTCTTACCTATAGAGACGCCAATTTATAGAGATGATGTGCAATGGGGGATTTCTGTAAAAAGACCCCGATGAGGCAATGGAATACCTCAATGAGCTTGTTGAGAAAGCTCATACATGGACTGGACCTAGTGCTACTGAAAGCACGAATAGGTCACGACCTGTAGGAAACCCTAGTGGAGGAGGAATATACCATCTTAGGGAAGAGGACAGCATGAAAGCTAAAGTCGAAATGCTCACTAGAGAGTTTGATGCATTTAAAACTAAGGGCTCAAAGCAAACACATGTGGCTAATCATACCAAGTCTTTAAAGCCGTGCTTTGTGTGTGGCAGGGTAGATCATCTCGCCAAAGAGTGTCCCACATTTTTATATACGAGAGGGGCATATGAGGAACAATGTAATGCCTTAGGCATGTACAAGAAGCCTCCTGCACCTTTCTCTAACACTTATAACTCGGGGTGGCGAAATCACCCCAATTTCAACTGGAAATCTAAAAACCAGCATATCCAGCCCCCTAGATCATCCCCTGCACCTTATCATGCACCCTCATCCTTTAGGAACTCCTTAGAAGACACCTTACAGGCCTTTATAGAGGCACAAGGTAAGACAAACCAAAGGTTTGAGGCATTATTTACACAGGTGATGGAAGAGAATAGAGAAACTAGGAGCCAAGTGTCTAAGTTAATAAGCTCTTCAACTGTGACTGAGCGAGGTAAGTTCCCTTCCCAAGCTCAGTCCGTACCTCAGAGCCAACATATGGCACAAGAAAATCTGAAAGATGTAAATGCCATTGTGACCCGAAGTGGTAAGTCACTACACATCCCACCAATGAATGTATCCGAGGATATGGAAAAGGGTCAAACTAGTAGTGATACTAAGCTAACCAAAGACCCTGAAGTGACCCAAAGTCCTGTTAAGGCACCATACCCTCCAGCCTTAAGGTCAAACAAGAAAAATCTGGACTTAAACAATGAAATCTTAGAGAACTTAAGGCAAGTTAAACTTAATCTTCCCCTTTTGCATGTGATTAAACAAATTCCTACCTATGCAAAAGTTCTCAAAGATTTATGCACAATTAAGAGGAGACACCATGTCAAGAAAACTTCATTCCTAACTAAGCAAGTTAGTGCTTTAATTGAGGAAAGAATTCCTCCAAAATACAAGGATCCAGGTTGTCCTACCATTGCTTGCAGCATTGGAAATCATGAGGATGGACAAGCCTTACTAGATCTAGGAGCTAGTGTGAACCTAATGCCATTTTTCATTTATGTACAGCTAGGTTTAGGGGAAATCAAACCAACAGGTGTAGTGTTACAATTGGCTGACCGTTCAGTCAAAGTACCCCGGGGTGTGGTAGAGGATGTGTTGATTCAGATTGATAAATTTTACTATCCTGTTGATTTCCTAATCCTTGATACAACTTCTGCTGTTGACACTAACTTGAAAATTCCTTTGATTTTGGGTAGACCTTTCCTTGCTACTGCAAATGCTCTGATTAATTGCAGGAATGGACTCATGAAGTTGTCTTTTGAAAATATAACCCTAGATGTGAACATTTTCAATGTTGCAAAACAGCCCGAAGATGAGGATGAAAACCACCAGCTATATATGCTCGAGTCACTCATTGATGAGGGAGTTTCCATGGCTCATGATTTTGATCCTCTTAAGAATTTTCTTGTTAATTCTGAGATTGATTTATTTGATGATAAAACTAATGTAATTGATGTTTGTGCTATTTTTGACAAATCTCAGGATTATGACACCCGCCCATGGCAACCAAGGTTCGAAGAGTTGCTTGAAAGAAGTGAAAAACAAACCCCCTCAAGAGTGGCAGCACCTAAAGTCGACTTGAAGCCACTACCTAAGGGTTTAAAGCATACATTTCTCGGTCCAGGTGATACTTTCCCTGTTATTATTTCATCTGAATTATCTGAGACCCGACATGAGAAACTGATTCAGACCTTAATTGCACATAAATCAGCCATAGGATGGAGCATGGCTGATTTGAAGGGAATTAGTCCCCTGATCTGCTCCCATAAAATAAATTTGGATAAAGGAACCAGTCCTCGTAGAGACCCTCAAAGTAGACTTAACCCCACTATGAAAGAAGTAGTGAAGAATGAAGTACTGAAACTGTTAGATGCGGGTATTATATACCCCATAGCTGATAGTAATTGGGTAAGTCCTACGCAAGTCGTTCCCAAAAAGTCTGGAGTCACTGTGGTAATGAATGACCTAGGAGAGTTAGTCCCTACTAAACTTGTGATTGGGTGGCGTATGTGCATTGATTACAGAAAATTAAATGCTGCCACCCAGAAAGACCATTTCCCACTTTCTTTTATTGATCAAATTCTTGAGCGTGTAGCTGGTCATCCTTTTTACTGTTTTTTTAGATGGTTATTCTGGTTATTATCAAATTGAAATTTCATTAGAAGACCAGGATAAAACCACTTTCACTTGTCCTTTTGGCACTTATGCTTTTCGTAGAATGCCATTTGGATTGTGTAATGCCCCTGCCACTTTTCAACGTTGTATGATGAGTGTTTTTAGTGACATGGCTGTAAATTGCATGGAGGTTTTTATGGATGACCTGACTGTTTTTGGATCTTCATTTGATATATGCTTGATGAATTTGAAAAAAGTATTAATTCGTTGTGAGGAAAAAGAATTGGTCTTAAACTGGGAAAAATGCAATTTCATGGTACCATCTGGCATTGTCTTAGGACATATTGTCTCTTCTAGAGGAATAGAGGTTGATCAATCTAAGATTGAATTAATCTCTAAATTGCCTACACCTAAGACAATAAAGGATGTGAGATCTTTCCTTGGTCATGCTGGTTTTTATAGGAGGTTTATACAAAATTTTTCCAACATATCTAGACCACTATGTGCCCTCCTAATTAAAGATGCCCCATTTGAGTGGACTCAAGCTTGTCAAGAGGCCTTTAAAACGCTAATTGGCAAGCTTATTTCAGCACCTGTAATGCAGTCACATGATTAGAATTTACCCTTTGAAATCATGTGTGATGCTAGTGACTACGCTGTAGGTGCTGTTCTTGGACAGCGAAGAGAGAGAAAACCTTTTGTCATTTACTATGCTAGTAAGACTTTGAATAGTGCTCAGATGAATTACTCCACAACTGAAAAAGAATTGCTAGCTGTAGTATTTGCTTTAGATAAATTTCGTGCATATTTAATTGGTTCTCCGATCCTCATTTTTACAGATCATGCGGCTCTCAAGTACCTTCTTACAAAGAAGGATGCTAAGGCACGCTTAATAAGATGGATCCTACTCCTACAAGAATTTGACATTACTATCAAGGACAAGAAGGGAGTAGAGAACGGAGTAGCTGACCATCTCTCAAGGCTCACATTTGAGGACACTTGCGATGACACACCAATTAAGGATGACTTTCCTGATGAGCATCTACTCTCTGTTAATTCTTTACCATGGTTTGCTCACATTGTGAATTATTTGGCCACATGTGCGATACCTATGGATTGGAGCGCTCAAGACAAGAGGAAATTTTTGTATGAGGTACATAATTTTTATTGGGATGACCCCTATCTTTTCAAGTACTGCCCTGACCAAATTTTGAGGCGTTGCATCCCTAATGAAGAGATTTCCAGCGTCTTAGAATTTTGTCACTCCCACGCTTGTGGAGGCCACTTTTCAATGAAAAAACTGCTGCAAAAATTTTGTAGTGTGGATTTTATTGGCCTACCTTGTTTAAAGATGCAAACACCTATTGTTGCTCATGTGAAAGGTGCCAAAAGTTAGGAGCTGTGTCTCGTCGAAATATGATGCCCTTAAACCCTATTTTGGTAATTGAAATCTTTGATTGTTGGGGCATCGATTTTATGGGACCCTTTCCTCCTTCTTTCGGATACCTTTATATCATCGTGGCCATAGACTATGTATCTAAATGGGTAGAGGCAGCAGCTTACCGAAGCAATGATAATAGAACGGTAATTAAATTTCTTAAAGAACATGTGTTATCTCGATTTGGTACGCCACGTGCTATAATTAGTGATCGAGGTACACATTTTTGAAATCGTTCTTTTGAAGCTTTGATGAGAAAGTATGGGGTGTTACACAAAATTTTGACTGCCTATCATCCTCAGACGAGTGGGCAAGTAGAGCTCGCTAATAGGGAGATTAAACAAATTCTAGAAAAAATGGTTAATTGGGATCGCAAAGATTGGTCTTTGAGACTAGTTGATGCGCTTTGGGCTTACCGTACAGCTTTTAAAACTCCCTTAGGTATGTCACCTTATCGGCTTGTCTTTGGAAAGCCTTGCCACTTACCTGTAGAGCTCGAGCATCGAGCGTATTGGGCAATCAAATCTTTTAACTTTGACATAGGAGAAGCAGGTAAGCTTCGGAAATATCAATTGACCGAGTTAGAGGAGTTAAGAAACGATGCTTATGAGAGCTCTAGGATCTATAAGTCTAAAATGAAAATATTCCATGATAAAAATATTTTGAGGAAAACATTTAAACCTAATGATCGGGTGTTCTTATACGAATCTAGGCTCCATAAGCATCCTGGAAAACTTCGGTCGAGGTGGACCGGCCCTTTTATAGTGAAAACTGTTTTTGAAAATAGGGCGGTAGAAATTGAAGATACTAGGGATGGTCGAATTTTCAAAGTCAGTGGTCAACGACTTAAGATCTTAGTCGATAGATCAGATTCAGAAGTGGAAGACATTCCACTTATGGATCCGGTCTACGTATCCTGACCACACAACACAGGTACGTAGTTACTTTTATTTTTCTTTCTTTTGTTTTGTAGTTTTTTTTTTATTATTATTTTAGTCCATTTTAATGATTAATTTTTAGTGTGCTAACACCCCGTGGTACACCGCAGTTGCCTTCTTTTTGTGTGTTCTATGTTATAGATCGAATCTTCAACAAGAAGTTGAGCATGCGGTTCAATTGGTCGTGCACGATTTTTTTTGCTCCACTCACCTTTGGTTAAACAGGGAGTTTCCTTAATTTTTGCTTTTACATTGAGGACAATGCTTATTTTCAGTTAGGGGTGAAGGAGGAGGAAACACATTTTTTTTATATAACTGTTGAACATTTTTAAACCGTTGAACTGCTTGGTGCCATCTTTGTTTTGTGTTTAGCATGCTTTGTGTTAGCTTTAGAGTCAATTTACATGTCAATGATATAAAACTTAATTGAGATAGCATATAGCATTCAGAAGTAGTTAAATCTTGCTTCGGTTTGAAATTAATTTAAGTATCAATCTTGATCTGGTTTGAGACTCTAGTTTATGGTAAGATTGTATGATTAGTCTTAAACATTTAGAAAAGTTTTATGTGTGATAATTTTGTGAATATTTTTGCGGTCTCGACAAGCTCTAGAACTTACTTGATAACCACTTGAGGCAAATTCCTAGAATGCACACTACTTAGGATATGATATAGGCCATTTTTGAACCGTTTGAGCCTTTCAAACCTACCATTGCTATATTTATCACTAGTCACCTATTTGAGCCTTTTTCTTGAAAAGAAAAATTGAGCCTCGTTTCTTTCGATAAACTATTTACTTACCTTTATGAGCCTAAAAATATTTTTATCCTTACCTTTCTTTTAAAAGAACTTAGTTATACACATGTTGTGAGAAGCACTTAAAAGGAGTAAGGGTGGAAATATGAAAAAAAAATATCACTACCGCAACCCAAGTACATTAAAAGAGATAAGTTGGGGGTTGTGGAAAAGATAAGAAAAAAAAATGATGAAAAAGAAGGTGAATGGTTATGTGCCAAAATAATAAAAAAAAATGAATTATGGCAAAGAAAGAAAAAGAAAAGAAAAAAATGGTGATTTGTTGAAAGAAATGCTCGAAAAATGGTTGAAAGAGTTGGGTATGGAAGTAAAGGTTATCAAGTGCTTAAAGTGATTGTGTTGAAAGCTAAGAGATTGAGTTCTTTTACTTGTGAATCTTTCCCATTCTTCCTTAGCCTTTACCTTAGCCTAACGTTACAAGCTTATTAAAGACCTTTTGATCCAATGTAGTGTGATTTTTCTACAATAGTGGAGAGTGGTTTGAAATGTAAGCATATGGAGCTTGTTTTTGTGATTGATGCCACGAAACTTATCATGTTTTAGAGGCCAAGACTTGTATTCACGAATCCTATGCATAAAATTATCCGGGTGTTTGGATTAATGGATTGTGGTAAGATGGATATTAAGAGTCAATAACGATTTTATGGTTGATGCTTGAATTATTTTTGGATTTGCGTAAAATTTAATGATTCTATATGCTGTGTGTTATGTGCAATTTTTGAGACAAATTGTGAATTACTCTTGGTTAAGACTAATATTGCTTTTCGTTTACTTTGATTCCCAGCATAGAATTCATCTCTTATTTTCGCTTGAATTGCTAGGGACTAGCAATAAACTAGTTTGGGGTTGTGATGAGAGTCATAAAATGCACCTCAACAGTGGTTAATTGTTAGTATTTTATGATTGATCACAGTTTTTATTGTGCTTTTACATATTAATAACTATAAAGTGATATTATTGGACCACTGACTTATTTCAGTGTATTTTCAGGTACTTTGAGTTCAAGAAAAAGCAATCGTTGTTTAAAGCACTAAGAGCCCACACTCCGGGAGATACAAGATGGACTGCTGCCTGCAGTGCGATCGATCGCACATCCCACATCGATTAAACTACTCTGCAAGCAGTTCGATCGAGCGCAACAGCAGGACGATCGAGCGCACGTCCCACATCGACCAAGATTCGCTTCAGCGCGCATGCGATCGAGCGCAAGTGCGATCAAGCGCACCCGGACAGTATCCCATATCGGATGGTTAACACACAGCACTCCAGGTGTTTTCCTATATAAGACCTCCTCTGCTTCAGCTTTAATCATTCAATCGGAGCTCATCTGAATACATCAGAGAGTGAATCCAGAGGGCCTTTAGGACGAATCCGAAAGTATAATTTTGAAAGCAAGCTGATGAATCACCGAAGCTTTCGCTACCGAGGAGGAGATGATCGTTAAGAGGCTGGAGGCAACTCAAGAAAGCATGAGCTCCATGAGCAGCTAGTCTTCAAGCAAGGCGAAGGGATGAATCCCTAGGTGTAGTTGTTCTTATTTCTTTTATTTGATTTAGTTGTAGTTTGGTATTATTTTCATTAAATATTGTTATGTTTTATTCTTTAATTTAATTAGTAGATTTTTATTAGTCCAGTGATTACATGCTTCTTTTCCATATAAGTTCAGTCATGCTTTTCTTATGTGTATCTGTTTGGGTGTGATTAAGTCCAGTAGATCTCTTTTATAGATTTGTCCATTGCTGCGGTATTGTCGTTAGATATATCATCGTCTTTTGATAATTTATAAGTTAGATCATCTGTGCATGAAAGTAGAAAATAATTCATAACAATTACATTAGGATTTATAGTTGCACTTTAATTGAATATTTTCCGATTGCCTGTTTGGGATGTGAAACTTGCAATCGAGACAAAAACAACTTAATCAAGTTAGGATTAGAGCAACGAGCCTAGGGAGGATTCCCGGAACCTTGTCATTCTTAATTATATTTCAAACCTATTTACACAATTACCCTTTTGCACAATCAAAAACTCAGATTCATTTAATCTTTTGTCATTTGTGTAAGGTTAACACCTTCTTCTGTAATTAACTTGTTTCCCTGTGGAATCGACACCCCAAAACTATACTACAATAACTGTGTTATGTTTTGGGCGTAATCAGACAACCTGAAATTTTTGCGGACATTATGATTATTGGTTTTATCTATGTGGCTTTACTTTTCTTCATTTTAGTTTTTAGTTTTGTATTGCTACGGGACTAGCAATATGTAAGTTTGGGGGTGTGATAGGTGCTTAAATATTCATATTTAAGCCCCCTTATTTACATTTGTTAGGTCCTTAGTTATGTTAATTTAGTTCATTTTACTTCATTTGTGTGTTTCGCATGTGTTTTATAGGTCTTGGAGAAAAAGAAGCATTTTTGGCACTTAAGAGAAGAAGCCTGGAGATCCTGGAGCAGCTTCTGGTCAAAGTGCGATCGATTGCAATACTGCATGCGATCGAGCGCACATGCGATCGTTCGCACACATAAAGGATTGAGCAAAGCACTGTGATCGAGCGCAAGACACATGCGATCAAGCGCACATGTACGGGTGTGAACAGTAACTGCAGAACCCTATTTTGGAAATAAGAGAGTTTTGTGTTTTAGGAAAGTTTAGAAACTCATGAGGCTTCTAGGACTACTCAAGCCCTATAAATACACCTGTAAAGCACACACAATTCATGACAACTTAGAGAACACTTCTCTTATCTTTTACTTGGAGTTGTAAGCTTTGGGAGAGAATTGACGCCTCTTCTCTCGGGTTTATTCTTCTCTTTATGTTTAGTTTATATATGATGTTTATTTTAGACAGAATGCGTAACTAACTTTCTTATAGGGCTCGATTGAAGCCCTAGTTATGTTTTCTTATATATTTATTCATTGATAAAATCTTTGCCAATAGCCTTTATTATGTTACTTAACTTGATTAATGTATGTGCTTATTTAAATTCCTCATATGTATGTGTATGACCAACGTATGCATGTGGTATGGATTGGTTAGTTAGATCAATTTGGATGACCGAGTCCTGGGTCTAACATTAGTAACAAAAGATATCCACACCGGATTCTTGGATTAATCAGCATGGGAAACCAGGAGTAGATACCATGCCCTAGGTCTCATGTGGTTGTCGATTTCTATAGTACTTATGCTTTCTTAAGGAACAACTCAAGCAGATACCATGCTGAATCCCTTAAAGAAGAAAAGAGTTAGAGTAGATACCATGCCTAACTCGTTGCTTAGGGAAATCAATAATTTAAGGAGTAGATACCATGCCCTTAGGTTGGCGACCATTAGGTATACATAATAAGGCTAGTGCACTGATACATTATACAATTGGGAAAGTATGACTAGTGGTGGATATCAAAGCCCTATGTCTTTATTATTATCAAATCACATACAACAGTTATTTATTTCTTTTTACTCTAAAAGAAACTAATTCTAAAACCGAACTTTACCAATCCCTGTGGAGATGATCTTGCTTTCGCACACTATACTACACTGTTGACCTTGTGCACTTGCAAGTAAAACTAGTACGATTATTCACTTATTTATTTAGGTATATTTTTGTCCAACAACCATCATCTAACATTTGTGAGTAAGTTACTCGAGCTTGAACTACATAATAAGTTTATTTTGTTCATTGGTCGAGCATAGATTGCCAACAAAAAGGAACTTTCACCCTCATAAGCAGTCTCTTCGACGAATAGTAGATGAAACTATTCTTAAAGTTATAAAGGAAGTGGAGCGTTTGTTTCAAGCCAAGTTCATTCGACTAGCTAAGTTGGATGGTTGTCTAATATTGTTTCTGTCATTAAAAAATGGAAAACTTTGCATTTGCATTTATTTCCCTAAATTTAAATCTTGCCACACCAAAGGAAGAATATCCCGTGCCCATGGCTAATATGTTAGATGATTCAGCCTCAGAACATAAAATATTGTATTTAATGGACGGGTATTCTTATTATAAACCAAATTTACTTGGCTGAAAAAGATGTTCATAAAATTGCTTTTAGGTGTCTGCACGATGTTGGTACGTTTGAATGGGTCGTTATGCCTCTTGCACTAATAAAAATTTGTGCTACTTATCAACGTGTAATGAATGCCATCTTTCATGTTGTTTAGAGGTTTATATAGATGACATAGTAGTTAAATAGGCCACCCGTGATCAACACTGGCATGACCTTAAATAAGCATTTGAACGGATGTGTTTGCACAATTTTAAACTTAACCCATTAAGATGTGTCTTTAGGGTATCTGTTGACACTTTCTTAAGGCTTTTGGTGCATGAACATGGAATTGAAATTGATGATAATAAAACTCAAACTATTTTGCAAGCTAAACTTCTCACAAATAAAAATGAGCTTCAATGTTTTCTTGGCCAAGTCAATTTCTTACGTTGTTTCATTTCTAACTGTGCAGAAAAAAGCTCTGTTTTTTCTTCCTTCTTGAAACCTTGGAATGCATAAGGTTTTTTTTTTACATCTATATATAAGCAAGCTTTTGACTCGCTCAAGAAATATTTAGTTATTCCTCATGTGCTAATTTCTCCCAAGAAGGGTATGGCTTTGAAGATGTATATTTCTACATCTAAAACTTCAATTGAAATTCTTTTGGCACAAGATAATGTATCTAGATATGACCAAGCAGTCTATTACTTAAGTCGTGTCCTCAACGAGGTCAAACAATGATACTCTCCTATTGAGAACTTGTGTCTGGCTTTGTACTTTTCATGTATAAAATTATGGTATTATCTCATTATGGTTACTATCTACTTAATTTGTAAGATTGTCGTTATTAGATATTTGTTTGGTAAACCTATTTTACGCAATAAAATTTGTTGTTAGAAAAATGAGTTGTCAGAATTTCATTTACAATATGTTCCTCAAAAATCTGTCGAGGGGCAAGCTTTGGCTTTTTTCAGCCAATCATCCTTATTTGGATATTTCATAAAAGATTCATGATGACTTATTTCCCATCTCAATTGCACATTGGGTAATACAATTTGATGGTTGTCGTACTGCTTTTGGAGTTGGTGCAGGAATTGTCATGATTCTCTTACAGGTTTTCAATCACATTTTTCATTTTCATTCTAATTCTCTTGTTCTAATAATCAGGCCGAGTATGAGGCTTTAATAATCAGTCTTGAAATGTTGCTTGAACTTCATGCTTTAGTCGTTCGCATTATTGGTGATTTTCAATTGGTTCTTTGCCAACTTGTTGGGTCCTATCGTTGCCTAAATGCCAACTCGGTGCCTTACTATGATCGGGGACTTCATATTTTGCGTTGTTTTTCTAATGTCACCATGCACAATGTTCCTCAGTCTCATAACATTGTTGCAAATAATTTGGCATAATTAGTATTAGGCTAATATATGTTGAATATCTTACACCCATATCTTATGGACGTTCAACCTTGTTCTTTACCCTTTATGTTAATCCGTCGGCCAGCTGTATGTATCCAACACAGTGACATCATAACTGAGCTCGATTAGAGAGAACCTCTCATCACTTTCTTTCCAATCCTATGGCATATGTCCTTGAGAAAATGAAGCCTTGTGCGCTTCATTTCTTTTTACTGAAGAGAAATTATAACATAGGAGTCCTGATAGGATCCTATTTTAATGTTGTAATAAAGAAGAAGACATGAAAGTCATGGTAGAAGTACACAAAGGCATTTGTGGTGCTCATCAATTTGGTATTAAAATGCATTGGTTTATAAGATGGTATAGTTTTTAATGCCGAATTTGCAGAAAATTGAATCAAATATTCTAAAGGGTGCGAATCTTGCCAACGACATGGTCCGATCTATCGGGAACCAATAGAGGAATTATAATCTATCATCAAACTATGGCCATTCTGAGGATGGGATGTGCATCTAATTGGTAAAAATAGTCCACTAAGTGCTAGGGGGTACCTTCATTTTGGTGGCTACTGATTATTTCACAAAGTGGGCGGAAGTCGTTCTTTTTAAAACAGTTAATCAATAAGCTTTGATTCAGGTTATTACGAAACAAATCACTCATAGATTTGGTTTACTTCAATCGATCACAGTACATCAAGGTTTTTTATTTATAGAACTAAAACTAAATATTTTTCCAAAGAATATGGCATTCAATCACTACATTCCACACCTTATTATGCTCAAACTAATGGCCAGGTCGAATCTACTTATAAGTTATTGAAAAATATCATTCAAAAGTTCATATAGAATAACCCTAGGCAGTGGCATGAATTATTGCCTTAAATTTTTTGAGCCCATAGAACATCCCAGAAAACAAGTATTGGGATCACACTATTTGCGTTGACGCATGGACATGATGCAATTTTACCAATGGAAGTTACGGTTCCTTCCATTCATACTGCTTATAAAAAAACTGACTCCATGTGAATTCAATGAGGCTATGATGATTGAATTAGAAAGTTGGATGAATTGAGACTAATGGATTTAGATCAATGAATTTGGTAAATTGTCACCAAATTGGGAAGGTCTTTTATTAGTTCATCAAGTGTTAGAAAAATGTGCATATCATCTATCTAGTTTGGAGAGTATACCCTACTATCAATGGGCGATACATAAAGCCCTATAAGCCCACTATAAGGGAGATTTATTTTTTATTTTTTAAATCATTTGAATTTTATGTTAAATGGTCAAGTAACCAAATTTTGTGTCTTATGGTCTTTTAAACAAAGTGAGTTGTTATTTACTAATTGATTTGATAAATTTCACATGTTCAGGAATATGAATAATTAAAATAAATAAAAGAAATTATTATATAAAAGTAATTCCATATCAAAGTAAAATAAGACAAACTCCTGTGCGTCGACCCTACCATCAAGAAAGATCCTTGAGAATTTGCAAATACAAAATTATATCAGGATAAATCCTTATACACAACTAAGATTCATTAATAAAAATCCATTACAAACTTAAAATAATAATCAAAGGGCTCTCTTGACCCTATCGACTAATTCTATCAAGTTAGACCAGTTATTGTCGGCCTAAAATTTCCATGTGTTGAGCTTTAGGAACTGTTATTGGGTTTCATCCATGGCATTCTTAACCTTTTCAAACTCTTCCAAACACTATTTAGCTTGCTAGTATAGAGCCATTGTCATGTTTTCCAAATCTAGCTTTCTTATTCTCACTTGGTAGAATTTATCTTCGAGCCCCTTGAATTGATCCACAAGACTAACCTTTTCAGAAACAAAATCATCCAAAGTGTTAGTTTACTGTTGGTGCTCAGCAAAGAGATTATCAATCTTAGCCTCCAACGAGGTGTAAGTTGATGCTTGCTCCACTTTAAGTTGCCATTGTTTTTGCCATTTATCAATAACAGATAGTGCCTCTTGACAACTGCTTCCGATACTCATCATTTTGGATCTGAGACCAACAGTCATGATATCTAATCCTTGAAGTTATTCAAGTATAGTTAGGTGAATTGAGATGTCCTCAAAGTTGATTGAGGACGCCATTGTTCTTGGTGTCTCGTTGAGGAGTTTTTCCATAAAGAGATTGAATGGAGCACTTTGACTTTGTCTTATGAAAAGATAGCTAGTGAAGATGAACTGGAAATAAAACAGTGGTTTGAGACACTACTCTTGAGTTGGTGGAACCTTTCATTTAGCCTTGACATTCGAGTTTGTACCATTGAAATTAAAGCAAACTGCAAATCTAGTAGTTATTATCAATACAATACTAATATAAATAACACAAGGGAAATATACTTTGACATACCTTAAGGGAAACTGCAATACCCATGCTCTTAAAGTAAGAGTAAAAAAGTAATTTGATAGATATTACATGGAATTAAAATAATATATACACGAAAGATTTATTATTGATTTAAAAAAAAATTTGAAGCAGCATGGAAGCAGCAAGGATATATATATATATATATATATATATATATATGTGTGTATGTATATGTGTATGTATATATATATATATATGTATGTATGTGCATATATGTATGTATGTATATATATGTATGTATATACATATATATAAAGTGAAGCGGCATGGAAGCAGCAAGGAAAGTTCACGATATGAACTTCCGGTGTAAAGTTTATAAAAAAATGAAGCGGCGAGGAAAGTTCACGATGTGAACTTTTGGTGTAAAGTTTTAATATATAAAAAAAAAAATCATGCTTTAAAAACACAAAAGCCATTAGGGACTTCGCGCCACAACAATTCTCCATTTGGTTTTTTTTATTTTGTTCTTCAATTCTATTTCCCCCTAGCAAAGGTTCATACATAAATTTCAACAATAATTTTGATATTTCAGTTATTCGATTTCAATAACAAGATTTCATTATATTTGAGGTAAATTTTCAATAAGAGTCATAACTAAATAATTATATTGTTTGAATTAAGTTATTAAATAGTAAGATTTATGAAAGTTTATGATTAGATGTTGGTGATCAGCAATCTCAAGAAATTGCTTAAAAGAGCAAGAAAGGCAAGGAGGTGATCGAGACAAATAAAAATATGAATTTATGATATTTGAATAAATTGTTGAATTATAATGATTTATTGATGTATTTTTCGATAAGTGTGATAATTGATTGATTTATTAATTAGGGATTAAATAGTATATTGAATATTAATTATATGAGAATTTATAATTTAAAAATGATGGATTAATGAAAAATATGCTGAGAAGTTATATGAAATTTCTTAAAAGTATGATTGAAAAGAAAAATTGATAGAGATATAATAAGATAATTTAATAAATATGATAAGAATAATAATTTTTAGAAAGAACTAGATAGTTAAATTGAATGCTTTAATGTATGTTTGTTTGCATGTTATTACTCATATGCATAAAAGGGAAGACCAAGAAGGCAGTTGGTCTAGTTGAGAAGACTAGGAAGGTAGTTGATCTGGCTGAAACATGTCGATATGTGGGAAGATGTTCCCATATGATAATATGAAATGATCTGATAAGAAATAAAGAAAGATAATTTAAATTCATGCATTATAATTGTTTTAAATATTTATTATTAATGCCTGAGATGCTAAAGAATCAGTTTTGACTATTAAATGATTGATAGATAGATGAGTCTCATAATCAGACAATTTTGATGATAGATAAATAGAAAGGATGACATTATAAAGATTTATATTATTGATTGATGGTATGATATGAACTTAGTGATGATATTAAATTGGAAATATTAAATTGATAAAATATATGAGATATATATATTAACAAAGGATAGCCTAATAATTTGTTTATTAAGAGAAACTGATAAATGATTGAATTAGAATGCAAGAAGAGATAGATGATTAATTATGATGATTTAACAACGAATGAATATAGCTAGAAGTATACAAATAGAGTACTTCTAGCAAATTTAATTCAGTGAGCTTGTGAAGCTCACTACTTATTGTTAAATAATTTCAGGTAGCGGGCAGGACAGATAGATTTGTGAGCTGAGATTCAGACTAAGTTATTATCTGTAAGTCTCGTGGTCCACATCCTTAGACTAATGGAAAAAAAATTGTAAATATTCATGCATAATGTGTTTTATATATTGTTTTAGTTGGGATATTAATAATGTAACTCTCCTGTTGAGGGTTGAGGATTGATGTTTGTATATATTTTCAGTTGATGTATGTTTTTATATTGTTGCATATATGTGTCATTTTGGGATTTTAAAACGTGATGACAATATCTCAGGGGTGGCCACCCCGGGATGGGTCATTATAGAGACCGATAGGTTTCTCCTCATAGATTGAGGAGTTTTAGCAATAAGAAGTCTTTCTTATAAGTTAGTTGAATTATTGGTGATTCATTTGAGTGATGTGCCGTAAGTCTGGTTCATGTTTAGAGTGTCAACTACAGCTGAAGTTTCAGAGGTCGTTTCATTTGTGTTCTCTTTAGATATCATCTGATCAACCAAGGGGCATTAAAATTCTCTTCACTATCTCCTTGATGTTCTTGGTCTCTTTCTTCATCTTGGTCCTAAAATAAGGAAGAGTGGTATAATGAAGAAATAGATATAAGATGGTGATGTTGAAGTAATGTTATTTACCTTAGGACTTTTTAGATCCACCATTTCAACATCTGGATTCGGTATAAATTCAACCTTTATCGTTGCTCCGAAGCTGACCTGTCATTTTTCTTTCTTTTTCTTCTATTTTACTTTTGTTTTCTATTTTTCTTTTCTAATTATTGTTGTTTTCTCTTCTTCTCTTCCTCTTCTTGTTGTTATTTTCTTTTTGTTCTTCCCACTTTTGTCTTATTTCTTACCTCTTCCTTTTTTACTTTTCTTTTTTGTTTTTTCTTTGCCTCTTCTTCCTTTTGTTCTTTCTGTTTCATCTTTTCTTCTTCCTTTCTTTTGGTCTCTTCTGCTTTCTTTCTCTTTTTAATCTTTTTTTTTCAGACGATCTTTTTTTTTCTTTTTTCCAATTATGCTATCTTCATTCCTTCCTTTACTGTTTCAAGTTCTTTAATTACCAGTTTGTGTTCCTTAAGCACTTCTTGAATGAGATTCCCCTTGTAACTTTTCGTTGTTGGCATCGGATCGCGGATCTTGGTAGGAATGGTAATTGTTAAAAAGAACTGACAATAGTTAGATACAAATAATAAAAGCATTTATTTATGATGCTTATTACAGATTTGATAAGCGATCGTACCTCCACTAGATTAATATAAGTATGGAGGATATCATAGAATCCTAATAGTATCTTTTAATTGTGAGAGTTTTCCATTCTAGTCAAAGCCTGAGTTGGTCACTAGTTGATATGATAAATAGCGGACTTCGTCTACCAGCCCGAATGTAGCTTTTGGTGTTTTGAGTAATATGGCTTTGAAGTATAAATCTTTGAATTTTTTATAACGTATGGAGTTGCCCTTGCAATTCGCATAGTGGTTCCTGAATTGTTTTTTGCATTCTTTTACTAGTTTTCAGATTATTCACTCTAAAGCTTTTATTCTCTTCATTTTAGCCTCAGCAAAGGCATTTTATTTGAATTTAATATGATAGAATTTTTTTAACTTGACAATTGAGGAGTAAATATTACCTTTTGAAGAAGATCGCTTGCTAGACGACATCATGATTCGATCTTTTCTGTTTCATCAGACATGGTCATTATGCCCACCACTGTCTGAAACTCCTTTAGAAGGTAACCATATAGCTTACCTACTACTTTGGTGGCTTCATGATTCTTGAAGTATTTCATCGACCATGTTTCTAACAAATTAATGAATGTTGGAGTGGTATCTGGTTTCTTTGTATAAGATCGGAATTCGTCCTCAAACTTCTATACCAGCTAGTCATTCATATCATTCACAACTTTCACTTATGTCGACTTTGTGAATTTGGCCCGATCAACGAAGTTGTTGTTTGATGTGAATAGTAGTAGGAAAGAATTGATTGAGTCAGCCACGCCACAATTCTGGTTTTGCGTTGTGGTTTTCATTTCTCTATATTGCTCTCTTCCTTCAAAAGATGCTATCATCAAATTTTTGTAGTCTTCATAACCCTTAAGATCTTCACTAGGCTTATTTGGGAAATAAATTTGGAATGCAGGATGGCCGTGAGTCCTTTTAGTGAAGGGAATGAAGTAGAAATTAGGTTTTTTGAATGATTGGTTGAAGATGTGGTTGAAGTATTCAAAAAAGTTTTATTTAACTGGTGGAAATTTAAACACATAAGTTTTGTAGCAAGGGGACAAAGCTCTTCCTTTATAAGGACATTCCTAAACCAAATTCAAGAAAGTACACATGAAGCCAAAGTTATAAAATCTACATAGAACCTAGTGGACTTGGTCGTATCTTCTTTTAGATTATATCTTTTACTAATACTCTTGCGCCATGATACAAGGCAGATAGGATGAAACTATTCAAATCAATAGTCTAGCCCTCAGCTTATGCAACGGGCTGATATTCCTTTACTATCTTTTGAGAGAGAACAAAAAGTATGAATTTACATAACTAGTAAAGTAAGAACGTTGTAAATTCTTCTAGCATACCTTTGTACCTTCTCGCCCTTTGTGTACTCTATAGAAATATCCATAACTAGTGATCAAGTTGTGGGTATTTACCTAGAATTTCTCCAAATTCAGAGCTTGCATGGTAGCATTTATAGGGATTGACCCACCAGAAGTGATATAGATGAGTGTAGACATATCAAAAAGAGTGACGATTAGATTCCCAAAGGGAAACACAAAGGTATTGGTTGAAGAATACCAAAAACATGTTACTGTTGCCATAAAGGAAGTATATAGTCTTAATGGGACAGTTAAAAAGTGCAACAGATTGGAAATACCTAGATTATCCAAAGAATCTCCTTTGTGCTTATATATCCTGGTAAGCCAATTTTAGAGATTGGAGTCCCACAAGAATCAAGATCCTCCATCTCCCACAAGAATTGCTTTGGTTCAAAAAACTTGATAAATTGGATCGAGGGCTCTTGGGCAAAGCAAGGTCCCAAAATTAAGGCCCTGAAATGTTCATATAGAGTCAAATATTGAGTATTTGCCTCTTCAATTTCTCGGATGAACACCAACATTAAGCAAATATCGACGTTTAAGAATTGTGAGGATGATTGAGGAATTATGGAAAGCATACTTGTCCTTGGCACCGAATACGTTTTCGGATTTGAAGAGCTACTAGGGTTTTGAGATTTTTAGGATGATCTTTTACTCGCCATAGATCTTTAAATTTCCTAAACTTCTATTGAAGGAAAGTAAATATTTGAAGAGTTAGGGTTTGAAGGGTTTGAACTCTGTATTTTTGTTTCAAAGATGTTGCTTTTTTTGTCGATTGATCGAAAATGTTTCTCAAAAATTTTGTATGGGATTCGAAGAGATCAAATCCCAAGTTAATCAAAGAAATTGGGGATCAATTGTTGTAAAGTCAAAAAAATAGCAAAATTTTAACTTTAGAGATTTTTGATTTGCTGTTGAAAAGTGAAGAGTTTTTCTTTACTGGTGTTGTTTTGTTAGACAATGGTTAAAAGTTGAAAAGTTGATAACCGCCATAAATTAATGAGCCATAGTGAGTCTCTTAGAAGGCAGGAAAGGCATTATTGTTTTTATGATGTGGCATACTTCTATTGGTTTGTTCTCTAGACGTGTAGGAGAAGTTTTCAAAATCGGTATTGGTTTATATCCTTTTTCCTTTGTTTGGTCATAAGAAAAAGGATATAAGGGGGCATTGTTGACACCTTGATTTTTCCAACTGTTTGTACTCAGTTGATTGATTAATGAAAGGGTACATTTTGCCTCAGTACAAGATTGAATTTGTTTTGTGTGTCGACTTCAATCCTTGTATCGGCCTCATCTCTTGTTTTAGTCTCGTCTGAAGAATCTATATGCCTAGGCTCAAGTTAATATTTTAAAAGGGTTAGACACGTGGCAATTAATGATGAAGCAGTTATTAGTTAGTTATTTAGCAATTTTCTTTGTTTGAATTCAAATGTACTTAGAGATAGGGTAATTATTTTCTTTCCTTTATAAATATTGTACAATTTTCATTAATAAATACACATAGAAAATTAAACAACAATTTATTGTTTTATCTAGGAGTAACGGTAACATAACTAGGAGTAGCAATAACATAGCAATTAAATCTTCATTTCTAGTACTTTGTGTTAGGACTTGAGGACCTGAAAATGAGACATTGAATACGCTGAATCGTTCTCATTCCACCTACCACTGAGAAAGAAACACTTAATACAATGAATATTTCTTACAATCACCTGATCGACAATCACCTGATCGATTGGGGTGCATAACAAAATTCAATTCAATCTTTTCACACTCGCAAAACATTCCAAAATTTTTGCATCAACACTAACATATTTTTTCTCTCTATTTTCATGACATATTATCTCTTCTAATTGATTTTATTTACTAAATTATTGATTCTTAAGCATTTGGTTTAGGAATCAAATCATCATTCGGAGGATAATATTTTCCAACAAATAATGTTGGATTAGTAATCTCCTAACCATACGTGTTCTTAATCATTTTGTGATGTTTGATATAACTACTACTTGCCCATTGATTGATATTAAATTGTATTGCATGTGAATGAATGCTAATGTATGTTAGAATAATTTTACTTAAAATTAAATCTTTTTCCTCTAACATAAAAGAGCTAGGCTTCGACCTAGATGAGAGAGGGAGCTCTAATTTCTCATTATCTTGTACCCAAATCTCCTCACTCATAATCTTTATCGTAAGACCGATGAAAAAGGATTTTGACCCCCTTCAAGGTCAAATGATGACTCCTTGTACGTTATCCTTGCTTTGTGTTTGGATGAAAAAAAGAATTCAAGTGTGGGAAATGTTCCCAGACCTAAAGGAGCCTTCTTTGTGAGGCCCCTTACTAATTGAAAAAAGGTAGTGAAAGGCACGACGCCCATAAGATTAACTATGACAAAATTGGCCCTTTTTGAAATGGATCCACTCCACTTTATCCCTAGAGGTTTTTTACCATGTTTTATGAAATTTACTTGTGTAAAATCCTTTTTGGATCAAATCTCAATTAATTTAGACTCCAACTCTATTGTGGATCATATATTAATATCAATTAAACATTATTTATCTATGAGAAAACTTATATCACTTCAAGGCTTAGTATTAGTTTGGATTTGTGTAAATTTAATTTGAGTTTAATCAAACAAAAAATCAACATGTTATCAGCCAAGCATGTTATCAAATAACCAATTTTAATCCTTTCACATGTGAGGTGAGTCAAACACATTCATTAAGCATGCAAAAGGATATAAAAGGTTATTTTTCTAGAAGAATGGTTCTAGGGTTTATCTAATTGGGTGGTCTCCACCTTATAACTTCAGATGGCTCGGGTACCACATGGCGAAAAAGTTGCCTTTATGCTTTTCAAGTGGTCGAATTAGGTGGAACACAAGAGTAAGAAGGAGACAATAAACCTTCATGACCTTGACATGAGTAATCGAATCACGTCACATACCAACGATTGACAAAAGTGGATAAGGTTACACAAAGATACCAAATGGGTAACGGGCCCCCAACCCACTCGACATGAGCAATAAAAAGGATAAGTGAAAATTTTCAAGTGAAGTGTAGTGAAAATAAGTCCAAGTTAATTTTTAAATATTTTTTCCAGAACACATTGTGGTTCAATCTCTCTAATGGAGTTTCCAATTATATGTATTGCTCATTTCCTCCATACCCATGACTCTGAGCTTAATACCTCATGTCATTCCCTTTAAGAAAAGATAAATAATTGAAGGTGTGGATCAAAGTGGGATGGTATATAGAAGGATTAGAACCTACTAGTTCCAACACAGCCCTATGAGTAGTGAGGAGAGCCTCAAAGAGGGTGCGCTTTTAAGTTTTAGACTTCATATGTTTGATATCTCACTGTATGTGGCGTTAGACCTTACCGAGGGATTATTTTCTTAGGGACATGTCATCTATGCACAAAGCATAGACAATGAGTAATTTGGAGTCACCATATAACCTTCACGAGAGTCAAAATCCTTTATCATTAGTCTGCGGGAGATTAGGTTACGAGAGAATGAGGATTTAAGGCTTCCTCTCTCGCTTAGGTCTAAATCTAGACCTTGTGTTCTTGGCAAAACATTTAACAATTAATTTGGACTACCTTTCTTACACGGTAATCATACATGCATAATCAATAATAGTTATATCAAGCAAGTTTGCATTCAATAGTTATATCAGTTAAACGATAAAAAAACCAATCATGTATAAAGGCAATTTAATTGTCAAAAGATATTTAATTATGGAGTATAAAAATATTGGAATTCACCTAAAACAGAAGAAAACACATTAGTGAAGTAAGGAACAAATAATTATAATGAAAAGGGAAACAAAAATCGCAAAAACTGAAATTTTTACTTAGATGAGCTGACCGAGTCCATAAGGGATCCGAACCTAAGAGGCGTAGGGAGGAGCCAACCGGCTCCTCTAGCACTTTTCTCAGCAGTTTCGATTTTCATTTTTTTATTTTTTTGGTAAAGTTTGACCTAATTAGAACAACACGAATTGATGCAAAATCCTAATCTAAATGGCATGTGAATATGTAAAAAATATTATTCTTATATGACATAATATTTTTACTTATTTAAGATGCGAGCCCTAATCTATGTAACATACAAAATCGAATGCAAACTTAAAGCATGTTTCTATATGATGTACAAAGATAAATTAAAATTCCAAAACATACATTTAATTAAATATGAATAAAAGAATGTTCATAATAATCAAGCATCATGTTTATAAGAAAGATTAAATTGCTAGAGCGAAGTAATTTACCTTTTACGATTCGGTCTCTCCACATGTTGTGGGGGGAATAACGTAGTAAAATTAATCCAAGCTTCTGTACAATTTTCCACATGTGGCATGGATTAACCTAAAATTATGAAAGTTCGCACATTGATGGACGAACGCATGTAAGAACTTGAATTTGGTTCGAGAACTGATGTAAAAGAACAAGGGTTTGTGTTTTCGGATTTTGATAGGCGCTAGGGTTTATCAAAAAATAAATGATTATGTAAACAACTAGGTTTTTTGTGAGAGATTTAGGGTTTAAGGAAGGAGAAAAATAGCTAGAAGTTTAGAGCTCTCAAAGTTTTAGAGATCTCTTGGTTTTGGCTTCTTTCAGTGGCTTCAAGTTATGCCTTTTGTATTTGTAAGTGGGGTATATATAGAAGTGGGAGAACTAGGGTTCCTTAGAGGCAAAGCCTTCCTATTGGAATAGGAAAACTAATTCTTCATGGACTAGAATAGGTTTTTTTACTAGAACATGAAATTGTTGGAAATCACCTCAAGATGCCCAGGTGGTGATCTTCCAAACACCCAAGTCTAGAATGACTTGTAATGAACAGAAACAAACCAATCAAAGAAAGAGAACACAAGCAATTGTTATCGAGGTTCGGCAATGTGCCTACATCCCCATGAGCTCCTCTGAGATTTCTGCACTAAATCAATGGAGTTCTTACAAATACAGCAACACCTCTTCAAGAATCCTCTAGTTCTTGAAGAACGAAAGAAAAGAAAAGAAAATGATAAGGACTAAGTGTTTCCCTGGAATTTTCTCTAAGAAAATTACAATTACAAAGCCCTTGAATCCCCAATCTATACTACTCTCTCTAAACAACCAGCCACTCTTGAATGAGATCTATTCTAGTGCCTTTCTTATGTTTTGTGCCTTTGCACTCTCACACTCTCTTGTATGGTGATCTTATATATTGCTATATTCTTCATCTAATCTTTGAGATCAATATCAACCCTTAGATCTCGAGAACCAAAGACTCAAGGTTCTCTAAGAGTCTAGGTGAACCTGTGCGCTTTAACCATGTTTCACACACTATCTCAAAGTGCCCAAAATGAAGCTTCAGGTGTGCCTGACGCCGCGGCCCAGAACAGGGCAGGCCCTGGCGCACACAGGGGCATAACTCCTCCATTCTTCATCCTTTCTAGGCATCATGGCTTGGGGAGGCTGGGCCTCAGCGCGGCCTGGAGAGTTAACCACTTGTACTTGTTGCTGGCCGCGGCGAACAAGCCTGGGCCATGGCGCACACCTCCAAGCCTGATGTTGTTGAACCTCCATTCTTCTAACCGTTTAATCCTTGGACAAATACCACAATCTCTACCTTTGTCTAAGCAATTAAACCCAAACCCATAGTGTAGAGAACTCATGATCCAAACTCAACTTGAGTCACCATATTAACCGATTCCAATCCTAAGAAGTCCAAGGCAATTATTGAACTTGCTTAGCGGTAGAACTTTAGTACCTAAATCTGCAGGATTTTCTTCCGTGGCCACCTTGTCCACATGAATGCATCATTCCGTAACATTTTCCCGAATGAAATGATACCGAACATCTATATGCTTTGTCCTCTCATAGAACACCGAATTCTTGCACAAATGCAATGCACTTTGGCTATCCGAATATACCACCACCTACTCTTTCAGGACCTTCAACTCTTCCAACAACCCTTTGCTCCACATAGCCTCCTTGATGGCTTCCATTGCCGCTATGTACTCAGCCTCGATTATTGAGAGTGCTACCACCGGCTACAACTAAGCCTTCCAACTTATACAACATCCGTTTAAGTTAAAGAAGTAGGAGGTAATCAATCTTCTTTTATCCCGGTCTGCTCTATAGTCCAAATCCGCGTAACCCTCAAGACAGATGGACTTACCCCTCTTCCCACAAACCAACCCCACATCTGGGCTTCCCTTCAAGTACCTCAGCAACCGCTTCAACCCAGGCTAATGCTCCTTTCTGGGATTACTCATAAACCTGCTGAGAACACTTATTGCATGAGCAATGTCGGGTCTAGTGCTTACCATGGTGAACATTACAGATCCAACCGCACTAGAGTAAGGGAACTTTTCCATTTCTTTCTTCACCTCATCCGACCTCGGACATTGATCGCTGGAGAACTTAAAATGACCAGCAAGGGGAACCTTCACTGGTTTGCTATCTTCCATAGAAAACTTAGATATCATCTTTTCTATGTAGGAAGTCTAAGAAATCTTCAATCTGTTTCCCTCCCTTTCCCTCATTATACTCATTCCAATGATCTTCTGTGCATGGCCAAGATCCTTCATCTCAAACTCCGAACTCAGTTGAGACTTTAATTCTTCTATCCTATCCTTGTTGTTCCCAACCAATAGAATATCATCGACATAGATGAGGATAATCACCATTTCCTTCACCTTGTGCCCCTTGTAGTACAAGCATGAATCATAGTAGCTCCTCATGAAACCTAAGCTAGTTACAAAGGAATCGAACCTCTTATTCCATTGTCGAGGTGATTGTTTCAGGCCATAGAGAGATTTCTTCAATTGGCACACCAAATCTCCCTACCTTCCTTCCTCATAGCCTTCGGGTTGCCTCATGTAGATGGTCTCATCAAGCTCTCTATGTAAGAACATTGTCTTCACATCCATTTGCTCGATTTCCTAATTAAATTAGACCACCATTGCTAACACTATCCTTATTGTCTTGTATTTCACAACCAGTGAGAATATTTCGGTGAAATTTATGCCTTTTCTTTGTGTGAACCCCTTCGCCACCAGCCTAGCCTTATACCGGACTTCATCCCCTAGAGTGTTCCCTTCTTTGATCTTGTAAATCCACTTACAATCCACAACTCTCTGTTTTTCTGGTTTGGGCACCAATTCCCAAGAGTTATTCTTCTTCAAAGAATCTATTTCTTCCTCCATAACTACCTGCCACTTTGACGAATCCTTACATTCCATGGCATCCATGTAAGTTTCTTGTTCAACCCCTCATTCTTAATAAGGAGCTGCTACATTAGCATCCGCAAAACCATATCTCAAAGGTGGTCTGACCACCCTCCTTTTCTTGGTCCCTTGTGAGCTGATAATCATTCTGACTTGCTGCATCATCCCCTTCTAGTTCAGCCTCCTCTTGAGTGTCCTGAGTTTGGCCTTCATCAATGGGCTCTATCTGGTCTGAACCCTCTTGCCTTTCTTTTTCTACCTGAACTGAATTTTCCTTTATGCTATGCTCCACAAATACTGGGCTGGTTTGCCCACTATCCCCTGCTGGGTTAGTTTTCTCCAAATAGGGAAATAACAATTCATTAAAAATGACATCCCTACTTATTATGAGTTTAGTCCCTTTTGGCTCTAAGGACCCCAACCTATACCCTTAACCCCATCACCATACCCTAGAAACACACATTTTCTAGACCTTGGGCTAAGTTTATCATTCTTTTGATGTGCAAACGCAGCACTCAGGGGGCTTCCCAATCCACATCTCCTCGGGAGTCTTAAGGTCTAAAGCCCTAGAGGGTGATCTATTAACCAAATATGCAGCAATAGACACAGCTTCCCCCCAAAACCATTTTGGTAAACTGGACCCAATTAACATGCACCTAACCTTTTCCATTATGGTCCTATTCATCCTCTCAGCAACTCCATTTTGCTTAGGGGTTTTTACAACCATTTTATGCCTTAGAATCCCATTTAACTCACAGAATTTATCAAAATCCTTATTAAAAAATTCTAAGCCATTATCGATTCTTAAGACCTTAACTACCCTGCCTGTTTGACTCTCCAGCAACTTTTTCCACACCACAAATTTATTCAAAGCATCTGATTTATTTTTAAGCAAATAAACCCAAACCTTTCTAGAATAATCATCAATTAAAGACAGAAAGTAAACATTACCTCCTTGTGTTGGTATTCTTGCTGGTCCCCAAAGATCTACATGAATGTAGTCAAGAATACCCTTAGACTTGTGCACTCTGGTGTTGAAGCTAACCTGATGTTGCTTCCCAAAAACACAACATTCGCAGAAATCAAGTTTCTCTACCTTGTCACCACCAAGTAGACCATCCTTGTTAAGAACTTGCAGGCCCTTTTTGCTCATATGTCCCAAGCAATTGTGCCAAAGAACCACCTTATCCATCTCAGCCATCAAGCTTGCTGCTTGATCCTTGATTTTTGTCTCTCCGATCATCTCATAGAGACCATCCTTTATTGCAGCTTTGATCACTATCAAAGATCCCTTGGTTACCTTGATCTTTCCTCCCTCTGCTTTGTATGTGTACCCCATGGAATCTAGCTACCCCAATGAGATCAAATTTTTTCTCAAATCCGGAAGATACCTCACATTCCGCAGCAGCCTTATGACTCCATCAAACATCCTCAATTGGATGTCTCATATCCCCCTCAATTGGCAAGAAGTATCATTCCCCAATAAAACCTTTCCATCATTGGTTTCCTTGAAATTCTTGAACCAATCCCTATGAGGGTACATGTGATAAGTGCACCCAGAATCCAGGATCCATTTCTCGCTGCCTTGCCTCTTGCTCACATTTGAGCACACAACAAGAACATCATCTTACTGTTCTCCTTTGGCAACCGAAGCCTCTCCATTCTTGGTATGGCTTCCTTCTCTCTCATCCCACAACTTCTTCTTGCAATCTTTCTTGAAATGACCATCCTTATTGCAATAGTAGCATCTCTTTCCTCCAAATCTTGGTTTGGAGTGCGCTCTCCCATGGCTCTACCTTCTACCCTTTGATTTCTCCTGGTAGTTGCCATAGATGCTACTACCATTCCGAGTTGCTGGCCTTCCTCTAACGAACAACCCTTCTCCACTTGATATTTCCCTCATCTTGGCTTTGAAATCATGAGCCCTTATAGCATTGATCACAATTTCCTTGGTTAGTGTATCTCTTCCATATTCAATAGTATTAATCAAACTTTCAAAATAATCAGGAAGAGAATTCAATAATACAATAGCCAATTGTTCATCTGGGAATGTTATACTACAACTAACCAAATCTTGAACTAGTTTACTAAACACATCAAGATTATCTTGCAACTCTTTATTAGGATCCATTTTAAAAGCAAATATTCATTTAAGAAGATAAATCTTATTAGGGAGAGTTTTGGTAAGAAACAACTCATCTACTTTCTTCCATATGACAGCTGGATCTTTTGAGTTTTCGCACTCCATTGTGACACTATCCGACATATGCAGAAAGATGGTGCTATACGCCATCTTCTTCATCTTAATCCGTTGGATCTCCGTGATACTTACTGGAAAAGTGCCATCTTCTCCAATAGACAAGTCCACCTTTTGTTGCATAAGAACCGCTTTGATTTTTCGCTTCCAAAGGGCAAAGTCTCTCTTTCCATCAAACTTCTCAACAATGAAGTTCGAACTTATCTTGCGGAGAAAATCTCAGATTTATGCAGCACCCACAATTGCTTTCCAACTTCTAAATCTCAAGAACTCGATCAAATCTTAATCCCAACACCGTTCTTGAATCACCCTCAAGAACTCGATTAGATCTTGATATCTACTCCGTTCTTGAATCACCTAAGAAGTTTCTTTTGATTCTTGGAGTCTTGCTCCGATACCTTCTGTTCCAGCTCTGATACCTGCTCACCAAAGCTCTGATACCACTGTTAGAAATCACCTCAAGATGCCCAGGTGGTGTCTTCCAAACACCCAAGTCTAGAATGACTTGTAATGAACAGAAACAAACCAATCAAAGAAAGAGAACACAAGCAATTGTTATCGAGGTTCAGCAATGTGCCTACGTCCCCGTGAGCTCCTCCAGGCTCTCTGCACTAAAGCAATGGAGTTCTTACAATTACAGCAATACCTCTTCAAGAATCCTCTAGTTCTTGAAGAACAAAAGAAGAAAAGAGAAAGTGATAAAGACTAAGTGTTTCCTTGGAATTTTCCCCAAGAAAATTCCAATTACAAAGCCTTTGAATCCCCAATCTATACTACTCTCTCTCTAAACAACCAGCCACTCTTGAATGAGATCTATTCTAGTGCCTCTCTTATGTTTTGTGTCTTTGCACTCTCACACTTTCACTTGAACTCTCTTGTATGGTGATCTTATATCTTATTATTTTCTTCTTGTGATTGAAGCTAGATGACCCTTTATATAGTGTACCATCTTCTTCATCCAATCTTTGAGATCAATCTCAACCCTTAGATCTTAAAAACCAAAGACTCAAGGTTCTCTAAAAGTCTAAGTGAACCTGTGCGTTTTAACCATGTTTCACGCACTATCTCAAAGTGCCCAAAATGAAGCTTCAGGTGTGCCTAGCACCGCGGCCCAGAACAGGGCAGGCCGCGGCGCACACAGGGGCAGAACTCCTCCATTCTTCATCCTTTCTGGGCGTCGTGGCTTAGGGAGGCTGGGCCGTGGCGCGGCCTAGAGAGTTAACCATTTGGACTTGCTGCTGGCCGCGGCGCACAAGGCTGGGCCGCGATGCACACCTACAAGCCTGATGCTGTTGAACCTCCATTCTTCCAACCGTTTAATCCTTGGACAAATACCAATAGAAATATTGGTGAAAATAGGCAAAAAAGGAAAATCGAGAGGTGGCTCGCCCTATTGAGTTTTGGTCCTAATTGGTCGGCTATAGGACCTGATTGACCAGCCCAAAGTCCGAGCCAATTGGCTCTTAGACCCAACCTAGTTGGGTCCTGCCTTTTTCAATTTTGTTTTTATGGCCCATTTGGATCCGTTTTGTGAAATTTGAGTATGATTAACCAATTCTTTGTTCGAATCTAATTTTTCACAAAACATTCATCGTCCCGGGATCAATGTTTCATCATTAGGCTCCACACGTGGTTCATTCCAAACTGGGTGTCTATAATGGGTCAACCTAAAACCTAAGATGATACGACCTAAAATGACCTGAATATGAAATGACTCAAACCAGAATGAACTCGAACATGAAATGAACCTGGTCTAACACCCTCGATTGTTACCTCTAACCATATTGAGCATTTTTTATAAATCTAAAGCCATGATTAATAAGACCACTTAGATTGATAATTATTCTTCTCATGAGTATTGAACCTAAACCAAGCATATAAGACACTCTTTTTATCGGAAAAAGAAAAATTGACCTGTGAGGTCTCACACATATATCTATCCCGTCTCTCCAATTTTTAATTTGTGTTTTATTTGACCTTATGAAACCTGATTTCGTCTAATTTGTCATTTTCATAAAAATTCATTAATGGCCTTTATTAATTTGACCGAAATCAAGTTTTACATGGACAAATAAACGGTCTGGAAAGGCCACATGGACAAAAGAACTCAACTGGATGAAATCAAGTTTCTCAAAGTCAAATAGACACAAATTAAAAACTAGGGATACGAAATAGATACATGTGTGATACCTGAGGGTTTTGTTTTGTTTTTTCTTTTTTTTATTTCTTTTCAATGTAAAATTGCATTTCAATTTTCATACTACTCATGAATCTTTTCAAAAATGTAAATATAATTTTCCTTCAGTAAATTTTACTACTTTTTATTCATTGAATGAAAAAAAAAAACATAATTACTTACATTCGGTTACTTATAATCGATAGAAAATGTACCAAATCGAAATGAATTAATGAAGCATAGATGGTTTCATTGTATAATATAATATAATATAATATAATATATATATATATATATATATATATATATATATATATATATATATATATACACGAATGCATGATCCATTTAACATGTTTAATTTTAAACTGTTATATGGTGGGAATCCAATATCCTCACCGCGCTCCTCTCCAAATCACTGTTCATCTCACAAAGATTTGACGTCATATCACAAACAAGCAAAAATCAAACCATAAAACAATATAAAAAAATTTAAAAAAACTTCAAAAATACAAATCTGACATCCGTCGTCATCGTTGCCAACCCCTCCCTCTCATCCACTCTCTCTCTCTGCCACATGACAGATTATTGCGCTAATAAGGATTGTATCAAATCATGACTCCTAACAATCAAATAATAGAGAAGAGATAGATAGAGACAGACAGACAGAAAATGAGAAAATAAGATAGGGAGATATATAGATGTAGAGATAGGCGTCTGAGAGTTAAAAAAAATAGCAAACCTCCAAATTATACACATAGGGGTGAAATTGTATTTTCATAAGCAGGATGGGTCGGGTGAAATTCTAATTAACATTTTTTTTTACTTGCGATGTAAATAAACCAAAAAAAACACATTAATTAAATTTTTAGTAATTAATTTTTTTACGCCCGTAAAAAAATGTGTTTAAGAGTATTTTACTTCACACATATAGAGTTTTAATGTTATAATTCCAATTACTTTCTAAATTATTTTTTAACATGAATTACATTAACATTCAATATGTGAAAATAGTTATGCTATAGCAATTTAATTTTTGCATAAAGAAAAATGAAACTTAAAATTTAGATACAGTTACTAATCAGACGAAAACATGGGAGGCAATAATATATTCATTAAACCAGTATTTCCGAATACCAAAGAAAAATAGGTTAATGCATGTTTAAAATTCAACATTGAAATCAATTCTTGTTTTTATCTAACCACAAATTACAAGTTCAAAATTCATAGTAAAGGATATTATAATTTTTTTAGAATAGATATTATATCTTTAAAAATGAGTTATCTAGATCTTGATATGATACGGCTGATTAATCCAACAAATATAATTTTAAAATGTGTATATAAAATTAAATTTTAAATAATATTATTTATAAATTATTAAGCACAATGGCAACACTTCTAAGAAAGATTTATCTAAGGATATAAACAAACAAAATCAATAAGGGCTGTTAACAATACCCTACTCTCTCTAACCCTTCTCCTATGGCTTTTGCTTAAACCACTGTTATGACAGCTCCTCCGTAGGTGGTAGTCTCTACTGGACCACTACTTAGCAACTCCTCACCCCTTATTCGTTTTCCTTCTTCAAAATCTTACAATGTTGCATTACACAACTCTCTTCTTTCCAAAAACCCTAGTTTCCACTTACTTTTGGTTATCCCCATATCCCAAAGGCTCTTGCTACCTATGATGGTTGTCCTATGGTTGATTTGTCAATAACAGAGGTACAACAGGAAGGAACATTGTTTGATTTCACACTTGTCGCAAAATTTTCATAAAGACATACTCCAATAAATCCCATCTGAAATCATATTATGGCTAACTAGGATTTATTGATTCCTTATTTCGTTGGACTTTTGGACCCAACGCATGTGTTAATATACTTATTATCTCAGAAGAATTTCGCCAAAACATTATCAATTGAAAAGCATATTATTGGAATTTACTCTCTTTCGGTTGTTTAGCTAGAAGCCTGGGTTTAACCTTTCCCATGAATCAAAATTGGTCGTATTTTGGATCAGGTTACCACACCTGCCTATTCCTTTTTTCCTAGTTCATTCTAGAAGGAGATTATGGATTCTTTTGGAAAACACCTTCAATCTAATGAGTGAACAACATCTCTTTCCCACCCTATGCATGCAAGGGTTTGTGTTAAGGTGGAATTTCGAGGCCAATCCCACCTAAGATATAAATTTCGGTTGGTACAAATAAATCGAACGGTTTTTGGCAGACTATCATTATTGAATCCAAAATGGATTATTGTAGCAAATGTTAGAATATTAAAAATGTTTTAATATTACTGATGGGCTTCCATTAGTTTGTAGGGATTTGTATTTATAAAACGGATTAGATTGGGTTTTTGAGATGGACTTTGTGGGCCTGACATCCACTTGATCTCATTGGTGGGCCAAATACACCTAATGGTTTTAGATGTTGTTGGGTAGTGGTGTAGGCTTGATAAACCTAATAGGCTATGATGGGTGGCCTATTGAGTTTATTATAAATATGAGCTAGGTCCCCTCTCCTCTCTTAACCAAGGTAAGTTTTCCCCATTATAAAGCTGACGTACAGAGAGAGTAAGGGGAGAAAGAGCCCTAGCAATATGGTCTTGCACGCATTGGTGTGTTGAGATCTATGTGGTGTTACCAAAATAACAATATGTCGCAAACATCATGTACGCGATATTAAATAGATAAAAATTAGTATTATAATGCATGTAATAGATCCTTAAAATTATTAACATGTGGCATCAAAGCTAGTCTTTACATGTGTTTAAATCTATTATTCATATAACCTAATTCAGGAATATTGTATTTAATTTCAAGATGACATATATTATTTTATGTGAATAAAATTATATAAGCCTACTCTTAAATCCAAAGAATTTTAAATTTGGGGCTTTATTAATGGATCCAAAATTCCTGAACTATGGGTACTACTGTTGAATTAAAAGAATCTCAAATTAATGGTTATGTTGTCAAATTCAAATAATCTTGAATTATGACGTTACTATTGATTCAAAGAATCTTGAATTTGACTTATTGGCTTATGTGATGTACTCAATATCTTAGGGCAATGTGAAATACTAAAAGAATATGAACTGTTAAATTAAAAGAATCTTAAATT
This sequence comes from Bretschneidera sinensis, assembly GCA_023935145.1. NCBI lineage: Eukaryota > Viridiplantae > Streptophyta > Magnoliopsida > Brassicales > Akaniaceae > Bretschneidera > Bretschneidera sinensis. The sequence continues at coordinate 81,377,926 of CM043701.1, forward strand.
AGTGGTTTTGTTGCCAAATTCAAAGAATCTTGAATTATGGCATTACTATTGATTCAAAGAATCTTGAATTTGAATTATTGGCTTATGTGATGTAATCAAGATCTTAGGGTAATGTGAAATACTAAAAGAATATGAACCTGCTGGTGATGTTGTTGTTGTTTACAGTAAACTATTTGAAAACCAATATATTAATCAACTAACCAAAAGCTCTTACGTAAAATAATTTATGTTAAATAAATTAACAGAAGATTTAGTAGGGATTTAATCTAGGTTTTGGTTTCTCAAGTATATTTTAGATTTAATATGTTACATATATTTATTTATATATGTATGCTAATTTTACTTGTATTACACATACAATAGCTTTTTGGCAAATAAACTGAAGAGTAAACAAGTATAGGGATAAAGTCAAATCTAAAAAAATGTTATTATTTTTAGTAGTTTGATTCATTGATAAATGGTTGTCTGTATCAATGTTTCTTCCCCTTGTTTTGTTTCCCATATTATTAAATAGAAAGTTGAGATCCTCTAAATATTGGCTCTAGTTGTTTCTCAATGTAATATAAGAACACTAGCTTGTTCTTGAATTAGACTTCAAAATTTTTAGTTCAATAATATTGCCTTATAAAACTACCATTACAAAGTTTCTGGAAATGAGCAGAAAATCTCTATGCTAGTTAATTCGTTTGCACTGGCTTGTTTATGTATTTACCCATCTGACCAATAAATTGCTTGAAGAATTTCACTAATAACACCTATTCACACACTCATGTAAATAATATTGAAGTGTTGTCTTTTGCGTGTGTAATCTGTAAATGTTTATAATACATTTGGCTTGTGAAATTTTGGGCAACAAAAATGAAGATTTTGCTAGTTCAAATAATATAGGTTAGTTTTTACTATCTGATATTGAGATGGGAAAATGCATTCATATTGTTTTAGTATGTATACATGTCAGGTAATATATTTTATCAGTCTCTGTTTGAAATAACCCCATAAACATAACCGAATGGGTTATTTCATGTTGTTGTTACGAGATATTTATCTGAATTATTGCATTCAATTACCTGCCCAAAGAGGCTAATTACATGTTTTAATTCAGATGCTGACACAAAAAATTTGGTGGAATTTATTTAAGTCTAGATTGTCTTTCTGCCCAAAAGTGTTAGGCTTTTCGAAAATTGAAATACGTTAATATGTTGGTTTCATGTAAGATATTCTACTTGTATGTTGCATATTCTTCCCAAAGGGGAGTACATAATGATGCGCTGAAAATCTAGTTGTTATAATTACTCTTCTTATTAATATGTTACATTTTGATTGTCCTGAACAATTTTTGTTGTTGTTGATAACAATAGTGCTACTATTGAAACATGTGAAAATGTCGTTTATCCTTAGAAACATGTTGATCAAAATTGATCACTACTTAATACTTTTATTATATCTTATTTTATCATATTGAAAGTTGTGTGTCACATGAGATGATAATAAAGATTAATGTGAGAAGCTTTATCATTTTTTTTGTTCAATAAATTTTATTTATAAAAATGTGATTAATTATTTTTTTCTCAAAATCTGTGCATATATTCTAAAATTATATTTCATAGTAAATTATTTTGTTGTACTGAGATGTTGACAGTAGATGAGTATTTTCCTAGATTAGTTGTCATATTTATTGTACTCTCAGCTTGAAAGAAAATGTAGAAAATATGCATGTTGTGAGAAATAATTGATCTAATTATTTAAATATATTTTGTTGTGTTCAAAACCTGTGGTAAGGATGCAATTGTTGATTGTTTGGTGACTCATAGAGGTACATGTTGTTTAGAGTACCTCTTGTTGTATGGTCACATGCATATCTATCGTTTTGCATGCGTATGAGGTTCTAAAAGGCATTACTATTTATGCCGGTTCTGAGAAATTTCTTGGGTTGATGTGGGTGTTAGCTACCAAAGTGGCACACTTATTGATACTTATGGGATTTCACCTAAACATGTTGTGGGATAATTTCAGTTACATCATGCAGCTACTTTCCCAAAAGCGGTAGTTGTGTTGTAATTTTTGAAAATACATGGAACTTTGTGGGAAGATAATGGGTTAGTTGAAATGTAATATGTTGGTTATTTCTCTTTTACTACCATGTTGCATTCTTGTCTTGAATCAATCTACTTTTCTGTGAACAATAACCAAGCAACTATTGAAATCTTGACTGGTTCAAATTATAAGAGTTGAAATGTAGATTGTGTTAGATTTCAAACAATGAATATATTTGTTTTAGTGTTGAAACAGTTTCCTTCAAAAGACCTTTTATTAAAGAAAAATTGTATGCTTTATGGCATAGGCACCTAGGTCACATTTCTATAGAGAGAATTGAAAGGCTTGTTAGGTATGATATTTCACTCACTCTTGATTTTAGGGATATAGAGGACCTGTGTTGATTGTATTACGGGAAAGTTAACCAAAACCAAGAAAATGGCTCAACTCATAGTTCTGATCTTCTAGAAATAGTGCATACTGATATTAGTGGTACCTAAATTTTATGAGGTGGTGAATTCTATTGGTTTTGAGGAGAATAAGATAGATTAATGCATATACCTAAAGATCAGTGGGAGCAAATTTATTTTCCTGGTTCATTATTTGATATACTTATGTAATTATTTGTGTTCTAATTACAACCATTTAATCGGTTTAGTTGCTGAAACTTTTAGTGATTTAGTTAATGAAACATTTTAATTAATTAATTAATAGTAAGTCATTTAAGTGGCTTACGGTTGCATTAACTTTTTAATTAATTAATTGATAGGATTGTTTATCAAGTCTATAAATTAAGCTGGTAGAATTATTGGTCTTTTACTGTTCAAAAGTTAGATATTGTTTACATGATTTTGACCAACTAAGTAGTAAAAGGTATTTATCTCCTCGGGCGATAAACCAAGCATATGTTATTTCAGACAGTTTAATAAGTTTAAAATATAAGAGAAAGTTAACAAGTAATAGTCTAACAATTGGCTCCTAGGCCCTTGTAATGTTTTAATCCAGTGTGAGTGGACTCAAATGCTTTTATTAAACTTATTCTCATTTAATATATCTTATACTGCATTAGAATAAGTTAATGGTTAAAATAAAATTATAATAATAATTATTTTTAATTTGGAATTACTGACGTTCAAATTAATAATAATTATTTAATAAACTTAAAAATAAAATATAAACTTTCTTAAGTTTTGTTTTAAGCCTCGGTTTGAAATAATTTTAAGGGTTAAAGTGGATGGTTGCCACCAAAGTGGTTTGTTCGTTAAATTTTTAAGATTATTTCATACCGTTTGAGGCTTGATTAATGCATTCAATCACTTTTCCAAAGGGAGTTATTGTGTGTGTTAATAATTGATAAACATGAAACAGTTGTTTGAGTGCATATTAGTCTAGAATGTCTTATCAACCCAAAGGTGTTAGGTATTTCAAAAATTGGTATTCATTCAGTTGTTAGTTTCTTGTAGGAAATCCTAAATGTGTATTACATTCTCTGTCCAAAGGAGAGTTTGTAATGATATATTTGGGATCTTATTATTTTACTATCCAAATTCATTATCATGATTGACTTATATTTTTTCTCGATTAATTTCATTTGTTGCTAGCAATGGTAATGCCATAATTAAGATCCTGATTGGATCATATTATAAGAAATGTAAACAAGATATCAAGTTTGCTATGAGAATTGTGTAAAATGGTGATATGTTTTTTTTTGGCATATTGATATCGGGGCTATGCTTGTTGATTATTTGACCAAGGATCTTGGGCCTTCAAATTTTGTCAAACAAGTAGACAACGTGAGTATCGTTAGTTATTTTGATGTATTTTATTAGTGGGAGTATGACTTTTATGTCAATTTATATATTGTTTCCTTTGGATATTATTATTGTTTTCTTTGATTGATATCATACTATTAATATTTTGTGCACATTTTATATATGACATGTCATGATGTATTAAAATTCTAAGACTTGGTGTTGTCTTAAGAATGACTTTTATGCCATTATTGAGTTTGTCTTGCAACACTATATTGCAAACTTGAGTCTTATTAACTAAGATATACTAGCTTCTAGGTGAAGCCATGGGGTTACCCTAGCTTCTAGGTGAAGCCGTGGGGTTACCCAAGCTTCTAGAAGAAGCCTTGGGTTTTTTTCTAGCTTCTGAGTGAAGTAAGTTAATAGAAGAACCTGAGATTTCTCTAGCTTTTGAGTGAAGCAGGTAATAGAGAAATCGAGAAACCCATAGAGTTTTCTCTGACTTCTAGTGAAGCAGGTAATAGAGAAACCTTGGATTTCTCTAGCTTCTTGGTGAAGCAGGTAATAGAGAAATCAAGGACCGACAATGGAATAACATTTTTGAGATCACATGTTTATGCTATTTCATTGCCACACTTCTATATCTGGATCTAAGTCAGTGAAGTTATTAGCGTTTGTGATTATGGATTAGTCTTATGCCAATTAAGATATAATAGCTACCATGGTCCTATGTTGATGACTTGATTAGACTAAATCATGTTTAGGTGTAATCTCAAGAACTTGTTTTTCAAAAAATTGTGGCCACATTTTTAAAATCAGTAATTTATTCCGAGGGTTATTTTTTAAAATGTTTTTTAAGACATTTAAAAACTACAACTAATGTTTGCCCAAGTGGGATAATGTTAAAATATATAAAATGTTCTAATATTACTTATGGGCTTCCATTAGTTTGTAAGGATTTGTATTTATAACACGGATTGGATCGGGTTCTTAAGATGGACTTTGTGGGCCTGACATCCACTTGATCTCGTGGGTGAGCCAGATACACCTAATGGTTTTAGATGTGGATGGGCAGTGGTGTGGGCTTGACAAACCTAATGGGCTATGATGGGCAGCCTATTGAGTTGATTATAAATATGAGCTAGGTCCCATCTCCTCTCTTAACCTAGGTAAGCTTTCCCCATTATAATGTTGTCGTACAGAGAGAGTAAGGAGAGGAAGAACCCTAGCTAAACAGTCTTGCACGCATTGGTGTATTGAGATCCACGTGGAGTTACCGGAATAACAATATCTCGCAGACATCAGGTATGCGATATTAAATAGATCAAAATTAGTATTATAATGCATGTAATAGATCTTTAAAATTTTTACAATAATGCTCTCTTTAAGGGCATACCATGGATAATTGCAAGAAAGCTTCCAAGGGAAAAACACTTGATGTTCAACAAGATCATGCAAAACCATCTAAGTCCGAAAACTAGTTACGTCCTCCACCTGCAAAAGAGCCTAGGGTTCAACCTACTCAACCTACTCAAACAACTTCTCATTTGCTTCATGTGTTGAATAAGAAAGCTCCATCTGGGAGTGATTGGCAAGAACCTATGATTCAAAATGAAAAATACGCAATGTCAAAAAAGGTTGTTACAGGCCTGGATACAAATCCTGCAAATATCAACAAAGGACTTTGTTGAAATGGTACCTGACTTTGGAGATAGTGCTTCAAAGTTTAGAGATGACCTAGTTGATCTCAAACAATTCAAATCTCTGAATCGTTTTGAAGTTGTAAAAATGGATGAAGTCAAGGTTAAGGATAGTGTTAAGGATTTACTAATTAAATCATTAATGACAATGCAGTTCTTCCAACTGTTGAGTTTCCTTCAATACAATGTCATGCTTCTACGAAAAATCTTGGTGCTTATCATATTGATCCTTCATTGGTATCTCATCTATTTTAGTCAACTTCTTCTAGGAAAAATAGAAAGAATAAGGGCAAAAAGAAGCAGGAATTTAAAGCTCAAATAGTAACTAGACCTATCATAAGGTCACAATGTTTTTGTTTCATGTCTAAAAAGGTCAAAGCAAGGTATAAGAAATATGTTTGCTGCACATTTTATTCATTCTTTACCACTTGTATGTATAATACATGTACAAAATAAATTTAGGAAATAATATGAAGAAGATTACAATCAGTGTTGAATTCCTAAACTACAAACTAAATATATGCATAGTCATTGACTAATAAGATATTCATCTTTTGGGAATGATTTTAGCAGTGACATGTGGGACTGAATGTGTATCACTCAAGATGGTGGTTCTTGTGGAGAAAAAAAATTATGGATTGATGAAGTGTGATACATGGATGAGAAAGGGGTTTAGTGATGGCACTACAAGTTGATTGCGAGTAGAAATGTAGCAGACTGCGAGAAACTCTGTCGCTTACAAAATGATAACCAACGGATATGTCCATCATCAAATATGTGCTAACAATGTTGTCCTAATGAATAATTTGTGCCTGAGTAGAGAGAACACGCAGTTTATGTAATAGAGATTAAACCAAAGCTTATTCGAAAGTGGTGGCAGCAACTATGCGATACTCAGCCTTAGTGGAAAACGTAGCTACTGAGTGTTGTTTATGTGAACTCCATAAAATAGGATTCCCTCCAAGATTCACAATATAGGCTATAGTGGAGGTTCGATCATCTTGATTCCCAGCCCAATCAGCATTCGAATAGGCATGAAGAAAGGGTGTGGGTGGCACTTTAGGAACAGCCCGTGAAGAATAGTTCCCTTGAAATACTGGAGAAGACGTTTGACAGCTGCCTAGTGTACTTCAGAAGGTTGATGCATTAACTGAGATAATTTATTGATAGAAAAAGTGTTGTTTAGTCAAATAAAAAAAGATATTAAAGAGTGCCAATTGCACTATGGTATTCTGTTGTGCGTTTATCTACGTAAATTAATAAGCAAACAATCGTATAGTTTTACTTGCAAGTGCACAAGGTCAATGGTAGAATAGTGTGCAAGTGCGAGATCATTTCCACAGGGATTGGTTAATTTCAATTTAGAATTAGTTTCTCAAAATAAAAAGAGAGAGAAATAAATGTTGAGTGTGAATTAATAATGATAAGAACATAGGGCTTTGATATCCACCACTAATCATATTTTCCTATTAAGTAAGGTTCCAATGCTATAACCCTATCATGAATACCTAATGGTTGCCAACCATAAGGGCTTAGTCCACTCCTTAGGCTATTAATCTCCCTAAGCAACGAGTTAAGCATGGTGTATACTCTAACTCTTTTCTCTCTTAAGGAATTCAGCATGATGTATACTGAGTTGTTCCTTAAGAGAGCATAAGGGTTGTGGAAATCGACAACCACATGGGACCTAGGGCTTGGTCCGCTCCCGGTTTCCCATATTGATTAATCCAAGAATCCGGTGTGGATATCTTTTGTTACTATTGTTAGACCCAGGACTTAGTCATCCAAATTGATCTAACTAACTTATCCATACCACATGCATGCGTTGATCAGACACACACATATGAGGAATTTAAATAAACACAGACATTAATCAATTAAAGTATCACAACATGGCTATTAGCAAAGGTAATCAATGATCATATATATAGGAAAGCATAATTAGGGCTTCAATCGAGCCCTATTAGGAAGTTAGTTACATATATTCAGTAAACTAAACATCATAACCATAGCTAACTAAAACAGAAAAATAAAACCCGAAGGATGCGGATGAGACTAGTTGTCAATTCCTCTCCAAGGCTTAAAACTTCAAGCTCTCTCAAAAAGTGTGTTTTCTGTGTTTTACAAGGCTATATATAGAGCTCTAAGGTTGCCCCGAAACCCTAATTTCCTATTTAAGGTCTGGAGACTTCTTTCCAATTCTGGCTCTTCTACCTCTGGAGCGTGTGCGCTCGATCACATAGATCTGCGCTCGAGCGCATGTGTGCGCTCGAGTCTTCTGAGTGTGCGCTCGTGTGCCTGTGTGCTCGATCACAAGGGAGGTGCGCTCGACTGCACCTTGCAGAACTTTACTTTTCATTCTTTAAAGCTCCAAAATGTCATCTTTTTTTCAAAGCCCTGTGAAAAACACATAAAACATGAAAATGAAATAGAATCTACTAAAATAGATAAATAAAGAGCCTAACAAGCGTAAATTAAGGGGTTTAAATATGACTATTTAAGCACTTATCACACCCCCAAACTTACATATTACTAGTCCCTTAGCAATACAAAACAAAAGGCTATATTAAAACAAAATTAAAGATAAATTCATTCTTCATGATATCCAAAAATTTGGGTTGCACATAAAACCATGATGACCGTTCATGAGTAAGCTTATAATAAAAACACATTTTTGTAATGAATAAGGATTTTAAAAGCTCATGTTACTTACCTAAAGTTGGCTTAAGGCAACGCAAGTTTGATTTCTGTGTGATGAATTAGAACATAGAAGATGGGGCTTCCAAATAATTTTAATGTATAGTGTTTTGGTGTCCGAACCTTCATCGAATTCCTTATCAAATAGAACAAAAATGGCCTAGTGATTACTTCTTTTCTTTTTCTTTCATCATGAGATTTTTGCCATGTTAAGTTCCATTGAGCTTTCTAATTGACCCTTGTAATGAGTGTTTAGCCAATAACTCCCAAACCAGATGGTTTTAGGGCATTAGGTCTAAAGACACCCCTAAGAACTTACTAACTCGAGTCAAAAATGCTACGAAACTAACAGGTCTTAATGCTTCCAAGTGAAATTCCCACCTTTTGACGTGAACACTCACTGCTTACTGAGGCAAGAGACCCAGTTACTCAGTGAAAATTTTTATTATGATCATTAAATGTTTAATTCCCACCTTTTGACATGAACACTCACTGCTTACTGAGGCAAGAGGTCCAGTTACTCAGTGAAAAGTTTTTAATGATCATTAGAAGCTTTTTGTTCTCTTTTTGCATGATGGACATTTTTTTTTCTTATGCCAAAGTGTTCTTCTAACAAGTTATCAGATTACAGTTAGGTCATGGAAACATATACATAAGAATTATATGTCATACCCCACACAAATTCGTGCTAATGTGCTCGTGTCAGATCTGGATCAAAGTCGTGAATTCTTAAGTGCCTTGAGGCAGGTAAATAAACTTTTTAAAATTCCTATTATAGGACTATATGTTCTAAATTTTAAGCTTACTAATGAAGTTTTATCATATTTTTAAATCAATCAAAATTTTTAACTCAAAATGAGCATGTATTTATCTTTTCTAAAAAAAAAGTGGGACATAGTGTGTGCATGTGTTTCAAGTGCATGCACGTGTCTGTGTCTCCCACTACCCTCAAACTTAATATACACATTGTCCCCAATGTGTGTGTGTGATATGGAAAGATCTGACCTGGGAGATGGAGAACTACACTGCTTGTATTGTTCGTAACATGCCCCCAAACTTGAATTAGATACACGCACTAAGTTCCTGACAAAGAAAAACAAACATTGTGCCGGAAAACAAGAAATATATAAATTAAAAACAGATAAATAAACATAAATACTAATAAGGAAAGAAAATATGATAATGAAAAAGGATATGCTGTGGGGTGCCTCCCATGAGCGCTAAGTTTTACATCTTCAGCCAGACGGGGTATCCTCGCACTGCTGATCATCAGGTGGTGCAGTCGAAGAGGTACTGAGTGCCGGAGGTAGACAATCGAGGATGGTCTGCAGCATCACCTCCTGTTGGGTGAACTGTGCCTCTAATCCATCTATCCACTGATAGATCAGATGGGTTGTCTTTCTATCCTCCCGGTAGATGTTAGAAAGCTCATGGCGGAAGGAGGACAACTCATTGAGAAAGTACTGATATTTTGTGGACCCTATGTCTGGCTGGTCCTCCTCCCAAGTAAGGCTCACTGCCGGGTGCTCAGTATCCATCGAATCATTCGTCTCAGGCTCAGCAATAGGAGTATGCACTGGGGGTACTCGAGGCATGTGGGACTGGCTAAGGCTCTACTGGGCTTTCCCGGAGAATGGGTGGTCACTCACCGGTCCGTCAATGGATAAGCCTCGGATCATCTTCTTGTTGAAGATGTGTGTAAGTAGGAAGGGGAAAGGGAGCCCCCATACATTAGCTGTGGTGGTCTATCGACTATGCATATGGTCCTAGAACTTGTGCACCTGGCTCCAAATGAGGTTGGGATGGAGTACCAGTGACCCCTGTGAAAGGCATAGAGGGCTTGTAGGAACTGATCCCTCATCTGAGTCTTGTGTCCCAAAGGGCACACATTACATTGGAGGACGGAGTCCACAAAGAATAAGTGATGAGGCAGCTTTGACCGGCTCCCCGTATTGTTGTGCCGGTCCGTATACTGGCCCCCATACATGTCCTCGGTAATATGGGGTAGAAGAAATGGGTTTGGCTGCTCCTCCATATGGCTGTCCTCTGGAGGAAACTCATCACAGCAGTGGAGGGCATTGGCAATGTCTATGGTGGTTAGCTCTATAAATCTACCCTGGACTGAGGAGGATAAGATCTCTGGTCTGGTGCAGTCATAGGTCAGATTCTCGTAGAAACTGACCACAAATCTGATGTAAGCTGTCGAATAAACTGGCTTGAACAGCCGCTTGAGACCCCGGGCCTTGAACTCTTAGACCACCCATCTTGTGGCGTCTAAGCTCTTGAAGTCTTCATCGATGCTGAACGTAGTCTCGAACAATATTTCATGTTGCTCGAAACTAGGCCGGGTGGACTGGGAGCGGCTGCCGGAGGCTCGGGAAGTGGAGGCCATTTTCTGAGGTTTGAAACTGTGGTTATTTTCAAAATTGCGCTCGATCATAGACTTTGTGAGCTCGATCGCACTAGAGGACTTGCGCTCGATCATAGGTGGTGTGCATTCGAGCGTAGTGGCTCAGGCAATTTATCAAACAGTTGATATGCAACAAAAGCTCAAAGCTATAGAAATGACACGAACTTGATCCTAACCTCCTGTAACATGAAAATACACAATCAATCGCCCAAGATATTCATATAATAAGAGGAAAAATATAAATTAACATATTGTGTGACGGTGTGTTTGTAATTTTAAAAAAATAGTAATGGCCCTATTGTGTAGGGTTGTGAATGTGAAATGGATGAAAGAGGGGTAATGAGATAGAGAGAGTGTGGTTAAATAGAATAGGGGAAGTGTGTTTGTGATTTCAATTTAGTTTAGAGAGATGGGGATAGTTATGGTAAGCTAGAGGTCAATTTAGGGTTGCTGAGGGCAAGAGAAAGCGAGAGCGTAGGCAGTTGCGATTGAGTGTAAAGAGTGAGAATGAGGGGGAGAATGTTTTAAGACAGCACGTGACCTCTCTGCCCCGAGTGCGCTCGAGGGCATAGTGAAGTGCGCTCGATCGCACTTTTGTATAAGTGTGCTTGTGAGGTGCGCTCGTTCGTGATGGTGCGCAGAGGATGTGTGCTCGAGCACTCTGAATGGTACGCTAGAGCGCAAAGCAGTATGTATGGACAAAATAAAGACTTACCAAGATAAGAATAAAAAAGCAAGAACAAAACAACCTTACCGTGCTTTAATGGCCTCAGTACCACTAACCTTGATAGAGGCACTTTGAGCTATAGGTATGAAAATGGAAATTGCTCAAGCGCTCTCTATAGTAGCTTCAGTGCTACGTCTTTTTAAGGGGGCACTTAAAGCCCACCACGGGTGGTTTGAGTGCCTCGAAGAGCTGATTCATTTCCAATTCTGGTCCCTAGACCATAGGAGAGAGAAAAGTAATATTAGTAAGCTAAGGGGGTTCAACTGGAGGAATATGCTTACTTGGAAGTTTTGGTGTGTCCTTTAAGGGATGCATAGCTTTATTGATGTCTTTAATCACGTTGTCATCCTCTGGTTCGATGTCTAAACTTGGGGCGCCATGGTTGATGGTGGTCTCCAATGGATCATGGTGATGGACCTGAAAAACTTTCTCCACAACACCTTGCATCAAGCTTACATTAGAATATTCGTTATCATCTTTGGTTGATTTTAATGTATTAAATATTCTGAATTCTATCTCTTCATCATTTACCTTCATAGTGACAATGCTCCTTTTTACACTAATATATGTGTCATCAGTTATCATAAAGGGTCTTCCTAAGATGATGGGTAGAGGTAATGGTATAGAACATTCTTCCATTTCTAATACAATAAAATCAGCAAGTAAAATAAATTTATCTACTTTTACCAAAACATCCTCGAGGATACCTCTCGGTCATTTGATGTTTCTGTCAGCCAGTTGCAAAGTGATGGAGGTTGGTTGAAACTCCCCCAAACCTAGTGTCTCGAATACACTGTATGGCAGCAGATTAACACTCGCCCCTAGATCCAATAGTGCATGTTCGAATGGTTGGTCACGTAGCCTGCAAGGAATAGTAAAACTACCCAGATCTTTTAGTTTTGGTGGTAGTTTCTTAATAGCATAGCACTTACCTCTTCAGTCAAGGCTACTGTCTCATGCTCCTGAAACTTCTTTTTGTTAGTGCAACAATCTTTCAAGAATTTAGCATATGCAAAAATTTGTTTATCTAATAAAGGAATGTTTATTTCCATTTTTTTTAAAGTTTCAAAAATGTCAATCAGTTTAGTCTCTTTCTTAGGTTTTACTAACCTTTGAGGGAAGAGTGGACGTGCATTTACCTTTTCTATCTCACTTACCTTAGATGTGGATGCTTTGTCTAGAGATGCTTGTGCAGGCTTATCGATGCCTATGACCTTTCCACTTCTTAGGATTGTCACAGCATTCAGTTGCTGATGTCCCCTTGGATTAGGTATTGGTTGAGCAGGAAACTCACCTTACTTTCTACTACTCAGTTCCTTGGCTAATTGCTCCATTTGTACCTCTAGTCCTTGAATGGCTTGATCATGTTTTGCAGTGGTTTGTCTCATCTCAGTTCGAAATTGTCTAGTTTCTTCCATGAACTGTTCAAGTGAAGTCATTAATTGTTGCTGCTGAGTTGCCAATTGCCTTACAAGACTTTCAAGGTCACTTTTCTTTGTTTCGGGAGCTGAGTGGGCTGCTAGTTGGAAGTTTCTTTGCTGCCCTTGACCATTCTGATTGTTGCTCCAAGAAAAGTTTGGGTGATTCCGCCATCCAAGGTTGAAGGTGTTTGCATAAGGATTGTTCTTCAGTGGATAGTTATTTGGTCCCTCAAAGTTTGCTTGCTCATGATCTGCAGATGAATACAAGGGACATATATTAGTATTATGATCAAATTAGGAACAAATAGCACTTACCTGGAGTGGTGTAGCTGGTGGGTTAGGTGAAGCGTTCTGAGCAGCCATGGCTTTAACTAACAGATCTAGTTTCCTCTCCACAGCAGCTATCTGAGTAGATGATCCTCCATTTAAGTTTACCTCATACATACCCTTACTCTTGGTTACATATCTACCTCGAGAGAAGAACTGTTGAGTGTGTTCACTTAGGGTTTCAAAGAGCTCTATAGCTTCTTCGCTGCTTTTCTCCATCAGTACTCATCCACAACCTGAATCCACAATACTTTTGTTAGTATCACTTAAACCTTTATAGAAAACTTGTACCAGTTCATCCTGAAGCAGATTGTGATGTGGGCATTTGAGTAGCAACTCGTTGAAGTGTCCCCATGCCTCAAAGAACAAGTCTCCATTCTTTTGTTGGAAGGACTGAATCTCTTTCCTCATTTGCCTTGTCTTTTGAGCTGGAAAAAACTTCCTTAGGAATTTGCTAGCCAACTCCTCCCAAGTGTGGATCGAAACTGTAGGCAATGAATTGTACCACAATTTAGCATTATCTTTTAAGGAAAAAGGGAAAAGAATTAACCTTATTCCTTTTTGGTCTAAGCCTCGGATGTGCTGGAATTTGCAAAGATCGAAGAACTCCCGGAGGTGCAAGTGTGGATCCTCATTAGGGGTGCCCCTAAAGTGGGTCAATGCACTCAGTATTTGAAGAGATATGTAGTAGTTTCCTACCGCCTTAGGTTGATAAGCAATACACGATGGCTGATCAAGGTTCTATGGGATGAAGGATTGCTTCATTGGTCTTCGTTTAGGTGGTTACTCATTGTTGATCTGTTCCACCATTGGTACTTCTTCCTCAATTTTTTCTTGTACCTCTTCTGAGTTGTCTCTAAGCCTTTGTCAGATAGTCCGCTCAAGCTTGGTATCGAGGGAGAAGAACGTTGGATGCTTGGATCGAAGCCCGTGCATAAATCGATAACAATCGCTTTAGTGCAGCAGTCAACCACTGCTGCCCGGGTAACTCCCTGCCTCAATTGCGCTCGATCGCAAGTGGCACAGAAATTTCTCCTGATGTGCCTGAAATAGAAAACAAAAGGAATTAGAATTAGGGTTTTAATGAGACGAAAATAAGATAAAAACATAAACTTAAAATTTTTGAGATTTTTGATAAAAATAGAAAAATGAAAAAGAAATAACAATGATTGATCTAAACGAAAAAAATAATTCTAAAAGAAAATTAAGCGCAATCCCCAGCAACGGCGCCAAAAACTTGTTGTGCGTTTATCTACCTAAATTAATAAGCAAACAATCGTACAGTTTTAATTGCAAGTGCACAAGGTCAATGGTAGCATACTGTACAAGTGCGAGATCATTTCCATAGGGATTGGTTAATTTCAATTTAGAATTAGTTTCTCAAAATAAAAAGAGATAGAAATAAATGTTGAGTGTGAATTAATAATAATAAGAACATAGGGCTTTGATATCCACCATTAATCATACTTTCCTATTAAGTAATATGTCAATGCTATAGCCCTATCATGAATACCTAATGGTTGCCAACCATAAGGGTTTGGTCCACTCCTTAGGCTATTGATCTCCCTAAGCAACAAGTTAGGCATGGTGTATACTCTAACTCTTTTCTCTCTTAAGGGATTCAGCATGATGTATACTGAGTTGTTCCTTAAGAGAGCATAAGGGCTGTGGAAATTGACAACCACATGGGACCTAGGGCTTGGTCCGCTCCCGCTTTCCCATGTTGATTAATCCAAGAATCCGGTGTGGATATCTTTTGTTACTATTGTTAGACCCAGGACTCAGTCATTCAAATTAATCTAACTAACTTATCCGTACCATATACATACGTTGATCAGACACACACATATGAGGAATTTAAATAAACACAGGCATTAATCAATTAAAGTATCACAACATAGCTATTAGCAAAGGTAATCAATAATCATATATATAGGAAAGCATAATTAGGGCTTCAATCGAGCCCTATTAGGAAGTTAGTTACATATGTTCAATAAACTAAACATCATAACCATAGCTAACTAAAACAGAAAAATAAAACCCGAAGGATGCGGAGGAGACTAGTTGTCAATTCCTCTCCAAGGCTTAAAACTTCAAGCTCTCTCAAAAAGTGTGTTTTCTGTGTTTTACAAGGCTATATATAGTGCTTTAAGATTGCCCCGAAACCCTAATTTCCTATTTAAGGTCTGGAGAATTCTTTCCAATTCTAGCTCTTCCACCTCTGGAGCATGTGCGCTCTAGAGTGTGTGCGCTCGATCGCATAGATCTCCACTCGAGCACATGTGTGCGCTCGAGCCTTCTGAGTGTGCTCCTGTGTACCTGTGCGCTCGATCACAAGGGAGGTGCGCTCGAGTGCATCTTACAGAACTTTACTTTTCATTCTTTAAAGCTCCAAAATGTCATCTTTTTGTCAAAGCCATGTGAAAAACACACAAAACACGAAAATGAAATAGAATCTACTAAAATAGATAAACAAAGAGCTTAACAAGCGTAAATTAAGGGGCTTAAATATGGCTATTTAAGCACTTATCATATTCTTTAGCCTAGGCTGGAGATGCGTCATCATGATTCTTAATAGAACAATTAGTAGAAAGTGGAGTAGCAACCTATGTTAGGGTTAAACTACCCTATCCCTACGGATCTTTAGATGCGAATATAGAGAAGAAAATAGAAATAAATCAAAGACAAACACACAGCACACAGATTTACGTGGTTCACCCAAACTCGGGTTACGTCCACGGAGTTGCAGCGATTTCACTATGTCTTGAAGAACAATACAAGGAGGTCTCACCCCTAGACACCCCTCACAGTATTCACAAAAAACAGCTCACACCCTTACACAAAAGAATAAGATAAAAACCCTTATATTTCCGTGTTAAAATAAAACAGATATCAAACAGTGCTGAAAATACCAGATTTGACAACAACAAAAAAACCACCAGGCTCCACACATAGCCTAACAATCTCCCACTTGGAGACTGGTTCAATCACCATCACCAAGTACCACATGCCTTCAAACAAAGCAACTATCGCCGCAACTCATTCACCTGTCCTCAAGCTTGAAGACCAACTGAAGCTGAGCATAGCTTCAATTTCTCAATAGTGACATCCTTAGTTAACATATCTACTGGATTCTCAGTTCCACGAATCTTCTCTAGTTCCAACTGTTCACTGTCAAGAAGAGAATGAATAAAGTGATATCTCAACTGTATATGCTTCGTCCTGGAATGAAACATCGGATTCTTAGTAAGAAAAATAGCACTCTGACTATCACTGTGTAGAGTACCCCTCTCATTCTTCTTACCCAGCTCATCCAAGAGACCCTGTAACCAAACCATCTCCTTCCCAGCTTCAGTTATGGCTATATACTCAGCTTCTGTAATAGAAAGAGTAACGATTTTCTGCAACTTAGAAGCCCAACTTACAGCTGTACCACCTAGAGTATACACAATCCCTGTAGTACTCTTCCTGCTATCAACATCACCAGCTAAATCCGCATCCACAAAACCCTACAGTTTTAAACCTGCCCTTGTGAAGCACAGAGATGTATCTGAAGTGCCTTTCAAATACCTCAGGATCCATTTGACTGCTTATCAATGTTGTTTTCCCGGATTATTCATGTACCTACTCACTACTCCCACTATATATCCAATGTCTGGTCTTGTGCAGACCATGGTGTACATAAGACTTCCAATAGCTGAGGCATAGGGAACCCTACTCATGTAGTCTTGCTCCTGCTCTGTCTTTGGTGACTGATCCTTAGATAGTCTAAAATGACTAGCCAAAAGTGTGCTCACTGGTTTAGCACTATCCATGCTAAATTGACTGAGAACCTTCTTCACATACTCTGTCTATGAAAGTTTCAAAGTCCCACTGACTCTGTCTCTAATGATTCTCATACCAAGGATTTGTTTTGCAGCACCCAAATCCTTCATTGCAAACTGTTTTGATAACTACCTCTTGAGATTATTAATCTCTTCAATGTTAGACCCAACAACGAGCATATCATCCACATACAACATTAATAGGATATAAGAGTTGTCAAAATACTTAACATAGCAACAATGGTCTGTTTGGCACCTTGTGAACCCGGTTCTACACATGAAGCTGTCAAACTTCTTATACCATTGTCTTGGAGCTTGTTTCAACCCATACAAACTCTTTCTCAGTTTGCAAACCTGATTTTCCTTTCCCTGCACTGTAAATCCTTGTGGCTGATGCATATAAATATCCTCCTCCAAATCACCATGAAAGAATGCTATCTTCACATCTAACTGCTCAAGATGTAGGTTCTCTACAGCCACAATTCCCAGTACCAGCCTGACTGTTGTTAGCTTCACAACTGGAGAGAAAATATCTGTGTAATCAACCCCCTCTTTCTGTTGAAACCGTTTCACAACCAATCTAGCCTTGTAGCGCTTGCTACCATCATGCTCTTCTTTTACTCTGTACACCCATTTGTTATGTAAAGCTTTCTTCCCTTCTAGCAATTTAGTTAGTTCCCATGTCTGATTCGTCATCAGTGAGTCCATCTCATCCTTCATGGCCAACTCCCACTTGCTAGAATTTTTAACCTGCAAAGCTTCATCATAACATTATGGCTCACCACTGTCAGTCAACAAAATATAGAACAAGGATGGTGAGAACCGCTGTGGAGGTCTAATGTTTCTAGAAGACCTTCGGACAGCACTTATAGGCGTACACTGTTCTACCTGTGGATATGTATTCTCATCATTTTCCTGACTCCTACTTTGCACTATGCTCTCAGAAAATTCATCCAAGTCAACAAACTCAGACTTCTTTGGTTCTGGCCTTGTAACAACAGATTCTGCACTTGACCTGTCTTTGTACATAACCTGTTCATTGAAAATCACATTTCTACTCCTGATGATTTTTTTTATTTTGATTATCCCAAAACCAATAACCAAAAGCTTCATCACCATAGCCAATAAAAAAACATTTTCTGGATTTAGCATCTAGTTTACTGCGAGTATCAGAGTCAATATGAACATAAGATAAACAGCCAAAAACTTTTAAGTAAGAAAGATTTACCTCTTTTCCACTTCATACCACTTCAGGTATCCTACAATCCAAAGGAACTGATGGTCCTCGATTTATCAAGTAAACTGCTGTGCTAACTGCATCGGCCCAAAAAAGTTTCTGGCAACCCAGCATGCAACCTCATACTTCTAGCACACTCATTGAGGGTCCTGTTCATGCACTCAGCCACGCCATTCTGCTGTGGTGTCTCGGGAATAGTCTTCTCCATCCTAATCCTATTAGCAGCACAAAATTTTCTAAACCCCCCATCTTTGTACTCTCCACCATTATCAGACCTCAAACATTTTACCTACAAACCTGTTTCAGTCTCAACCATGGCCTTCCATTTCTTAAAGGTCTCAAATACCTCAGATTTATTTTTCAGAAAATAAACCCACACCTTCTTGCTTGAGTCATCAATAAATGTGATATAATATCGCGAACCTCCAACAAAAGCAACTGGGGAAGCTCCCCATAAATCTGTGTGTACCAACGCCAATTTTTCAGACTTTGGAGTTCTGCTTCCTTTCAAGAAACTGACCTTTATCTGTTTCCCAAGAATGCAGCTCTCACACAAATCAAAGTCAAGGGATTTCAACTCAGGCAGTTTCCCTTTAGACAGCATCACTTTCATCCCTTTTTCGCTCATGTGACCAAGCCTGCAGTGCCATAGGTTTGTATCAAATTTTGCATCAACCATTGCAATAGTATCTCTCACACTTGAGGTCATGTACAGAGTACTCGTTTTTGTTCCACGAGCCACTACCATGGCTCCCTTTATAATCTTCCAAGTACCAGCTCCAAATGTCACCATGTGACCTTCAGCATCAAGTTGTCCTACAGAGATCAAGTTCCTCATCAATTTTGGAACATGTCGCACTTTCTGTATCAACTACACATACCCATTCGGCAATTTGATGCGAACGTTACCCATACCCACAATATCCAAGGCTTCTCCATCAGCCAAATATACCTTCCCAAAACCACCTGTCACATAGTGCTCCATGATTTCTCGGTGCGCAGTGGTATGAAAAGAAGCTCCTGACTCCAAAACACAAGAGTTAATGGGACTGTCAATAGAAAGTAATAAGGCATCCTGTAGTTCTTCTGTCACAGCATTTGCAGCATCGTTCTCATTCCTTTTCTTCTGCATTTCTCTACAATTTTTCTTAAAGTGGCCAGTCTTGCCACAATTCCAGCATTCCAGTTGTCGTCCAGATCTGGATTTACTCCTACCTTCTATTTTGGATTTTGATCTACTCCGATTGGAATTTCTATCATGTGCTCTACCTCTTGCTCAAGATTTAAAGCTGAACCAGAACCCGAGGTTTCACCCGCATCTCTCCTGCAAACCTCCTCGCTTAAAATCAAATCCTGAATATCTTCATATATGAGTTTATTCTTCCCTACGGAATTACTCACCGCCATTCTCATGGCTTCCCAACTGTTTGGCAAAGAAGCCAAAACAATTAAAGCACGGATCTCATCATCAACAATTGTATTCTTCCCTACAACAGAGGACAATTGATTAACAATTGTATTGAACTCATTCAGATGCTACGCAACAGGGGTACTTTCCGCCATCTTCAAATTGAACAACTTTTTCATCAGATGCACTTTGTTGTTAGCCGACGGTTTTTCATACATACTGGACAAAGTCGCCATCATATCTTTGGTGGTCTTCTCCTTCATAACATTATGCCCAACTGATCTTGATAGAGTTAATCGAATAACTCCTAGTACATGTCTATCAAGAAGATTTCATTCGTCTTCTTTCATACTGTCTGGTTTTGCCCCTAACAGAGGCAAATGTAATTTCTTCCCATAGAAATAATCCTCGATTTGCATCCTCCAATACCCAAAATCTATGCCATCGAATTTCTCGATTTCTGTCGCCTTTCTTTCTTCTTCGGCCATCGCTCCCACTCAAAAAATCGATAGCTCTGATACCAATTGTTAAGGTTAAACTACCCTATCCCTACGGATCTTTAGATGCAAATATAGAGAATAAAATAGAAATAAATCAAAGACAAACACACAACACACAGATTTACGTGGTTCACCCAAACTCGGGTTACATCCACGGAGTTGCAGCGATTTCAATATGTCTTGAAGAACAATACAAGGAGGTCTTACCCCTAGACACCCCTCACAGTATTCATAAAAAATGGCTCACACCCTTACACAAAAGAATAAGACGAAACCTTTATATTTCCGGGTTAAAATAAAACAGATACCAAACAGTACTGAAAAGACCATATTTGACCCCAAAAAAAAACCACTAGGCTCCACACATAGCATAACAACCTATTTCGCACCAGCCATGTTTATGTGTTCAAGAAGCTCATAAATGTACTTATTCTGATAGAGGAATAGACCACAAGGAGTCAAAATGACTTCAACACCCAAAAAATAGTAAAGATCACCCAAATTCTTGAGAAAAAATTAAGTAGAAAAAGTGGAAACGAAGTTGGACTGAAAAAAAATGTATTTTCCACTAAGTATTAAATCATCAACATGGACCATAAAATATGGAGTAGTTTTAACATAAGAGTAAACAAATAGAGAATCATTAGATTTTGAAATTTCAAACCCACACTCAATAAGAAATGAATTAAGAGTCTTGATACTAGGCGTGAGGAGCTTGTTTGAAATCATATATGGCCTTTTGAAGGCAACAAATATGTAAGGGGTTAAAGGAGTCAACAAATCCAATAGGTTACTACACATAAACCTCTTCAGATATTGTGCCATCTAGAAAGGTGTTGTTTACATCCAATTAATGAAGAGGCCACCCACAAGCAAGAGAATGGTTGAGAACAACACGAATTACAATGGGATTTAATATTGGACTGAATGTATCATGATAATCAAGGTCGGAACACTGATGAAAACCTTTGGCAACAATTATATCTTTATAACGAGAAATGTTTCCATTTGGGTTGCATTTAAGTCGAAACACTCATTTGCAACCAATAACATTGCAATGAAGTTGAGAAGGTACCAATTCCCAAGTTCTATTCTTGAGAAGAGCATTGAACTCTTCAGATATGACTATACATCATTAAGGATCTTGAATAGATTGCGATACATAGTTAGATTCAAAAGAGGGTGGAATGAAATGTTTTATTGTAGCATTAAAATGATTGGGCTTGAATTTTTTTTTTTTGGCAATGAGTTATCATGGGGTGAGTGTGAACAGGTACTAGTAAAGGAAAGAGAAGGTTTGGTTCAATTTCAAAAGCTGAAGAGGACAATGGTAGTGGGGAAGAGATAGGAATTTCTGTGGCCTTGGGGAAAACCAGTGAGTGGTATGAGCACGAGAGGTTGGAGTGAGAAGCAACATTACTGTACAAGACACTATCAACATCACCACATTCCTATGATCTTGTATTTGGGTTATGGCATGGCTATGATGCACCAATTGGTGTGATTGGCAAAAAACAAAAATGAGGAGAAGAAGACATGCCAGCAATAGAAGAGATGGAAGACCACTGGGAAAGATAAGGAAGCCTATGAATTTTCTCTTAAGGACAAGTGTTGTTTTATTTATTATGGAAATAAATATTATGGTATTAGTACATTAAATAATGGTCATTATATTCTTGAAGTTGATGGTAATGTTTTCAATATTGAACAACATAAGAGGACAAGAGATAATGAATTGAATCATTCCTACATTTGGCACTTAAGACTAGGTCATATCAATGAAGATAAGTTAAACAAGTTGATAAAAGATGGATAATTGGATCTATCAGATTTTGAATTTTATCGAACTTGTGAAGCCTATCTCATGGGAAAAATAACTAGATCTCCATTTAGTGGATATGAAGAAAAAGCCATAGATGTATTAGGGTTAATTCATACTAATATATGTGGACCTCTAATAGTAAATGCTAGAGGAGGTTACTCTTACTTCATTACCTTTACCGATTATCATTCTAGGTATGAGTACGTGTACTTAATGAAGTATAAGTCTGAATCGTTTGAAAAGTTCAAAGAATTAAGAAATATAGTTGAAAAGCAAACTGAGAAAAGTATTAGAATTCTTTAATCAGATCGAGGAGGATACTACTTGACATCAAATTTTCTATATTATCTCAAAGAGAATGGGATTCCCTCTTAGTAGACTCCTCTTGGAACACCAAAGCTTAATGGTGTTTCTAAAATGAGAAATTGTACTCTATTAGATACGGTTTGATCCATGATGAGTTACATAAATCTTTATGTATCCTTTTGGGTTATGTCATCCTAACTGTCGCATATTTATTGAACAATGTTCCCTCAAAGGTAGAATCTAATACACCATTTGAGATATGTAAAGGGAGGAATCCAGTCTTAAAAACTTTAAGATTTGGGGTTATCTTGATCATGTAAAGAAGTTACATACAGAAAAGTTAGAAACTAGGTCTGACAAATGTAGGTTTGTGAGATATCCAAAAGAATCTTCATGATATTATTTCTATTATCTAGAGGAACAAAAGGTGTTTGTTTCTAAGCATGCTACCTTTTCTAGAAAAAGAGTTTATGCTGGAAGGGAGTAGTGGGAGGAAGATAGATCTTGATGATGTGTCACAAGAACCACAACTTAGTACTATTCAAATTGAGAAGCCTGAACTAGTGTTCCTAATACACAACCAATTTGTAGATCTAGCAGGATACCCAAGGCTCTAGAGAGATTTGGATTTCTCATATATGGAGACTAAGAGGTATACCTTATAAATGACAAAGAACCTATTAACTACAAAGAAACAAAGTCAGACATTTATTAGAGAAGTGGTTAAAAGCCATGAATTTTGAAATGGATTCCATAGACTCCAACAAAGTATGAACTTTAATCGATGCACCTGAAGTTATAGTACCTATAAGTTGCAAATTGGTTTTTAAGAGAGAGATTAGAGTTGATGAGAAGGTAGAGACCTATAAGAAAAATCTAGTAGCGAAGGGTTTCAAGCAAAGGAAATGAATTGACTTTGATGAAACCTTCTCTCTAATGGTCATGCTTAAATCCATTAGGATTTTACTTGTAATAACTGCATACCATAACTATGAGATATAGCAGATGGATGTAAAGACTGCATTCCTTAATGGAAATATAGATGATGATGTGTACATGATAGAACCTAAAGGTTTTACATCTAGTGGTAGTGACCACAAGGTATGCAATTTTCAAAAATCCATCTATGGATTAAAATAAGTTTCTAGAAGTCGAAACATCCATTCTGATTAGACAATTATATCGTATGATTTTATCAAAAATAAAGATGAACCATGTGTGTATAAAAAGGTCAGTCGAAGTGCTATGACCCTTTTGGAGCTTACATTGATGATATACTACTCATTGAGAATGATGTAAGTATATTACAGTCAGTCAAGGTATGGATGTCAAAGAACTTCCCAATGAAGGATATGAGTGAAGTATCCTACATCTTGATAATAAATATCTATAGAGATAAATTTAGATGGATATTAGGCTGGTCCGAATCATGTATATAGACAAAGTGCTAAAGAGGTTTAGCATGAAAAATTCCAAAAGAGGGCTCTTACCAATGAGTCATGGAATTTCTCTCTTTAAGAAGATGTCCCCAAACACTCCAAAAGAGAGAGAACACATGAATAGGATACCATATGCTTCCACAATTGGTTCCATCATGTACGCAATATTATGTATAAGGCCTGATATCACATACGCTCTAAGTGTTACAAGCATATATTAGTCCAATCCCCATTAAGGTCACTAGAAAGCTATGAAAAACATTCTTAATTTCTTGAGAAGAACTAAAAACTTGTTTCTATATGGAGGAGCGAATTTGAAACTTGAGGACTTTACAGACTCTAGTTTTCAATCTGACAAAGATGACAGTAAATCAGTTTCTGGATATGTATTCACCTTGAATGGTAGAACAGCTAGTTGGAAGAGTTCCAAGCAAGAATCTATTGCGGATTCGACTAAGGAGGCCAAATATATTTCTGCAACATAAACTTCAAAAGAAATTATTTGGATGAGAAAGTTTATCAATAAACTATGAGTGGTTCTAAACATTGTCAATCAGTAACTCTATATTGTAATAACAATGATGATATATCACAAGCAAAGAATCCAATGTCTCATCAGAAGTCCAAACACATTTTGCGATGGTTCCATTTTATTACAGAAATCATTAGAAGAGGCGATATAAAGGTTGAAAAAGTTTCGTTGACAGATAACATAACGGATCCACTAACTAAAGTGATTTTCTAACAATAGTTCGATCACCATTTTGAGAAGATGGGCATGAGATATGTAGGTGATTGGTTTTAATGCAAATGGGAGATTGATAGTAGTATGTCATACAAGCTAATAACATTTGATGTTATGGACATATTACATGTAATTAATTTTGTTCAATTATTAACAATAAATAATTATCAGTGGTATTTATTTTATTTATTATGTTCATGAAAAATCACTACATGTGTATCACATGATAAATCCCATAGAATAAGAGCAATGTAAATAAGCACCATGATGAGATCATGCTAGTTAGATGTATTTTCATAAGCTTTATTCTTAAATATTCATAATCATATGTTAACTACCATGGATGCCTTGTGTATAGGTCATCATGCTTTGATTCTATCTAAATGTGATTTTAATCATGGGTAACACGAGGGTAGTAATTGGGTATGACAACTTATGCATGAAAGTATGTGAATGTACAATAAAGGATCTATCACTCTCAGTAAAAGAGAGAGAATTTCCCATATGATCTGATTAAAATATAGCTTGGAAATTCTCTGACCAGGGTGGGTGAAAATTATAAAGGAGTTTCTAAATTAACCATTTAAGTTATAGACTTGAGATTAAGATACATATAATTAAATAATTAAGGCATGATAGTAAATTCATGCCTTAGGTTTAATCAAGGATATTGCAAAATGGAAGGATTGAATTGTATGGTAACTGTCAATTGAAAGGTTCACTTTAATTCATATTGTCTTGGTAGTCATGAAACACTGCTAGGTGTCAATCATGACTTGTAGAATCTCTTAAGAATTAATTATACTTAATTCTTAATTAAATGGAGAATTAAAAGAAGTTTTAATTTGGATTAAAATTAAAAAGAGTTTTAATTAATAGATGGGATCCAATTATTGCGTAATTGTTACAACCTACTTGCAATGCAATATTGAACCTAAGGGTCACACACAATTAAACAATTTTAAGAATAAGAAAACCAATAGGATAAGAGAGAGATTTCTAATAATTAATTATACCATGTGTTTAATTACAATTTTAGAAATCATAATGCTCATAGGAATAAGGGCACTATATAAAAGGTTATAATTGATAGAAACCTTAAGAGAACACAATTGTTGTGAGACTAAAAATCAGATTTTTGTCTTTCTCTCTCTCTAAAAGGCTGAAAACCTAGAGTTAGCACTCATATAGGAATTCGATCAGCCCTGTGTTCTTCCTCGCATGGTGTTCGACATCTCGGAAAAGAAGATTCTCATTCTTGATTGCTCATGTAGATATGCTTAGAGGTCGGATGCTTGAACAACTCGTGAATATATTTCTAAAAGAACAACACGAATCCCTATCAAAGGTATAAATATCTAGCCTTATATGGAAAGATTAATTTGATTATCATTCTAATAGATTCATAAAGGATTTTTTAGAATTTAAGTTTATGGACATAAAAATTTTAAATTTTCGTTGCGCATTTTATGCCTTTAGACTTACATCTACCACTAATAACTTGGCCATGAAACTAAGGAATGCTTTAGTCTCTACAATAAAATCCAAGATTTCATTACGTTAAGGCTTGGGAAAGTCTCATCCACAAAGGGATGTAGTCATTTGGGACCCTCTCTGACAATTTCTATAGTCTACTAGGACGATTGGCATTTACATGGTTTACCTCATATGAACTTAAACAGCAGCTGACCCCTTGGGCTTTGTTGGCACTTATATCAAATATATTAAAGTCCACTTTAGGTATATGTATCATAGCCCAAATGTTAGAAACAAAATTTATGCACTACAAAGAGCTTTCATTTGATTAAGCCCAATTTAAACATATTCAAGTCCAAAGTTATTGTTTTGATCCATCTTTGATTTTAAGTTTCTCATAGTTAAATAATGTTGATTGAGATCAATATCCATACAGACCTCTAAAGTCTTGAGTCTCTTACATCTTTATAATTTCATTATCTCTTTAAGGTAGCCTTTCTTCCCCCCCCCCCCCCCCCCCCCTTTTTGTATGCACATTTTATTTTTAACAAATATGGTACAAGTCTTTTCTAAACCCCTTTTTCACCTCAAAAAGGCTTTCATAAGAAAAATGTACAAATGGTTCGATTTGAGTTTCATTCGTTATGTAAATGCTTAACCGAAACCAAATCAATTAAGAAATCTTAAAAATGAAATTGAACCGAACTGATTATTGAGAAAAATTGGTTCAATCATTTTTTTCCTCACCTCAAAATTTATAATGACGGATTTAGGCCAAGCAAAATCCTACTCAATACAAAAATTAATATAATTGTTGAAACAGTAATAGAGGTCTCAGTCGGGTCGAATAAAATCATTTCAGGTTGCGGGTCACTTCGGGTAGCGAATCAGGCCGGGTCGAGTTTAGGTTATATCGGTCTTGGGTAATCTCGGATTGGCTTTTGGTTGTATTGGTCTCAGATCGTGTCGGGTCATTTCGAGTTGGGTCGTTTTGGGCTAGAGTTTCAGTTCGGGTCACTTCAAGCTTTCGAGTAGGCTCAATATGACCCACCGGATTTGCTCTATTTTTCTATTTTTCATTCCTTCAATTTTCGAGGAAATCATTTGAACTCAACTTTAAATTTAGATTACCAAGTTATTTTTTATGTTTCAATGTAATTCACAAAATTATGTTAGAAATAACTTAATATACATCTTTCTCAATTTAATAGATTTAACTAACTATAGCTTGATGTTAGTGTTAGCTAATTTAGTTGGTAGAATAACTTATCATTGCACAATAGGCCAATGATCAAACTTCACTCACACTAGGGATATGAGATGATTACCTCCCGTTGTGTAGCCTAATTTTTAAGATAAAAAATAAAAAAACAATAATTATAGTTTGATTAAATGCAAATCAAAATTATATATGAAAATAATATAACTATAAAGAATTTGATAAGTTTATTACAAATAAAAGGTAAAATTAACTTTTTCTTCAGCTTATATGATGATGACGAAGGCTAACATGTATGTATCTATATGAATATAATATTAAATCTAATGATCATTTTTTTTGTAAAAGAAAAAGTGTAAATAAATTATAGTGTGTGTAAATTACATTAATATTTTTAATTTATTACATTAGATATTAGTTGATAACCTGTTGTATATATTTAATTATGTGTTCATGTATATCATGTAATTAAGTGGATTCCTTAAAACATTTTAAACATATAATATTATAATATAAGCATAAAACTAAGAAAAATTGTTTTACAAAAATGATAAGCAATTACACATTTATTCTACATATAAATTAATCACACTTAGAGTTAATTATATATAGCGTCAATTAGTTCTTACAATTATTATTTAATAAAACAATAAAGATAAGGAAATTGATAGTAAAAATTAAAATACAATATAATAAACGATATATTTACATTGTCTCATACCAAATTGAAGTTCTTGTAATGATTGATGATTCATTTATTTTTAACTAGTTTTATTTTAAAGAAATAATTTTAAAAAGATTGAAAAATTAATTTGCATAAGATAGATGAATAGATCCTATCAAAAATTTGAAAATTCAAAGAACTTATTGTATTGTGAATTTGTAGTTCACTGGTTGATAAAAAATAAATTAAAATTTATTATGATATAATTAATTTTATTTGATAATTAATTTATAATTTATTTTAAAATCCTATCGTTTTGGGTTTAGGTTGTTTCAAATCATGTTGTTTCGGGTTCAGGTTATATCAAGTTCGAATCATTTCTGATTTCGAATATTTATTAATTCGAGTCAAGTCAAATGCAATTAATTTTAGATTTTAAGTAACTCGAACTCATATTAAATCACATTATTTTTAATTTTTTTTATGATCAAATTGAAATTTCAATCGGAGTCAAATTTTGTAACTCTAAACAACTATTTAAAGGAGCCATACGGACAAAGCTAAATATAACTTGTCGCAAGTCTCATGACCAAACGGTTGAATAAGATAAAAAAATATTTACATTTTCCTTATATTTAATTACGGAGTAGTTATCTAATTGCCACATAAAAGAACTATTCTTATTTGTACGAAAAAAAAATAAAAGGGGGAAAGATTAGAGATTTGACAGCTTAGGCTTCTCTCAACGGACGGGACATAGAACTTAACGGGACTAAGAAGTGGCGGACTCAAACAGAAAGGCTCATCTAGATTTAAGGATCGTTTTTGAGGTCCGTCTTCCCTTTGTTACAATTCCCAAAAACACCAAGCCAATAGAGTGACTTGTCTGAGAAACAGAGTAGAGAGTCGAGTGAAGAGTGAAGAGTGAGAGAGAGGTAACACAAACAGATAACGAGATTGAACGAAAAATGGGAAGATCTACTTCTTGTCTGAAAATCATCACATGCGGCAGCGACTCTGCTGACAAAGATGATCTCGATGTCTCCGAGGTATCTGATCACTTCGTGATTCTTTGTTTTTCTTCACTCATTTTCCTTTTCCTTTGACTTTGTATTCTGTTCTCGATTCTATCGGTTTTTTTTGCCTTTAATCTGTTTTGTTTTGCGTTTGATAATTTAGTGACTATTGTGCGAGTTTGAGTTATGTTTTTGAGCTTCTGGATTTTGTTTTTGGATACCGAGAAATTGTTGGAAGAGGGAAATAATAGAGGATTTGAAATTTCTATCTTAAGATCTGAGAAATGTCGGCTTTGCACTCAATGCATTGCAAAATTTGAGATCGCTATATATTTCGTGATAATGATGTCCTTAAAATATAATTACTATGCCTGTGGCTGTTAGCTAGAAATAAATCATGTATTGTAGATTTGTAGGCAATAGGTTGTTAATAATTAAAGTTATAAAATATTTCTTTATTGATCTAATTCTAGCAATAGGTATTTCGCAGTCAGTACTACTGTACTAATAATACAATTAGAGATTCGAGGAATATTGTAGATGTAAATACTAAATAGCATCATGAAAAATGCAAATCTAATTGAAATATTTGGCAATGGATATGAGATTAGAATGGGATTCATTGACCGTTTGGAATAAATGAATTCCATTCACTTTCAACTCCCTAGTTTATTATGTTTGAGAAGCTAATAAAATATGGAATTCATATTGAGTAAACTTGTAACAAATCCTATCAGAATTAATTGAATTTGCAAGTTAATGAATTCCACACTTCATTTGATTCCAAGACGTAGGCAAATACATTTTTATGTGCTTTGATTCTCAGTTGGAAAAATATGATATACTAGTGCATCTTTTGCCTCCTCTGTGAGACTTCTCTAGTGATATTTTCTCACACAATGTCCTTATACCAACTCCATTGGCTGTGCGTCTTATTGTGAACTCATTCGTCTGAAATAATTGGGGTTTGAAGTTAATGTGTGTGTTTGTACGTCTTGAATGATGTTATTTGAATTTCACTCCAGAGCAAGAGTTCAGGCGACAAACGTGGGTGGAGTTTCCGGAAAAGATCTGCGCATCATCGGGTGCTAAGAAACACCATAATCTCAGAAACCCCTTCTTTTACAAACAAGGAAAGCCCAGATTCTGCTGCACTCAACTTCCAACAGCTAGATAACTCCACTGTTCCTGAGAAAGTCTCTGTGGCACAATGTACTGAGGAGAAAACCCAGTTGCCTGGTCCAGTGGAATCAGAACTATCTGAGACTGTTGCTGCCACAACAAATGAAAGTGAAGTTGATGACAAACTGGATGAGTCCATTGCTATTATCATCCAGGCCGCTATCAGAGGGTTTCTGGTACTTTCATTTCCTGATATGTATTGAGTTTGGAACCTACTACTTAGCAGCTCATCGTACTTATTTTATCAAAATTATTTTGCAGGCTCAAAGGGAACTTCTGAAGCTTAAGAAAGTAATTAAGTTGCAAGCTGCTGTACGTGGTCACCTGGTTCGGAGGCATGCTGTTGGAACCTTACGTTGTGTTCAAGCCATTTTCAAAATGCAATCTCTTGTTCGTGCTCGCCGTGCTCGTTTGTCTATGGAAGGGTCATGTATAGAAAAGAAGTCAGATGGGAAGCATGAGAAAGACAGCTATGGTCCAATAATCTTGGTAATGCTACTTAACTGACATTATTATGTTCAGAGGTCAATCGGGCCAGATACAAAAAATGAGGTCTTTCCTTTGTTATTCTAGCTCATGCAGGTTTGAATCGTTTGATGATAGGTTGTATTGTAGGCCCTTTGTCTTGCTATGTTTGTTCATAAATGTGGAAGACAAGTTGAAAGAACACTTTTAAAAAGCTCAAACCGTTATATTTAAGATTTAGGCGATGTTTGGGTTCAGCTTAAAGCCAACTTAAGTTGGAGCTTATTTTTTAAAATTTGCAAAAAACTTAATCAAATCGAATCAAACCACCTATTAATTGATGTTTAATTGTTATTTAATGAAATTTAATAAGATTTAATTCAATTTGACTAAGTTTTTGGCAAATTTTAAAAAATAAACTCAAACTTAAAGTTGGCTTTAAGTTGGACCCAAGCATCACCTTAATGCTATGTTAAATCAATTTGTTGTGAAAATGTTTGATTATAGGAAAGACTGAAAAAACATATTAATTAATAATTCTATGCAAAAATAAGGCTGCTATAAGAACTGACTTTTAGAGTTTATTTAGGATGTTTTCCTTTCTCCTCTCAACATTGTTGACTTGCAGAGTATGATACATGTTAGATTCCATCGTTGAATTATTGTAAACAGTGACCAAAAATGCTTTTGAATTTAAGAAAAAAGTATAACAGAAAAAGAGTCTTTGTGTGCACTTTTTGGACAATGATAGTCATTTCATTCCCAGACAATCTTATTAGCGTTCTTGTTTCAGGAGAAGGAAAGCTCAGCAACCAAACCAAAGGCAATGTCCACTTCCATCGAGAAGCTGCTTAGCAATAGGTTTGCTAGTCAGGTACAATAAATTGATGGCTCTCCATCCCTTGTCTTGCAATTATGTTGCGGAATGTGTATCAAATATTCCCGTTACATTTATCCCGACTATACTGATATTGTGTTTGCAAATGAAGCTAATGAAATCAACACCGAAGACAAAATCTATCCACGTGAAGTGTGATCCTTCAAAACCAAATTCTGGTTGGAACTGGTTGGAGAGGTGGATGTCTGTTTCATCAGCAGAACAGACCGCAAAACTGGAGCCGCTGACAGAGCAATTAGAAAGAGAGAGATATGAGAATATTGCCTCTCCAGTGGGAAATTCAAGTGATGTTTTTTGTCAGCCAGCTGATTCAAAGTCAACCAAGGAAACCGTTGCACAATTGGAAAGCGGAGAGAATCTGATCATTCATGATGCAGATAAGTTTAATTTCCATGCATGCCAGACAACTTATTTTTCTGCGAGAGAGAATTTGGTGCAACCTTTATCTGAGAACACGAGTGAATCTAATGTGAAAGAGACCTCGACTGAGATAATTTATGATCCGAATCAATCCATGCAGTCAGATGCAAATTATCAAACGGAGTTCAGTTTCATTCCTAAGAAGCCTGAATTAGAGGCCGAACAGCCTAAACGGTCTATGAAAAGGTTTGCCTCTGAACCACTGGATACCGAAGGAAAGAAGTTCGTATTTGGATCAAGAAAGACTAGTAATCCTGCATTCATTGCTGTCCAGTCAAAGTTTGTGGAACTGACTTCAACAACTAATTCAACTAGATCAATCAGTTTATCTCATCAAGATGTTACAGTTGAATCAAAAATGGATACAGCTTCCTCTGGGGCAGATACTGTAAAAAGGATAAAAGAGCTTAGCATTGCTGAAAATGCCCCCTATAGTACAAGGGTTCAGTATGGTGGATCTGAATGTGGCACTGAACTCTCTATATCTTCCACTCTTGATTCACCTGATAGATCTGAAGTTGGAGCCTCAGATTACGAACATGAAGCCAAAGTTCCAGAGCAAGAAACATCTAATGCTAACAGCACAAAGAAACTAGATATTGAAGCTAAAGAAGCATATGCTATCACTGTGAACAATTCGTCTGACACTATCGAGGATCAGCCTGAGAAACTTGATCATGCTAAAGGTGAATCTGATGATTCAGTTGTGGCTGGAGACTCCTCACAGATAGAGAAGAAGCTAGAGAGAAGCACATCTGATCTTCAGAGAGAACTAGATTCTGAGATGGGTCGTCAAGCATACAGGTCATCACCAGAAGCTTCTCCCAGAAGTCATATGACTGTTCCTGAATCCCATGGAACTCCTTCCAGTCAGGTATCAGTGAAAGCCAAAAAGAACAAAACTGGCATGAGTGGTAACCAAAAGCGCAAGTCCCTCTCAGCAGGTAAGGGATCTCCATCAAATCCAAATCATGATTCTGGTGCAGGAAGTAGTATGGAACAATTGCCTAGAGATCAGAAAAATGGGAAGAGGCGCAACTCTTTTGGTTCAGCGAGGCCCGAGCACATTGACCAAGAACCAAGAGAGGGTGGTAGCAGTAATTCTCTTCCTCATTTCATGCAAGCCACGGAATCTGCAAGAGCCAAGCTCAATGCTAATAACTCACCAAGATCAAGTCCAGATGTGCAAGACAGAGACATTTACATCAAGAAGAGACATTCCTTGCCTGGTGCAAATGGAAGGCAGGGTTCCCCACGGATCCAGCAGTCAATGGCTCAAGCACAGCAGGGTGCGAAGGGAAATGGTACCCCGCCTCTTCATGGTATCTTCTAGACCTCTTCATGCTCTTTCAAATCCTTAGGATCTCTCATATATTTTCATAAAAAAATTAATTCTTACTTGACAACCAAATGCGTACGTTCAGGATATTCTTTGCTTCTTCTAAGGAACTTGTGATGAATTTGGAAGCTCACTGCATGATGTTCATAAGTAGTTCTTATGACACCAACCTTTCAATTCTTAACAGTGATTTAATCAAACCTTTGGAGTATCTGGAGATAAGTCTCCCTCTCCCCCCCCACTGAACATTTCAGTCCAAAATTATCCTTTGGACTGAAACAATGAACTTTGTGAGGTAGCTTATTCTTTGGCTTTTTGTCTATGTTTTCACAAGAATATATATATATATATATATATATATATATATAAGCACAAGGGTAATTATCTGGTTGCTGTAACCAACTACCGCCATTGTTTGTCATTGAAGGATCGATCCTGTAATTTGCGAAGAAATATGCTCGTTTCTTAGTTAGGGAAAGTACAAATACCCCTTGCCCTGGGGTACGGGCTTTATAAATCACACCTGTGTGGTTTAAAGATTTGCATTTGAGTATCATGTGATTCCTCCATAATACATTTAGGGAGGGGGGGATAACACTGTTAATAAAATAAGTGTTTTTCCATTTTTGTCAGCACTTATTGATTTAATTTTTATTTACAAATCCAAATATTTTTTATTTAATCTTTTGCTCTGCTCATCGATGGGATCCCGCTGCTGCACGCAACTGGACAGATCCTGCTGCTGAGTGCAGCTGAGAGTTATGGAGAAAGTGAGTATTTTTTTATACATAAATTGGCTAAAAATACTTTTTCAATTGCAATTCTTAACAAGTTAACTGCATTAGCATCAAGTGTCCAATGGAGGAATCGCGTGGTACTCAAATTTAACGCTTCAAACCACAGGGTGTTGATTTTATACAGTCCAAACCACAAAGGGGGTATTTATACTTACCCCTTCTTAGTATCCCTATAGTAGACTGCGCCATCATGAATAAGCCATATAACACGATAGTTTAAAATTTAAATATCTGGGCAGTTTGTCCTTGATGTGCAATATCTAACAATAGAGAAGCATGAATTCATCTTTTAAGTTCTGGAGTAGCCTTCATTCCCTCCCTCCCCTCGCCCCATATATGGTTATTCAAATGTGTTGAACCAGTTGAGCATTGTAGCATTTGCCTATGTCACCTATATGCACAGGTTATGGCATTTGATATGATCTTCTGGATTTATTTCTTATTGCCGAAAACAATGGCCATGTTGAACACTTGAGTAATAGCGGTCTGAATCCTGCTTGTTTCAGAGAGAAAATGGCAGAGGTGAAGAGATATTCAAGTGATCATATATCCACAAAGGCATTCATGGTATTCTTCATCCAATTTCAGATGAGAAGTTCAGCTTTTATTGTGGTGCGCTGTCTAGTTTTGTACCACTACTTTTTTTCACTTGAATGGGGCTTCAGTTGATATTCATATCGCATAGTGGAGGCAGGGAAAGAGATACATGTATAGAACCGAGTAATTTGATGTATATTACTAGTGCCGATACTGTTTAATATTTTATCGAACTTTCTGCCTGGGCGATGTGCTTGTACGTTTGTTCAACTTTACTTGTGATATTATTATTCAAGCTTGTTATAAGATGTCTGAGATACTTATCTGGAGTTTGTGAAATTAACTTTAAGGCTTCTACCGCATGTTTCTGTAATAAATTGGTTATTCATTAATTGTTTGTGCTTGGGCAGCACTCCCCTTTTTTGTTGTAAGTTTCGTTTCATCTACTTGAGAAGCCTTATTAATTTGATGTGTTTTTTAAATAGTGTTATTATGATGATGTGTTTAGTTTTTTTAACTTCAAAAACTACGTAATTTTGATATTATAATTATTTAAGATATAAAGTTCAATCCTTAAGTTTAAAAAAACCTAAAATAATAAAACCCTATAAAAGTAGTATTAGTTTTATAATTCATATTGATACAAAGCCCAATTTATAAATTTTATAAAAACATAAAATTATAAACTCAACTTAAAATTATAAAACCCAATAAATTAAAACTAGTATAAAGGATTTATTTTAATAAAAATTCAATATAAAAAATTATAAAACCCTGTGTTTGTTTCTTGAATATTTTTTTTAAAAAAAAAATCATAAAAGAGAAGAAATTGAGTTTGCATGACACTATTTTTCTAAATATTTTTTTTAACCCAACATAATTTTGATATTTATATTTATGCGAGTTATATAAAGCTCAATATGAAAACCTTACAAAGGTCTAAACTAATAAAGTAAAGTTTATAAAATGCCTAAAATAAAGAATACGATCAAGTAAAGTAGTAAATTAAATGTGCTTTTATCTTTATATTTCTATTGATTGGAACCAAATATGATAATATAAAGTAATTATAAAATAATATTATTGGTTGTCTTTTGCATGTGATGGATGTGAGCGAGTTTTTATATAATTCTTATTAAAAGTTCAATTTTTAAAGTTTCCAATGGCTAAAATAAAAAATTCAATCTATCGAATATCTAAATTAAATAAAATAATCAATTTAAAAAGTAATCTAATAAAATTAATAAGAATGAGTAAAAATATATTTATTTGACACAAATTTTATTTATTTTAACTTATTTAATAGATGAGATTCAATGTTGTGATACTTTATTATGAAATCCAACATATAATATTAATTTCAATAAATTTAATTTGTGAGATTGTATTATGAAAATGTAAAGGAAGATGCAAGATTCCCTTTGTATAGATATATTTTTTTTCTAAATTACTGAAAATCAGTATCTCGATATTTGGTCTGTTTTATTTTATTATTTATAAGACTAAATTTTAAAATATTATACATTCACATTGCATACCCATATGTTATGTTGAGTAAATAAAAATATTTTATAATAAATAATTATTTATTTGAGTAATTTTTTAACTTAATACCTTAAGTTCTTTATAATAAATTGATATTTTGTGCACATTTTATATTTTTTTTTATTGGTCTTCACATGTTATATAAAAATTTATTGGTAACAAATAACTACTAATTTTCATAAAATTGAAATGAATTAAATAAAAAAAGTTGACACTATTAACTAAATATATTTCATGGATACTTTAAACTCTAATATTTAATCAATTATTTATAAAGCTCATATCCCCGGTTTTAAAGAATAACATAACTTGGTTTTCTATTAGTAGTTATATAAATTTGGGTTTATATACGCTACAAATGCCTAAAATAATAAAATTAAATCTATAAATGTTTCAAAGTAAGAAAAATAAATAAATAGTAAACGAATTTGAACTAGATCTCCAACAAATTGAATTCATGACATTTTACTTTATATTCTAAAATATTTTATAGACTGAGATTTAGTATTGTTATTTTATTATAAAATCCATGTAACAACCTGTACCAAAAAAAAGTCTTCGACGGGGTACGATGTAATTCAATATAAACCAAATTTATTAATCTAAAACCCATCATAGTCATAAAATCATCTCAATCAAATACTCATCCATAAATTAAAACTTACTACTCATTACTCATACATAAATCTCAAATTCTCTTGAGTAAGTTACAAGGCTTAAAATTTCTCAAAAACTTAATTCAATTGTAAGGAATACAAGAAAATCCAAGGTGAAAGACTCTTAAAGAAGAGTTATAAGTAAGTAAGACTCTGTGAGGATGACAGATGACAGACTTCAACTAACCACTTATAAGCGATCACATGAATGGATCATGAACTAGAACCTACAACCACCATCGAAATATAAAAGAGAGGTACGCTACAAAGTTTAGTGAGATAAAAGTAATTCTCAATCCAATTAAATCAATGCCTATAAATCCTCTACATGCATTATATAATCACTAAAAAGTAAATCTCGAGGATATACTACCAAATATATTCATTTTTCTAAAGTCATAATTATTTTTGTCAAATCAAGCTTTGAAGTAAACCTTATTTAATGAGTTAAAACACGTCTCATCAAACTCAAAAAAATGAGTCAACCTTCCATATGAAATAGTAACATTGCACGACTAGATGTACATATAAATCACTTATGATAATTGAGGAAAACAAGGCCAAAATAAGAAATTCCAGTTGGTGGCTCACATTTACTACAACACCCTCAACGAGCTATAACTCATCATAGTGCTCCTCATCGGGACAGTCACATTTAACGTTGCCCTTATTAGGCCAATCACATTTCATGTTGCCCTTACTAGGCAAATCACATTTCAGATCACCCTTCATTGAGCCAATCACATTTCACAATGTCCCTCACTGGGCCAATCACATTCTACAATGCCCCTTCAATGGGCCAATCACATTTCACAATGCCTTTTTCTAAGCCAATCACATTTTCACAATTTATATTACTGGACTAACCACATTTCATGATGCCTCTCACTAGGCCAATTACAATCATTGGTCCTTTACTAAGCCAATCACAATCACTCTCCCTTCACTTGGCCAATTACAATCACATTCCCCTTATTGGGCAAATTAAAATCAAATACCCCCTCACTGGGCCATTTACAAATACATGATCTTTACTAGGCCTTTTACAAACACACGCTTCCTGTTGGGCTTTTTATAAACTTGTCTCCAGGCCACATATCACATACCACATATCGCATTATCACATTTCTAGCTAGACTTATATTTCATGAAAGCCTATAAAAGATTTATGAAACTCATCTTTTTTGTTTCTCACTTTTCACAAACTCATTTTTCAAGCAAGCATAACAAGTATTTATTTTTCATAAATCATCGAAATTGGAAGTTATCTCAATTCCAGTTTAAAATCTCAAACTCTCAAGACAACATAACAATTCAATTTATTAAATTATTTGTAATATCTGGATTCCCTACTTAAGGGCATCTAGGTAAATTTATATATTTTAACTAAATAAATAAATATATTTATGTTCAAATAATTTTATCTTTCATTTCGGAAGAATATAGAATGCAAATAATTTATGTACAATGATGTAAATACAAAGGCTAAAGAGATAATGATTAGTGTAAATGGTATAAGGTGCGATATTTTTGGGACACCATAGAAGAGGAGAAATGGCTTAGGCTTTAAAATATAAACAAATTTTGGTCCTTGATCAAACCCTATATATATATATATATATATATATATATATATATATATATATATATATATATATAAATTTGACAAGGTTTGAACCTACACCTTTAGCATAGAATGGTGATACTTTAACCATTGAGAAATAATAATAAAATGATAAAAAAGAGATACAAAAATGCATGAGTGGGCATTAAACCCACAACCTCATAAAAAGTAAGAGCAGCCTTAACCAACGAGCCCAGTTGGCTCTTATATAAATTGTTTCAAACAAATGTAATTTAAAGTGAAACTCTATTAAAAAAAAGGAAAGTGTATGAAAG
Source organism: Bretschneidera sinensis (assembly GCA_023935145.1). NCBI lineage: Eukaryota > Viridiplantae > Streptophyta > Magnoliopsida > Brassicales > Akaniaceae > Bretschneidera > Bretschneidera sinensis. Next base: position 81,416,387 of record CM043701.1, read on the forward strand.
TTGCCTTGAATACGCCCACTTACACAAGGATGTTGTACACCTTAACCATTAGAACAACTAAATTGATTAATAATTGCTCCACACAAAGGTATTTACGTAGCAAACAGTATATTAAAAAAGAAAAAGACAGAAGGGGGTGTGAGGTGAGAACCAAACCCACGCCTTCAATTATAGTTGACCCACTATTTAGCCACTGTCATTTGGCTTTGTGTGAAAAATGACGTAAACATCATTTTTTTTTCTTGAATCACTTTAAATGAAACTGATTTAAGCATACATAATTTAGTACTCAAATATCATTTTATTTAAATATTTAACATATAAAAAAAAGTTATATGTATATTTATCAGTGTTTTCAGAGGTGAGGCGTTTTGCCTCAAAGAGGCGAGGTGTAAGCCCCGAGGCGTTGGGACGTAAACCTTTTGAAACATTGGGGCATTTTGATAAAATAATATTAATTAAATTATAAAAATATTAAAATTTTGAAATAATGTTAATTAATTAATTATCAATAAACTTCACTAACTTAAGATCTATAAATGAATATTTATCAAAATATTTTTACACAAATATCAAACAATTTGATGAAAATTTTAATCACATATGATATTAGAGGTACGTTATTATTTGATGCTTATGTATTCATTCAACATAATGGTTCCATTTGTAATGATGTCCAATCAAAATGTTGAAAATTTAAAATTCTGATCTAAAAGATTGAAAATCCGGGTAAATTTTTTGAATCTTTTGGGTGCTTTGACTTTTTAATAAAATAATAATAATTAATTAATTAGAATAGTAAAATAAAAATAATTTAATTTTTAATTAATTAATTAATTTTTATCAAAATTTAATACGTTACTAACTCTCTATAGTCTGATAATTATAATTTTATAAATATTAATATATATTTATATATAAATTATATGAAACATAACTTATATTTCTATATTGTTGTAATTTGTAAGTAATTAATTAAATAGTTTGTAATTATTACTAAACTAGATAACATGTATTATATATTTATGAAGTGCAATAATATCAGATCGGTAGTGCTAACTCAGTGGTAAGATTTATGATTACGACACACTTGGTCATGAGTTCGAGCCACACCGCAGGAAAGAAGAATTAGCAATAGCTGATCAAAACGGCGTCGTTTTGGTGTTAAATGGGCTGATATCAACTGATCCAAAACGACGTCGTTTTGAGTTTGCAACAAAAAAAAAAACGCCCCAACAATCACGCCCATGGGTGTTTTTCCCTGATTTTGCCCGTGGGCGCGCCCCAACTTGATTTTTTAAAACACTGATATTTACACACAATGTGCAGATAAATATCTGCAACAAGGGAACTTTCAAGAGAAGTGAAGAGAAAAAGAAGAGGAGAAAGAAAGAAAGAGAGAAAAATAGAAGAAAAGAAAAATAATAGAAGAGAGAGAATAAGTGAGATGAAAGAAAATTTCTTACATCAAGGTATTCTCTCATTTCCAACTACAAATATTTTATTTTCTTCCATGATTTCTTCAATTTCCTTATATATGGTTTAGATCATTGAGTTGGGTTATGGGTTATGGGTAAAGTAGGATATGTAATTTTAGACCTAAGGAAACATTGATTTAGTTTGAATTTGACCAATTTCATGAATTGGGTGATTTCTTTAAGAAAAACCTCGAAGTTTTTAAAGATTTCTTTAGGTGATTAAAAGAATTTTCGAGAATGTTCTTGATTTGGACTTATTTTGAAACCTTGGATCCACAAATATTTCATTTGAGATGATATGTGGATATATTCTAAGCTTTTACAATTTCAAACATAAACTTGATGCTTAGAAAATAAAAATGAAATTTAGGTGAAATTGTGTATAAGACTATTGTTATTAAATGAGGAAATAAATGGAAAATTTCTTTGAAGAGAATGGTAAGTGAGTTTATGAGTTGAGTTTTGGGAAAGTAGATTTGGATTTGAAAATTATTAATAAACTTAGGGTGTGGGTTAAGATTTGATTAATTAAATCAATTACATACATTTAGTTGCCTTAATTTTTATAGTTTACATCTAGTTTAAGTGAATCAAACATGATTTATATTTTTTACATTTAAATTTGGGTTGTTTTTGCCATGATTACATTTTGTAGAGATTGGATGTCATGGAATAATTGATTTAAATCCTTGGAGGAAGATGAGGTCAATCTTGGTTTTGATACTCTAGTGTGGAAATCGATGTGAGTTTATATTACTTTTAGTATTATAGAAGAATTTAAAAGGGACTGATAAATATGAAAAATGTGTATATGTATGTATGTATGTATATATATGTATATATGTATATATAGTGATGAAATAAAAGGTAGATGTGATAAATGATGTGTTATCTGATTGTGTAAACTTACATTTTATGTGAGAGCTACTTGTATATTAATTCTATGAACTATATTGTGTTATTAATTAAATGAGTTGTGACTAAATGTGGTATGTGTGCTTATGGATGTTGTGTGGAAATTGTGTGATCATTTGTTGTTATACTGAGCTGAATGTTTATGCATAAGCACTGTAGGACCCATCCAAAGGGGTACAGAGATCCGAGGTTGACATTTGAGGGTAGGATCCAACATAGAAGGGATGAAAGAATCTGAGGTTGATATTTGAGGGTAGGGTTATCAGGTCCGAGGTGCTGAGATGACTGAAATGAGTTGTGGTGAGTTGAAATGAGCTGTGATGAGTTGATACGACTTGAGATGAGAGTTGTATGAAATTTTTGTGTACAAGTATTATTTATGACTATGTGAATGGAAATTGTGTTGTGATACGAACATGTGTGTGATTGATTTGAAATTGATGGTGTTAGATAAATAGTGTTGTGTGGGATCTTTGTCCTCTTGATGTGTTGTGATGATTATTTTTATGATATGAATGTTAATGTGCTTATGAATAAAAATCCTGTGAATATTGTATGTGCAATATCTTTTTGTGATAATTGTTTTCCTTTGACTTGAAGAGGATGAGGAAATATTAGATCGATTTTAAAAGCAAAAGTATTCACCTAAAGACATACTTAATAATTGGATATGTATTAAGGCTTAGTAAATGAAATAAAAAAATCAATTACTTCTAGTAATATGAACCTCACTAAGCTTTTTAAGCTCACCCCTCCTATTTTATTTTTCTTCCAGGTGGTAAGCATAGTTTGGAATAAGCTCTATTCGAGAACTAGCGAATTGGCATTTTTTAGGTGGGTCCATGAACGACATCCTCAACGTTTGTCTCGAGTATGCAATTAGCTAATTGTCCTTCTAGAAATGTGTATTTGGGACGTTCTTATAAATTTCAAAAAAATCTAAAAAAGATGAAGTAATAGTTAGCATTTATATAAATTTTATTTTTACATTGTAATAAATTAATTTGAATTTATGAATGGTGAAGTGTGTATTCTGATAAATTGTGAGCATGACATTTCAAGTTAGTGCTCAGTACTTAAAAGTAATGATTTCATCCAAGCTATGACCCATTTGGAATGAGTCGTTACATTTTTGATATCAGAGCTTTAGCTTTAAGATTCTATAGACTCCATTTGCATAGGCATGATGCATAGGTTGTTTCATGAAAAGTCATTGGGATAGGATAGAAGGATGCCGATTAGGAGTCGTAGTTAGCTTTGGAGTAGGTTCGAGTTACAAAAAACTAATAGTTCAGGATAGACTGAATGTTATGTTTAAAGTTGGATGAGTTTGTTGTTCTTGACAGCTTCGTTATGCTTCTAAGTTCTTCAATAAGAATCATAGATATAAGTGTTTAAACTTCATCTTGAAGGTGGATTGTTTGATTGGCATGTAAACCATTTGTCTTTTCCTCTTTATAAATGATGTAATATATAATGACTTAAATTTTGGGTAAACTAACGAGTTCTTGATATGCTAATACATGTTAACATGAGTGATAAATTGTTTTCACTTCTTGATATTAGTTTTTGATTAAACATTATTTTTAAGTTTTGTTATCTTCTTTATTTTAAACGTGTTTGTATTGGAATTGGAAAAAAAATATGGATTTATTGAGGGCAAGATGATACCTATATATGTAGATTTCTCCCAAAAGTCAGTTTGAGTGAATTGTTTATGCTACATAGGAAAAGTAATGTGAATTGGAAACTTGGTTCATGAGGATGATGGAAAAGAATTGGTCATGGTTTGAAACTTGATGTTGATTTTTCTTCTTAGAGGGAACTCGTAAGTGCGTACATGAAATGAGTTATTTGATTATTATTAGTGAATGGATTTTGGTCTAACAAACATTACGAGACTATGGATGTTGATTAGTAGATGATTAAATGATTTAAATATAAAGTGAAAGGGGGTAGGAATAGTTAGATTTGATTAAGAACAAATTCAATTAGAAGTTCAATATATTTATGCATTCAAGACTCTCATTGATTTAACAAATAAAATTAAAGGTTGACAAGTGATTTAGTAAATAATTGCTCATTCATGATCAATCTAAGGAAATTAAATGATGCATGAATATATATATATATATATGAAATAAATTTCTTATATTAATGAATAAGTTATTCTTGGTGGTATAAAGTCATTAGCAGCTTATCTGAACGAATTGGTGAATTTATGAAACTTAGGTAATCTCTATGGTATTAATTAGAAAGTAAGAAGATTTTAATTTAGAAAGTGATGGGTTAGTAGTTAAGTGGAGAAGATAAAATAAATTGTTTCTAATGAGATTTAGTTCCTTAAGAATGATTCAGTTTGATAAAATAGAATATAGATATTTTGATTGGTGTTAGCAATGTAAAATTCTTATTTCGAGGTAAATGGGTGTGCTTGAACAATGTGAAGGTATATAATGAGGTGGATGGATGGGAGTGCTTTATAAATTGTATGCAGGTTATTTGTGACTATCGAAAAATTTGGAGATGTCCGAAAAAACACATGAGACTCTGTCGAAATTCCTGTAGAATTTCTCTTGACAATTTACTAGGAATCTTGATCTTAAAATATGAAATTAAAATTTGTAGAATGAAAACGGATTTTCGACAGAGTCGTGTGCCAAAAAGATAAATGATTTTTTTTGGATAAATGGTTAATTAAGTGAATAAAGTATAGTTGATGATAATTAAGGTAAAAAAGAATTTTTTTTGAATAAATGGGCTTATTACATTAAGTTAATTTAGAGAGAATTGTTCACGATGTTTAAAGTTGTCAGAGGCATAACAAAAGGACGTATGGATTTCTCCTTCATCAGTGTTGTGCCCCCTCTCTTGCCCCTTAATCAACCATTCTCATGTTGTATTCTATGGAAAAAACAATTATGAATAAAATACATACATAATGTTTAAAAATCATACAAGATACAAGAAAAAACACGTATTAGTAAAATATTTATACAATGTTTAAAACTCATACAAAATTGAAGAAAAAGATGTACAATTCATATATTCTACTAAGCAACACATATAATTCTCAAGGTCAATGAATATATTTATACCAGTGAGTAATCAACATCTTTTTCTCTTTCTCATTCTTCTCTTTTTTCTTCTCCTTCTTCTTCTTCTTCTTCTCCTCCTCCTCCTCTTTCTTATTCTTATTCTTTTTCTTTTTCTCCATTTTCTTCTCCTTCTTCTTCTTCTTCTTCTCCTTCTCATTCTCATTCTCCTTCTTCTTCTCATTCTCATTCTTCTTCTTCTCCTCCTTCTTCTCATTCTTCTTCTTTTTTCCTTCTTTTTCTTTTTCTTCTCCTTCTTCTCCTTTTTCTTTTCCTTCTTCTTCTCATTCTCTTTCTTCTTCTTCTTCTTCTCCTCCTCTTCATTCTTCATCCTTTTCTTCTTCTTCTCCTTCTCCTCCTCTTCCTCCTCCTCCTCTTTCTTCTTCTTCTTCTTCTCCTTCTTCTTTTTCTTTTTCTTCTTCTTATTATTTTTCTCCTTCTTCTTCTCATTCTTTTTTTCATTCTTCTTTTTCTCATTCTTCTCCTTATTTTTCTTATTTTTCTTCTTCTTCTCATTCTTTGTCTTCTTCTTCTCCTCCTTCTTCAACTCCTTTTACATTTGCAAGAGCATGAATATTCAGTCGACCTAATTCCTCCATCATACCAATGAGATCAGTAAGAATACCCGACATATCAAGTTCGTTGCCTAAATCGATTAATATTGAAAAGAAGTTTCATGCTCTTGAAAATAGTTTGGAACAATAGACATTACCCATCACCTTAACTTTACAAACTTCCCACCAATCTAGTCTTTCTTTTTTCTTTGACGGGTATGGTGTGTAGTACACTTGCATTACTTGATCCGCCAGCACAAATGACTCATCTGAATGAAGCCTTGATTTGTGCTTTATATCTATAAGACGATATTTCAGGTGTACTATAAGTCCTCTCTCAGAATTATACCAATGGCATTTAAACAATACAACCGTATTATCTTCCCCTATATATTGTACCTCTATAATTTTTATCAACATACCGTAAAAGACATGTTCGTATACGTTGTACCAACTACATTTGACATATACACCACTATTCATCGTTTTCTTGAATTTTCCATACTCGTTAGAAAGAAATTTGAATTCATTAGCATCATAACCACTATAACAAGTCAAAAGTTTACAGTTCAATAGTCAAGTAACCGGGAATAACTTGGTATACTTATTGCAACCTTCCTATCAGCATCTCTTAATAAATCGTAAAACTTAGCAGGATCACGATTTGGGGCCTTTTTAACGTCCCAATTAAATTCAGGACCAGCATTATCAATTACCATGTCCCCCAATCGATTCTTTCCTCTGAATCCTTCTTCCACATTGTTAATTAAGTTCGTCGAGTGTCCCATAGATAAAAGGACCTCTCTATGTTAAGTCAATCTCTTATAATTCCTAACAAAAACCTTCTTGTATAGGTGCACGGTAACCACATCTCTCTTTAGAAACTTACCGTTGCTACAAACAAAGCAAAGATACCAAATAATTTCCCTGTACACAAAGTGTTTATTACTATACACAAATTTAAGAAATTGTTCAACTCCATTCCTAAATTCTTTAGATACAATTTTACGCATAACCCGACTGTCTATCTAACTTCAATCAACTGTCATCATTCTAGATATTAAAACAGGATTGACTCTCAAAGTTATTTCAAATTACATTTAACTGACATCTATAACCCGAAATAAAGAAATTAATTTAATATTTATGAGACAAACCAATTTAAAACCCTTATTTTTAGTGAAAATATTTTTTGGGCGTATTATTTTACATCTAATACATAAAGCATATCCTTACTTGTATGATCCCTCATCTTTTGTCATTCAAGAGTTCAAGGTAAGATTTACATTAGTAATTATATTGTATACTTATAGAAACAATATATTCATACTCAAATAATTGAAATCTAATAAAATCAATAGAATACACATGTTCAAATTTACATTTCTAATCAACGGGAGTAGTACTGGAGTACAAAAGAAGTAGAGAGTACCATTGATTGATCGCGTAACCATGAAAGAAAAAAATAAGAAAGTTTTAGCGAATAAAAAATTAAAAAAATGACAATTTATAAATATAACGCATGTTGATGCTTTCTAATCACATCCTTCCATTCATTAAAAGGTAAAGGTCCTAACTTATTAAGGAATATGTAATCTTTATTGTATTTAATAACTCCTATGTCGCACCTCCCCTTAGTTCTCCAAGTACACAACTTAAATTCGTGCTATCACTTGAAGAAGATAGCCTCGAATTTAGTATGTACCTAGAGAACAAGAAGAGGTACTGTCAAAACTTTATCGAAACGAAACAAGTAAGTAATTATTAACTGCAATACGGATCAAACATTCCTAAACTGACTACACTGACAATTCAATGATTATTTGAACACTAACGATCTCATTGCAAACATATGAATTAGTAAGCAACAAACGCATTTGCGTGCTCAATAATCCTTGGATAGGCGATCTAAAGTAACATGCAACACATGATATATGCAAATAAAGAATATATAAGAGAGATAAGAGAATATGAAAAAAATTTATTCCATATTGAATTAAACGAGCCGACCCTTAAGTTCAGTAAGGCAACAGTTCCAAACCACCTCTGTTAAATCGCAAACTATCTCTTTGTCTATTTCTTGGAAATACAGTATTTTTTTTTTATTATTGAATAGAGCAATGTTTATTTTATTTCAAACTAGTGGAGGCAGTTACAAAGGTAGTTTTTCTGTTTAGGATAGGAAAAATGATCACAAGGACAACAGAAAGGCAAACATTAATATAAGAAATTCAATCATTACATATATATTCCTTTTCATCAAAGCCATCATCAGAAATTTCAATCTCAAGAGCTTTCTCCTTTTAACCTTCACTTGTTGTTTCCAAGCCCTAAAATTCAAGACATTGAACTCTTCAAGCTTGCAAGAGTAGGAATCATCATTAGCCATTTTATTTCTTAGTAAACAAGAAGTTAGATATATGATTGCATTTTCTCTAAGATTGTTAGAAAATTTACTCACTATCTAAGCTACTAAGAAATATCATGAAATAACAATTTAAGCTAATAATATAGAAGGCAACTAAGAGTTTGTTAATAAAAAAAGATGAGAGAAGAGAAAATTAAACATAACCGAGGCACATTGGTTACGCTATCCTTAGAGAAAATACGACCCCCTCTGAACTGGTTTGAGAACATTTTTCTTCCAAGATACAATGACCGTTATGGTTCCTTTGATGCAGCAAAGTCACCCCACGAACTCCAAAATGTTTATACTTTCAAAACAAATTTATAACTTCTTTAAGTATTTGTGTTTTGAAAAAATAAAATAGGGTAAAGAAAGAGGAACAAACTTTTTATTTTCTGTAGAGAACAATTTTACGTTATGTATCTTTTTATAGATTTGTTTTTTTTTTTAACTTTTCTACTTAATAGAGACTATTTTTTGTATTTTTTATTTATTAGTGATGACTTTATATATAGCTCTATATTATTGTTAATAATATATTGTTGATTTTTACTAATAGGTAGAAGATAATTAAGAGATATGAGAAAGTAGTTTGCTGATTTAAAACCCATCTATCAAACGAATTTCCGTTTTCTTTTTAATTTTTTTATTAACCTGTTATATAGCTTATTCGAACTTGGTTTGGACTTTGGACCCAATCCTCAACCCCAATTAAAGCCCATAAATTGTAAGTTTCACAAAAGGCTTCCCCATTGAATAACCCATTTCCTCTTTGTATTTTCTTGTTTGTGTGTACAGAGTATAGACTATAGAGATGAGAGTACTATGCAAAAAAAAAAAAAAATCCAAAACCCCCAATTGCATTCCCAATTCATCCTCTATAGATCTAACAACCCTAGCAGAAAATAACAAAAACTTTAACTAAATATTAAAATAACAAAAAATAGAAAATAAAATAAATATTAAAAAAACATAAAAAAATTAATTAACTAAATAATAAATGAAAATAAACAAGTGTGTGAGAAAAGCTTACCAATGATGATGTGGTGGTTTTCTTCTTCGGTGAAAGAGGCGACAATAAGAGATGAGGGATGAGAGAGAGTGGGGATGTAAGAGAAAATGGTGAGAGATCGAGCGACGAGAGAAATGCAAGAAAGAGAAAGAAAAATTAAAGAGAAAGGGAAAGAATGCGGATAACGAGAAATATGAGGAAGAGAAAAATGGAGGAAGAAAATGGCGCGCGTGGCTGGGAAATAGGGAAGAAGAAAGAGATAGGGAGAAGATGCAGATTTAGGGATTTAACCCTATCCACGATGGACTAATCCATCACATATAGGATTAAGACCCGTCGTTTTTCATTTTTTAATATTTATTTTATTAAATAAATCAAATATATATATAATAAATTAGTTATCTATGATGGACACGTGTCCATTATAGAAAATGTTTACAACAGTAAAAAAAATAAATGAAAAAAAAAAGCTACTTTTTATACAAAAATTCAATTGGGATATAAATGGAATTATTTTTAGGGAATATTTTATCGCAAATATTATCTATGACGGAATCAAATTTCCCTTACGGATAATGATTTTCTATAACAGATTTTATTTCGTTATAGAAATTTTGTCGTAGATGCCAACTATTCCTATAGTGGAAGCAGTATATCTGCAAGAACCATGATCAACAAAGCACTGGATTGAACGAGAAACCCAAAACGGTGAAAAAAAAAAAATATCGCCTATTGATGCACATCCTGAATCTAATGAAGTCGCCATAGTGAAAAAAACTTTATTTCCTTGCATTTTGAATTCTTTCAATATACAATGTCATCCAAAAGAAATCAATACGCATTCTAGGAAAAATGCAGCTGATATCCAATTTCTCAACTGATACTTATATTTTTTTATCAACAATGGTAAAAATTTATGAGTAATTTGCTTTGTCGAAAAAACTTGCAAATGTATACACTCATAATAAAAATAAAAATAAAATACCCAATTGTCTAAAAGAAACTCGGATCACCTCCACAAGCTTATATCTTCTTATACAACAGATGTAACTCTAAGTCAATATGGCTAGAGAGATTGATAAAAGTATCCCATCACTCATTGATCATTAACTTAATAATATCCAGTATCATAAAATATATATGGCATATACCAAAAAAGTTGAGGTTCACTTTTTTATGGTAGCATCTTTTTATCCTTTTCATATGTTGAAAAATCGACCTCTAGCTTTATTTCATCGACTTGGTTGCTAACGACCTGGTTGTCAACAACATGATTATCGTCGGTTGACTCTGTATACAATTCTTTTGCTTTCTCTAGCTCTATCATTGATGAGTCCCTTGTCGATTGACCACGCTTCAACAACATCACACTTTATCCTCAATTGATAGACTGACCATTTGCAGAACCCACTGGTGTTACTTCTCTTTGACATCGATGTACGCCTTTTTTTTGTTTTTCTCTTCTATTTTGTGTATGAGGCAAAGTTTGAGAAATTTTCTATGTTCAACCCTTTTCCAAACATTAATAGGAATTACATGTGGAACAATCATCCTTTCTGTAGCTTCTACTTTGTATACTTATGGTTTATATTTCAACCTTTTAGCTCGACCTCCAAATCGACCGTTGACAACCTTTCTTGTATCAACGCTTACATCATACTTTCTGATCCACTGGATACGATTTCTTGGATTTCTTGTCTTCTGTTGACCCGTATTTGATTTTAATAATGACAAAACACTACTTTAATTGCACTAACAGTTTTATCTAAGTGTTTAAGCGGCAAAAGCATTCAGCATAAAAACAAAGATGCAAGAACTCAACTCGATTCAGACATCAAGACAAGACAAAAGATCTAGAATAGGCATTAAGGTAATGAAAACAATTGTAAATATTTCATGTTCAAATACTTAGCTTGATATGTGGCTCATTTTACAATAGACTTTGATAAAACTATTCATACAAATGTTTCCAAGTCAAAAATAGTTTTGAAACATGAAAAATTGGGTTGAAGGACAACTCAGTCGATTGGCTCAATATATCAGTCGATTGGGATATGGAACAGAAGTTTTCCAGTCGACTGGTGTTCCCAGTCGACTGGTGTCAAGGACCTAGTCGACTGGAAACTAAGATAGAAAGTTTTCAGTCGACTGGTGCATAGGACCCATTCAACTGGTACTCTCTCATAGCCTAAAAAGTGAAGTTTCTCACTTGACCCAGTCGACTAGTACACGGACCTAATCGACTAGTAATTCGAAAATATGACCGTTTGAGATGCGGAACTTAAGAATTTAATGCACCAAACCTGCCAAGTCAGTGTCAAACGGCCATATTGATTCAAGGCTATATAAATCTATTTCAATGAACATTTAAAAAAAACAAGAGAACACATTCAATTTATAAGATTGCTCATTAATTCTCAAAAGCTTTGAAAAATTTATTGTTGAGCTATTCTTCAAGCTTATTCTTGAAAAAGAGATATTTTTCATTTGTAAAATCACTTATTGCTATCTCTCTACCATTTACTTTACAGCAAATCTCATTTATTGTAAAGGGGAAAGAGTTGTAATAACTATTAGAATATTTAGGATTAAACACTTCTTTGTAACTTCTGTGAGGAATGGATTAGATTACGTGAGGAAGGGACTAGCTTCCGTGAAGAATGGATTGATTGTAAGGTTTGTTCAACACCCGTGAAGTTGCACGACTAAAATTTTAGTGGATTTCTTCAAAGAGGTTCCTTGAAGAGAGTGGACATAGGGTCGGAAGGATTCTGATATTGCCGAACCATTATAAACGGAGTTTGCACTTTTTCTTCCTTAAACTCTTTTACTTTCAAGCACTTTACTTGTTTGTATGCTTTGTGCATTTAACTGTTTTAGAAACTTGCAAAGTAATTAGCAAAAAAAAATTAAAACCCAATTCACTCCCCCCTCTTGGGTTTGAACTCAGTTTATACCTTCTGAACCTGTACTTGCATCAATTTCTTACCATTGACAAGTGATCCCTCAAATCAATACTGACTATATTGACAATAACAATTGGAGGAAATTGATCATTTTTTTTTTATCATTATAGCTTCCTTAGGGAACTTTCAAATTTTAGTACACTACTATTGATTTGATCCTGGAGAACATTTTGAAATGTCATACACCAGTTTGTTGAATGCATCCAAACATCATTGAATTTGAAGTGCCTAGCTCCAATAAGTAGTCTTCAGCCATCAACTTTTTATGTGTCTTAATTTATGAGTCTTAAAAAGACTTTTCTTGCAACAGCCTTAATTTTTCCTCCGTTGGTCTCCATGTCCAACTAGTAATACTTACCAGTTACCAGCCACGCCACTTTAATTCTTTCCTTGTTTTAGTCTAAACAAAGAACTATTGCTTTATTAACCAATATTCTAATGTAGCCTTTTTAATAGGATAAGACCTTACAGGTGATAGTGACGTGGCCTACGAAGACTATAAACATGGGCTCATATTAATTATTTTTCTTTTCTTTCTTTAATTCTTTTCAAGAATTCATGGGTTTAACCAAAGACTAAATAAAAATACAAGCCACAATTGAAAATATATAATTGTGGTCAAATATTCATATTCACCAACTATTAAGTCTTTCTCGAGTACTAAAAGTAAGGTGAACTTACCACAAATGCAACTAAGCACTATTGTTGCAACACCTCATTACATTTGGTATTATCTCCAAGAATACCAAAAAGGAAATGACATTTAGTTTCATTGAAACTGCAATGTGCACACATATCAAATACCATGACACATTATGAAATTTATATAAACACTATAAATCTATATGCCACACTAATACATGCTTTTCATTCACTTAAATTATGAGGTGCACCTACGCCGTGTGCAATGTTATGGTGTGCACTCACATACTTTTTATGGAATGCAAAGTTTATTCCTAAAATGTGTGTGACCCATTTACTTGTTTTATTTAGGAGTTTGTCTATAATTTACCTAAAATCAAATTCAAGATAACACTTTCTAATAAAAATTTATGTTCATTTTCCTTAATTCATTTCCATCTCTTACTTAAAAAATAGTTGATAACCTATCAAGAAGTCCATACATTAACAAAAAATTCAAATCGTAAAATATACTCACTTTTACTTGTACTCATTCCATTTTCCTTGAATTCCAAGTTTATGCCTAAAAGGCAAAGACTTTATTTTGTTAAAAATCTTTCAAGAATTAAATCAAGTATGAGTTCCAAATTAAAAATAATTAGAAATGAGTTCATTTAAAAATTCTTATCAAATATTTCTTGTAATAAATTAAAAGGTTCCTAAATAAAACCTAAATTTTGTTTAGAAAATTTAAATTTTTCATGGAATCCACATTACTCTAATTAGATCTACACTTCTCCATGTCTAAGAATTTCTATTTTGCATTACCCATCATCTAAATCACCTCTCTATACTCTAGATATTAAGATCTAATAAAGGTTTCTTAAAAGATTCAACATAAACTTCAATCTCTTCAAACTTACTCAATTATAATCCAAATTAATCCAAACAAAACCAAAAATTCAAACATTTTAGACTTATTTTAAGATGAAATAGGGAGGGAAACAATTATACCTCAAATTCCAAGCAAAACAACCAAAGAAAACGAAAAGAACAAAATTTCTACCAAGCGCGTGTAGTACATGTGCCGCCCTAGGCCGCTTGTGTGGCCTCACCGCCTATGTTGGCGGCTTCCTTAGGTTGCAGCAGGTGACCTGTGAAGTTTAAGGGCAATTGTAAAGCAGTTTGAGGGGTTGAACAAAAAGAAGTTTATGTTTCCATGGGGTTTTCATGTTTTTGTAAGTTTAAAAGAGAAGTAGAGAGAGAGAGGCTTGCTCAAAAATTCCAAGATGAATAAGAGATTTTTTTTATATTGAAAATGGAGAGTGGAAGGACTGCCAAGTGTTTAAATAGGGTCTTGATTAAGAAATAACTAAATTACCATTCAACTTACCCAATAATTTTTATTCCTACTTAACCTTCTAGTAATTTTATATAAACTAATATTTATCTTATATAACTCTAGAATTATTGTTAATCGTTTTTTTGAATTTTTAACCACAACTAAGGTAAGGATGTAAACACCATGTCAAAGGCAAAATTTTGATTTTCCAAGTAATGGTGTAGACACCAACAAGAAAGGTGCAAGCACCTTATGTATCTAACTTTGTTTTAATAAGTCATACACACTCTAACATGGACTAAAAATAATTAATTAGTTATAATAAACATACATGTATGTATGGATGCACTCTCTAAATTAAAATATAATATAATATAATTAAGATACATGTTCGGTAATTCTCTTATCCTAATAAAATTTCATCATTGGATTTTTTTAATATGAATCCACAAATAATTGAGGATAATGCTCTCTCATATCTAGCTCATGCTCCCAAGCAGCCTCCTTAACTTCTCCATTTCTCTAAAGTACATTTACTAATGGAATCAATTTGTTTCGTAGCACTAGCTCCTTGGTATCCAAAACTTTCACAGGTACCTCAACATAAGATAGATCCTTTTGAACCACTACAATCTAGGAGGGAATGATATGCGACTCATCATGTACATACTTATATAAGGCTGATACATGAAAGATGTCATGAAGATATGCCAGTTCTATGGGTAATGCACATTTGTCTGTTATGAGTCCAACTCTCTCAATAATATCATATTTCCCAATAAACCGAGGACTCAATTTTTCTTTCTGCTTGAACCTCAATACTCCCCCCCAAGGAAAAACCTTGATATATACCTAATCACAAACTTGAAACTCCGGAGGCTTCCGCCTCTTATCAGCATAACTTTTTTTGTCTACTCTAAGCTTCTCTTAAGTGCTCACGAATTATTTTTATCTTTTCTATGGTTAATTCTATCATCTTTGGACCCAAAAACTTCATTTCCCCTACTTTGTCTCAATATATTGGAGTACTACACCGTCGACTACATATTGCCTCAAAAGGAGCCATTCCAATATTTTCTTCGAAATTATTATTGTAAACAAACTTTGTAAGGGAAAAATAAGCATTCTAACTCCCTGAGAAACTCATCGCACATGCTCTTAACATATCCAACAATATCTAGATAATTCATTCAGACTGGCCATTTGCTTGAAGATGTAAAACAATACTCGCAAGTGAACACCCATGGCCTGTTAGAAACCCTTCCAAAACCAAGCATCACGATTAGATGCAATACTCAAAGGTATCCTATGCAATCTCATTATCTTTACTACATACAACTCAACTAACCTCTCAAAAGTTTAAGTAGTTCGAATAGGCAAAAAATGAGCAGATTTTGACAACTGATCTACTATTACCTAAATAATATCGTAACCTCTCTAGGTACTAGGAAGTCCTGTATCAAAATTCATGGTCACATTTTTCCAAGACCATTTAAGCACCAGACGAGGTTGTAACAATCCTATTAAATGCTTGTTTTCTGTTTTCGGTTATTGGCAACCCAAACACTGAGACACAAAGTTTTCCACATCATTCTTTAAATCCGACCACTATTAATTATGCTTAAGTCCCGTATACATCTTATTATTCCTTGGGTTTTTATCGAGTAGATAGTGTCATGTGCCTACCTTAGAATTTCCTTCATTAATTCTACATCATTTGGTAAACATACTCGATTCCTAGCATTACCATACCATCTTCATGTACTTGGAAATATGCTCACTTACGCTCTAACATTTCCTTATTTATTGTCATCAACGTCTCATCCTTACCTTGTGTTTCCAAAAGATAGTCAACCAAGGACGATTTCACCACCATATTTGTTGCTAATCCTCCATTAGCAATCACACCTAACTCCATTCTCATACTCCTCATCTCAACCATAAACCCATACAATTACTCCCTATAACCACCATTTTACTAGTAGATCTTCGACTCAATGCGTCTACCATTGCATTATCCTTCCTAGGGGTAATAATAAAAGGTGAAATCATAGTCACTAATTAACTTTAATCACCATCTCTATCTTAGGTTCAAATCTTTTTGAGTGGATAGGTACTTAAAACTCTTATAATTCGTATATATCTCACAAGTGACACCATACAAATTGTGTCTCCAAAATTTAAAAGCGAACACTATCGCTGCCAACTCCACATCATTGATAGGATAATTCCTTACATGATTTTTCAACTGCCTAGAAGCATATGTCACTACTTTTTCATGTTGCATTAACACATAAACCGACCCTTGGTGTGAAACATCACTATATATCATAAACCCCTCTTCATACGAAGAAGAATTAATGCAAGAATGGTGGTTAAACTTTCCTTCAATAATTTAATTTTTTTTTACATTCATTAGACCACTCAAATTTCACTTCTTTCATAGTTAACCTAGTCAAAGGTGATGCAATAAGTGAAAATTTTTGAACGAACCTACGATAATACCTTTCTAACCTCAAGAAACTCTTAATCCCATCATATTAGCAGGTCTCTCTCAATTCAAAACCGCTACATGCCCCAAGAATGTCACGCTATCCAACCAGAACTCACACTTATTATACTTTTCATATAATTTCACTCTAATAAATGTCTCTAATACCATGTCTAAGTTTCTAGTGTGGTCTTCTCCATTCTTAGAATACAGGAGAATATCACAATAAAAAATATCACAAATTTATCCTAAAAAGGACTAAACATCCTATTCATTAAATCCACAAAAGCAGTAAGGGAATTTGTCAATTCGAAAGGCATAACCAAAAACTCATTGTGACCATATTGAGTCTTGAAAACAGTCTTACGAATATTTGCCTCTTTAATTCACAATTGATGATACCTAGACTTCAAGTCTTTTTTTTTTAGAATTTCTTGGTATACATTTCCCTAATTTTTTTTATGATCATTATCTGTTATATATTCACAAGAACTATTATATATTCACCGTATGTGCTTTATATAAATAATTATAAAATAAATATATTTTGGTTGCCTTCAGGAGCGGTATATGTTTGCGACTTTAGAGGAACTGGGAGATGCGAGATAGGTCCAAAACAAGATTATTGTCACTTGCCATTCCAATTGGATGAGTGACTTGCGGGAAAAATGTGCAAAAGTGAGGGGCCCATACAAAGCAACGTGGATCAGATGGATGGGTGAAGAATATGGGAAAAGAGGCCACAACATATGAGGGGATCACTGGAATACATTGTCACATATGTGAGCATGAAATGTTTGGACTCATAGCTTCAATGTAACATTTGAGAACATACGATCAGAAGATGATTTTTATGTCCATTATGTTGCAGGGTTCATTAGTATGAACGTTCACGCAGAGGCATTGGCATGGTTTCTATTTCTCTACACTTATATATGTTGAGATAACTACATGAATTTGAATTGCTAAATAGTTAAATTAATTCGAAATGTTTGACTTATATATTTAACAGGACAAATTCGAAATGTTTGACTTGTATATTTCTCAAGATTGCATTGGGTTAAATTAATTTTTATTAACAAATTGCAATGTTGTATCTTAGAAATTGATCAGACCAGCTACCGTTATTGAGGTATTTAACAAGACCCATAAGCGCTCGAGGACGGATGAATATGTTGAATAGGGGGTATGAGAGACTGTATAATATAATTTTTACTTATGAGAAAAATAATTAGACACTAATATTTTTCATAGATTGTTTATTGTTATTAATCTTTTTAGAGAGGAAAAGGATTATTGATCATATGCATTAATTTGTATTGTAGGAAGCATATGACCAATACATATGACAGAAAACCCAAGGGGAATATAATTCATCCTCACAAGCTGAGATTGATCCTTAGAAATAGGTGGAAGTATCCAGTGGGGTCATGAAGGGATGATTCTATGGCTTTGGTGGGATGTTTGATGGTTGTATATTTGCTAGAGATTCTTCATGAAGTAGTTTGTTGTCCAGATCAACCTTAACACATTTTTAACCATATGAAGATGTGAGAGCGATGCAGCAGGACCGAGAGCAATACAGCAGGACTTTGAGCGATGCAGTAGGACCTGGAGTAAGATAGGCAAATAAATGAGGAGTTGCAGTCACATATCTAGCTCATAGAGGAACAAATGCAGTAAATGATGCAATGTTTTAGGGTGTCATCGAAAGAGGTGGCTCCATCTGCACCACCCACTGTAAGTATACTGTTTTAAATTAAAAGAAAGTTCACTACTTAGCGGTTTCATGCTAAAAATGTGGTACTCGTGTAACGGACGAGCTGAGGGTATCATCTCGTCTATGGAGTCGAACATGACTCGTGAGAAGAAATGAGATCCATTTTGGATCGTTAGTTAGCAACAATGTGAGTTTTAGGCTAATAAAATTTAACACTTAACGATTTATTAGACAAAAATGTGAAATACTCATGTAATGGATGAGTCGAGGGTACTGTCACGTTCGTGAAGTCGAACGTGACTTGTGGGAAGAAATGGAATCAATTTTGGATCATCATGTTGTTATTTGTCTAAGTTTCAAACATATCCAAACATGGCCTAAAGTTGGTTAATGTCCAAACCAATTATGGGATATCAAATTTCAGCAAGTTATAAGGTTGCACACATGTGTGTGCTTCAATTTTGAGCATGAGAAGGTTAGGCACACTGCTGTGGAAGTTTCTGCCCACAGGCAGGAGGTGTGCGCACAGCATCAGGAGGCTGCAGCATCAGGTCACGCCGCAGCACACAGCACCACACCAAAACGCACAGCATCACTTGGAGAGTGATGAAGGGCTAAGATTAAAGGAAGAACATGATCAAAGGGTCAAGAATGATTCACAAGATTGTCCAAGAATTAAGAGGCTATAAAAAGGGTTTCTTAGCCTCATTTCAAGTGGTGGAAAAGGTGTGTGAGAGAACCACACAGGTTGTGACATTGTGAGATCATTGTAAACACAAGAGAGAATTGTGTGAGAGACATAAACACAAGAGGGACTCTTGTAGTGAGGCTGGTTGTAAAGAAGAGAGGTTAGTAGAGAATTGATAGAAAGCATTGTAATAGGTCTATCACTTTCTCGTTCTCTTCTTGGTTCTTCAAGAACTTGGATTCTTGAAGGGCATTGCTGTAACTTTGTAAGAACCATTGAGATAGTGCAGAGAGTTCGGAGGAACTCACGGGG
Source organism: Bretschneidera sinensis (assembly GCA_023935145.1). Classification (NCBI taxonomy): domain Eukaryota; kingdom Viridiplantae; phylum Streptophyta; class Magnoliopsida; order Brassicales; family Akaniaceae; genus Bretschneidera; species Bretschneidera sinensis. The sequence goes on from CM043701.1 coordinate 81,435,988, forward strand.
ACGTAGGCACATTGCTGAACCTCGACAACAAATTACTTGTCTTCTTTCTTTATTTGATTTTCTGTTCTTGTGTTCGATTGCTGAAATTCTTTCTACAAGTCATTCAAGACTTGGGTGTTTGGAAGATCACCACCTGGGCATCTTGTCAAGGTGATTTCCAACAGTGGTATCAGAGCTTTGGACAGTGGTATCAGAGCACAGCAGCTGGTTATCGGAACAAGAAGTAGAAGGTATGGAGCCAAGACTCCAAGAATCAAAGATCAAACTTCTTGGGTGATTCAAGAACGGTGTAAAGATCAAGATCTGGTCGTGTTCTTGAAAGTGATTCAAGAACGGTTAAGATCCATCTTCGATCTGTGTTCTTGAGGTTGAAGAAAGCATTTGTGGGTACTGCATAAGATAAGGGATCATCTCCGCAAGATGGGTTCAAATTTCGGTATTAAGAAGTTTGATGGAAAGGGAGATTTTTCCCTATGGAAGCGGAAGATCAAGGAGGTTCTTGTGCAACAAAAAAGTAGACTTGACTATTAGAGAAGATGATGCTTTTCCAGCAAGTGTCACGGAGGACCAGCGGACCGAGATGAAGAAGATGGCTTACAGCACCATTTTCTTGCACATGTCGGATAATGTCACAAGGGAGTGCGAAGACTCAGAAGATCCAGCTGCATTATGGAAGAAACTAGATGAATTGTTTCTTGCCAAGACTCTCCCACATAAGAGGTATCTTCGAAAACGAATCTTTGCTTTTAAATTTGATCCTAAGAAAGAGTTGCAAGATAATCTTGATGCCAAGAAAAGGAGTGCATCAAGTGGTACAGGGCTGTTCTTTAAAAGAAGGCCAGCAACTTGGTATTGCAGCAACCATGGCTACTACCAGGACAGAGGTAGAGGAGAGAGCCATGGGAGAGTGTACAGCAGCATGCATGGCTACTACCGGGACAGAGGTAGAGGTGAGAGCCATGGGAGAGTGCACAGCAGCATGCATGGCTACTACCGGGACAGAGGTAGAGGAGAAAGCCATGGGAGAATGCATTCCAAACTGAGATTTGGAGGGAAGAGCTGCTACTACTGCCATAAGGAGGGTCATATCAAGAAAGATTGCAAGAAGATGACAAGGGATAGAGGAGGAAGCCATACCAAGAATGGAGAGGCTTCGGTTGCCAAAACAGAACAGCAAGATGATGATGTTCTTGTTGTGTGCTCAAGTGTGAGCAAGGGGCAAGAAGGCAGCGAAAAATGGATCTTGGATACCGGGTGCACTCATCATATGAGCCCTCACAAAGAATGGTTTAAGAATTTCAAGAAGATCAATGATGGAAGGGTCTTCTTGGGGAATGATAATTCTTTCCAAGTGAGAGGGATTGGAGACATCCAATTGAGGATGTTTGATGGAGTCACAAGGCTACTGGAAAATGTGAGGTATGTTCCAGATTTGAAGAGGAACTTGATCTCATTGGGGCAGTTGGATTCCATGGGCTATACATGCAAGATAGAGGGAAGAAAGATCAAGGTAGCCAAGGGATCTTTGGTAGTGATCAAGGCAGCAAGAAACGATGGACTCTATGAGATGATCGGAGAAACAGAAACCAATGATCAAGCAGCAAGCTTGATGGCTGAGCTGGACAAGGCAGCCCTTTGGTACACTCGTTTGGGACACATGATCGAAAAGGGCCTGTAAGTGCTTAGCAAGGAAGGTCTACTTGGTGGTGACAAAGTAGAAAAACTGGATTTTTGTGAAAGCTGTGCTCTTTGGCAGCAACATAGGGTCAGCTTCAACACCGAAGTGCACAAGTCTAAGGGCATTCTTGACTACATTCATGCGGACCTTTGAGGACCAGCAAGGACACCAACACAGGGAGGTAACATTTACTTTCTGTCTTTAATTGATGATTATTCAAGAAAATTATGGGTTTATTTGGTTAAGAATAAATTAGATGCCTTGAATAAATTAGTGGTGTGGAAAGGGCTGGTTGAGACTCAAATGAGTAAAGTAGTTAAGGGGATAAGAACCGATAATGGCTTAGAAATTTTTAACCAAGAACTTGATCAATTATGTAGGTTAAATGGCATTCTAAGACATAGGACGGTTGTGGAAACTCCTCAGTAAAATGGAGTTGCTGAGTTGATGAATAAGACCCTTATGGAAAAGGTTAGGTGTATGTTAGATGGATCCGAGTTACCAAAATATTTTTGGGGAGAAGCTGTAGCTACAGCTGCATATTTGATTAATAGATCACCCTCTAGGATTATGTTCCAAAAGACTCCCATGGAGATGTGGAGTGGAAAACCCCCTGAGTTGGACAACCTTAGGACTTTTGGGTGTGCTACGTATGCACAACAAAAGGATGATGGACTTAGCCCAGGATCTAGAAAATGTGTGTTTCTAGGATTTGGGGAAGGAGCTAAGGGATATAGGTTGTGGTCCTTAGAAAAAGAAGGATTAAAACTCATAATAAGTAGGGATGTTAATTTTAATGAATTGTTATTTCCCTACTTGGAGAAAACTAACCCGACAGGGGCTAGTGAGCAAACCAATTCAGACCAAGTAGAGCCCTTGGATGATTTCCAAGCTCAAGAAACTCAAGAAGAGGCTGAACAAGAAAAGGATGTTGCAGTAAGTCGGAAGGACTTTCAGCTCACAAGAGACCGGGAAAGAAGGCTGATCGGACCACCTTCAAGATGTGGGTTTGCGGATGCTGCGGATGCAGCAGCTCCTTGGACAGAAGGAGAGATGAGTGAATAAGAAACTTACATGGATGCCATGGAGTGTAAGGATTCGTCAAAGTGGCAGCTAGCTATGGAGGAAGAAATGGATTCTTTGAGGAAGAACAACTTCTGGGAATTGGTGAAAATTCCAGGAAATCAGAAAGTTGTGGAATGTAAGTGCACTTACAAGATCAAAGAAGGGTGCCCTCCAAGAGATGAAGTCTGGAACAAGGCTAAGCTGGTGGCGAATGGGTTCACAAGAAGAGAAGACATAGGTTTCACAGAAACTTTCTCACCTGGACACAAGGTGGAGAAGATGGTGAGTATCCTCACCTATGTCATTGATGGGCTGTTAGTTTGGAACAGCAGGAAGAGGATGGAAAGGTTTACATCTCAACTCAGTAAGGAGTTCGAGAGAAAGGATCTCAGCCTTACACAAAAGATCCTTGGGATGAGGAGAATCATCTGGGAAAGGAAGAGAAACAGGTCAAGTGTTTCTTGGGCAATGGATGTTTTCAGCAAATGTGTGAGTAATCCCGGAAAAGAGCATTGGCTTGGGATGAAGTGGTTGCTGAGGTACATGGAGGTTCAGTGGCAGCCAGTGGTAGCACTCATAACAACCAGGGCAGAATGCATAGCGGCTACGGAAGCCATAAAGGAGGCTATGGGGTGCAAAGGGTTGTTGGACGAGTGGGAAGTCCTAAAAGAGCAGGTAGTGGTAACTTTGGATAACCAAAGTGCATGGCACTTTTAGAGGAATCCAGTTTTCCATGAGGGGACAAAGCATATGGATGTTTGGTATCATTACATTCTGGAAAATGGTACGAAATGATGCATTCATGTTGACAAGAAGACCACGGAGAAAAGTCCTGCAGATTTAGGCACCAAGGTTCTACCTCTAAGAAGGTCCAATCATTACCTTAGACTTCTTAGGATTGGAGTTGGTTAATTGGTAACTCCAAATGAGTTTGGATCCCGAAGCTTTCTGCACAATGGTTCAGGTTTTTGAACTCTTAGACAAAGGTAGAGATTGTTGTTATTTGTCTAAGTTTCAAACATATCCAAACATGTCCTAAAGTTGGTTAATGTCCAAACCAATTGTGGGATATCAAATTTCAGCAAGTTATAAGGTTGCACACATGTGTGTGCTTCAATTTTGAGCATGGGAAGGTCAGGCACACTACTGTGAAAGTTTCTGCCCACAGGCAGGAGGTGTGCGCACAGCATCAGGAGGCTGCAGCATCAGGTCACGCCGCAGCACACAGCACCACACCAAAATGCACAGCATCACTTGGAGAGTGATGAAGGGCTAAGATTAAAGGAAGAACATGATCAAAGGGTCAAGAATGATTCACAAGATTGTCCAAGAATTAAGAGGCTATAAAAAGGGTTTCTTAGCCTTATTTCAAGTGGTGGAAAAGGTGTGTGAGAGAACCACACAGGTTGTGACATTGTGAGATCATTGTAAACACAAGAGAGAATTGTGTGAGAGACATAAACACACGAGGGACTCTTGTAGTGAGGCTGGTTGTAAAGAAGAGAGGTTAGCAGAGAATTGATAGAAAGCATTGTAATAGGTCTATCACTTTCTCGTTCTCTTCTTGGTTCTTCAAGAACTTGGATTCTTGAAAGGGATTGCTGTAACTTTGTAAGAACCATTGAGATAGTGCAGAGAGTTCGGAGGAACTCACGGGGACGTAGGCACATTGCCGAACCTCGACAACAAATTACTTGTCTTCTTTCTTTCTTTGATTTTCTGTTCTTGTGTTCGATTGCTGAAATTCTTTCTACAAGTCATTCAAGACTTGGGTGTTTGGAAGATCACCACCTGGGCATCTTGTCAAGGTGATTTCCAACACATCAATTAGCATAAGTGTGAGTTTTACGTTAATGAAGTTCAAAACTTAACGATTTTTAGGCCAAAAATATGAAATACTCGTGTAATGGACGAGCCAAGGGTACTGTCACGTCCGTGGAGTTGAATGTGACTCGTAGGAACAAATGACGTCCATTTTATATCTCCAATTACCAAAAGCATGTGTTTTAAATTAATAAAGTTGAACACTTAGTGGTCTTCATGACAAAAATGTGAAATACTCATGTAATGGTTGAGACAGGGGTACTATCATATCCGTGGAGTTGAACGTGACTTGTGGGAATAAACAACAATTATTTCGGATCACCAGTTAGCAAAAGTGTTGGTTTTAGTCTAACAAAATTTAACACTTAGTAGCTTTTAGGCCAAAAATGTGAAACACTCATATAATGGATGAGCCAGGGGGTACCATCACGTCCGTATAGTTGAACATGACTTGTAGGAAGAAACATGAATAATTTTGGATCGTTGGTTAGCAAAAGTGTGGGTTTTAGGTTAATAAAGTTCAACACTTAATGGTTTTCAGACCAAAAATTTGAAATACTCGTGCGATAGACGAGTCGGGGGTACCGTCATGTCTATGGAGTCGAACATGACTGATGAGAACAAACGAGATCCATTTCGGATCCCTAATTCCAGTTTGGATTAAATAGTAGAGGTTTAAAACTTTAAAATGCTATTAATTTTCATATTCATTTAAATATTATGTAATGAATATATATCTTATGGATTTTGTTTTGTTCTATAGGATCCTACAGTTTCGGATGATGCTGAGCCCCGGGACGACGATGACAGCTTGGACTTAAAGGACCCAAGATTTGTTTTTAAGACAAAACATTGTATCAAATTTAAATATATTAGTGCATTGTTAAAATCGATTTAATTTGTATTTCTAAATAAATTTTTATTAAATATCATTAGTATTTATAATTCGATTATTTAGTTATGAATACATTTTGAATAGGTTTTAAATAGTAAAAAAACTAAAAGAAAATTTCACGGATTGTTCCGTCGGTGATAATTATTTAATTTAAATATTTTTTAAAACAATTTTGGGATTATCATCGATTGATTTTTTTGACGGCGATAGTAATTTAATTTAATTCTCAATTGAAAAATTTATTACTGAAGAATTTTTCTATCATTGGTGCTAATTATTTTATTATTAAAAACGATGAAAAATATTTTTTTTTGAAAAAAGTGTCTTTGTTAGAGATACTGTTTTCTTTGATAAATTTTTGATCCGTCAAAGAATAATATTATCACTAGGGAAGTTATCACTGACGGGAGTCCATCGGTGAAAATTGTTACTGGTAAAGGGGTTATCTCTCACGGATTCAGTTCGTCGATGATAACCCTTTTTCTTGCTATGAATGTCAATACACAGGGAAATGAATAAAAGTTGGCCGAATATGTAAGAGTCCAACATGAATAAAAGTTGGCCCATATAAAATGATAATTTGAATTGAAAGACAAAAGTGTCACTAGCCTTATAAAAAAAAACACCAACTATATTAAAAAGTTTGGTTATAAGTTCTCTATCATTTTTTTAGTAATCCATCACTTTTCGATGAGATTAAAATTAAAAACAAGTTTATCAAAAGCCGAATTTACAATAGAAAAACACGGCCCACTAAAGTGGACCTTGATCCATATTAGATCCGAGCCAAAAGGTCCATTAGCCAGAGACTATTTTTAGACGTGGCAGAAGCTGAGAGACATAACTGTGTAGATTTTGACTGGACCGAAGCCGCACCATCTATTAGCGACTGACCGACCTTTAACCGTTTCAATCAAAAAGAAAAAAAAAATATAAAACTATGGTCAGAATCTCAACACTCGAAATGAAAGTAAAATCAAATCTATTCTCATTTGTAGCGCGTGAATAAAAGACGCCACGATGCAATCACCTCTACATCATCACGCATCATAAAAGAGCGTGTGCAATGCATAATTCACAAACTTAACAGGAGATGAAGGAATAAAAGTGAGAAAAATTTAAAAGACGGAAAAAGGAAAAATATCACAATGGAAACGGCACAGCAAAACTGGAGGATCTAGGGTTCCCTGGGATCTCTCTCTTAGTATCACGATATATAGATATATAGATGAAATATATCTATAGATTATCGATCACTCTGTTATAGCTTCGCTTTGATCGTGTAATATTCATACAATTAGGGTTCTCAAAGATGGTTTTAACGGATTTTAAAGGTCACAGTTACTGGTCTAGCTAGGGATTCAAATCAGAGGGAGAGAGAGAGTTTAGGGGTTTTACTCTGATCGAACCCCCAAAAGAATTCAGTGAATTGAAACTGGTAGTTGAACATGTATTGAGAATCGAAGCTGGAAAAAAGAAGTATTTTTTGAGAAATATATTTTATTCGGATATCTGTAAATATGCGAGGATTGCACAAATCGAAAAGGATATCTTGGGCACCAGATGTTAACCTTTGTCAGGTAAAAATTGCAACTTTGATCGAGGTTCTGTCGATTATATTGAAGAATTCCTTTGTGGGTTAACAAAATTGATTAATATCTGTTCGATTTCAGCTCAAGAGAGTGTAATTAATGAACAGAGAAAACATTGATATATGAAACCTAATTGTGATGTGTTTATGGGCGTTCTTTGTTATACTGTATGGAATATGTTATATTAACCTTACTAGAGGTTTATCTCTATCATTTTATATGTTTAAATCCCTACCCATTTTCTTGTGAAGCATATTTTTCTTTTGAATGTTGGTGTTGTTCGAGGGACTGGTTTTACTAGTATTGGAAGTTGTATTCTTTACAATAATTGGATTCTTTTATAAGTTGCATTACAGTGAGAAGGTTGTTTATGAACACAGATGAATTGTTCTCTATTATTTTCTTTTGTCAGTATGTTTTCTCTATAGGGTTATTATTTGGGAATGAAATGATTAAGTTTGCATTGCATTAGATTCTGAAGTTTGTCATCTAGTCACATACCATGTAACACATTAAAAACAATGTAGACGAAACTCTCTGCGATTCATACAAAGAAAACTAGCTTTGTTTTGATAAGCACTGTCAAATTGAAACTAAAAAGGTTATACTTCGTGGATTTATTTGCAAACAATAATTTTTAGGTTCACTTGTGGTGTAGCACCTGAAGTTCCTTACAAGTTTGAAAATAGGTGTCCTTATCCTTGATAGTTAGAAATATTTGCATGATGAGGGTGCAAAACCAATATGAATTTTGGGTGAAGTTCTTAAATGTATGCCCTAAATCGAAGCTATATAAATGTAGTATTTAATCAATGTTAAGTCAAAAGCTGTTTGAATCACTTAAGAAATGATGCAGAAACATTTGTAGAGAAAATGCATAATTGTACCTTGAACCCATTATCTTTCAATCCTAATTTGCACTGTTAATAAGATATCAAGTGAAGAAGCACGTTGCAAAATTAAGGGAATGAGAGCTCCTAAAATGAAAAATGCTATGTTTTTAGCCAAAATCAGTATCTTATAAGCAGAAGGCCTCTCAACATATTTAATTCAGTAGTAAAATGAATGGAAGAGACATTCTTTTATATGGCTGCTTTTTTTGAAATTCGTGTTCACAGCAAAAGAACATATGAAAAGAAGATGATTACAATTTATGTGTAAATGAACACAGAATATAAGTACTACTAGAAATTAATCATCAAACTATATTCTTAACTGATCTAAAGTGAAAATAGACATTGAGATGGATGAACAGACAGCAGGAAAAGAAAATATTTGAGGAGCTTGGGGTAATACCAGTTGGGGAGTAACTGAGTGTCACTTGTTCTGATGATTGGAAGGGTTTTTTTTTTTTTTTTGGTTTAAGTTTAAGATGCTACAAGAACAAGAGAAAGGCAATACTGAAGGTGGTTGAAGTAGTGAGAGAAGATTTAATGGGAAATCATTAGCTGATTTTAGTAGAGCTGAATGGAACAGAATTGGACTCTGAAGCCAGCTCAAATTTGTCAGAATAAGAGGCCTTGTTTCTGAAATGCTCATTGATAAATTACTAAATTTGTTATTCATTTCTGGCAAGGTTAAGTGATTATATCATCAGGAAAATTGTGAAATGCAAAAGCATTTTGGTTTTCATTTGAATTCATAAGGTTTCAATGTGAATAATGGAATTCTACGTCATGTAGGAACAGTACCAAAATTAATAATCCATATATTATTAATTCAGTCATAGGGTTTGTTTAAACTTTATACTATTGTCTATGGAGTTTCTGCAAAGTCATCTTGATGGTTTATATACTTGCTCCTTTTTTTTTTATTTTAAATCATTTGAGATTTTATTGAATTGTCTTTAGAACGGTGTTGATGTGGAAACAGTATTTCCTCATGAAAAGATGATCTATAGGTACCAAGGTGTCTTTTAGAAAGGAGCCATTGCTTTGTCAATGATGTAGATCTTTTCTTGTGACCTGAAGGTGTGTATATCTATAGTCTTTCCTTAAGATACTAGGTTGTTTTATGACATTACCCATTCTAGAAACGTATATTTTAGTTATAGTTTATCAACTTCTTGTATCAGTGCTTTAAACTTTCGTTTGTAACTAGTGCATTGAACTTTGGGCATGCATGTGTTTTATAGCTGTCTTTAGGGGAAAAAAAACTAACTATAATCAGCTAAGGTGTTTTGTTGTGGCTGTTGCACGGGTCTAAATAGCATTCTCCTTCCTTTCAGTATATCAAAATCAGTCACTAAGCATCTTTTGTTTCTGTTGTTTGTGACTTAACATTTGGCCCTTCATCAGACTCCTTAAACAATTAGAAAAGAGCCAAATCTTAAGTGCTTATGTGACAAATTCTTCTCATTCATCTCTTAGTTGTAGCTGTTTGTCTTAGCAGTGTAGTATTGAAAGTGAATAAATCTGATTCAGCCATGTTTGGTTGTTGGGCGATGTTTAACATTTCACGTTATCATATTTTGTCATCAACATTGGGTAAAATGAAGTGAGATTTTGTTCAGTATCCTACTTCTTTGGCTCTCTCTCTCTCCAGACTTGCATCAAACGGTGGGATTATTTCTCCTTCGGTGCATTAGTCTATGCTAGCTAGTTATTCAGGAATTTTTGGTCTGATAGTACCCTTGTATTTCTTTAAGTGCTTCTAATGAGTTCTTTGCTTCACATTAGTAATTTGCTTAACAATTTTTAGTTATACGCAATGCTCAAAACATTTTACATCATATGACAATTAGAATGATGTGTGTTGCATGTAAAGATTTTAAGGGTTTGTTATTTCTTCAGTTGTTTTGCTACTATTGTTGGAGTCCATGCTAACGTGTTAGTATGAAGTGATGCAAACATAGCATGGTTTCTGTTCTTATATTCTAAATTGTTTCCTTTTTCTTTCTCCGGAAAGGGGACTAAGTCCAAGAGCACTGCCACCTCCAACATGGGAGGGCCAATCCCTAATATCCTGATTGATAAGTTCCACGGACCCTCTGGTCAGGCATGCAAAAGAATCAGAACAAAAGGTGACTGAAGTCCATGTTGACTAGCTGTTTAGCATGCATATTGCCTCCCTAGAGCGCATGGCATTTGATGCATCTCCAATCTCAAATTCATATGAGTTATCTACAATCCTTAGTTGAGTCTGGTTTCGGATAGGAAGGCGCTGGGTCAGATCGGGAGCTATAAAAATCCAGCTCAGCATCAGGGTCAGTTAGTTTCACTTATTCCTGACTGCTGATTGAGGATCAGGCTTTTCTACTACCCAAAGCTTTGTGACCGTAGTGGTGGTGGTGTTAGTATTGCCCAAATATTTCAAACCTACTGCTCAGCAGAGCCTTTAAATGAATATCCTGCCACAGGTTTGCCTGGACAAATTAATACATACATCAATATTTAGGATGATCTGACCATCTGATGAAGGGACAAAAATATAGACTTCCCATGGAGGTGATGAGCATTTTGATGGTTACCTAAGTCCTAGCTTGCCCATGATAACCCTAAACTGAAATGAAGTTGGCTAGAAATTTATATACTGTGTTCCTGTTTTCAAGAAGTGCTAAATTCTGTTGAAGAAGCTCAGGTGCCGTGGAATTTATTGTCCAAGAAAAGAATTGACCACATATTCAATCAAAGAAGATTGATATTCCCTCTGTCCCAAATTGAATGTTGTGGTTTGACTTTTAAAGACAATTTTGACTCTTAAATTTCTTAGATATTTTATTTACTCAAAATTATAGAAAAATAATTTTTGAAAACTTGTGAACTCTATGAAGGTATATTTAATAATTTTTTAATTATTTATTTAACATTAGAAAGAAATATTATTCATTTAATTGGGTGAATAGTGAAACTTGACATTCAATTTGGGATGAAGGGAGTAGTAAAATATTTCTTAGGAGCTTTACCCACCGCAATGACTGCTGTAGCTGATTCCAGAAATGTTTAGTCATAGGGCAGTTTCAAAGTACATGCAAACCATCATCTTATGCATGGTCATGTTAGTTGCAGCTTCCATTTGGACCCATTAGCATAGTTGCTGAGTAGTCTGTTGTTGTATCTCTAGCCACTTGCTGTCAAGTTCATAGGCTACCTGTAGGGTTGAACTCCGTAACAGCTTTATTCAAACAAGCTAATTTACCTGTAGGGTTGAACTCCATAACAGCTTTATTCAAACAAGCTAATCTTTTGTTGAAGATTTTTCTTGTTGAATTCCCTATATTCGTTATTAACTTTTTGTAATGAATTTATTGAATGTAACTTGGTTTTGGAGTGAAATACACTTATAAAACTGTGAAATACATCTTCAGTTAGAGAATTAGGAGGTGACAGGCTGGGTTCTATGTAAAGGAGTTGAAAAGGTTTTTTCATAGCATAAAGTTTGACATCTTTTGTTTCATTTGGTGCATGTCTGTTTGCCATATACAAATTCATTTTGGATATTAATTCTATACAAGTTGAATGTTTGTTAGGAAAAGGACATTTTAATTTTCTATATTGAAGTATATGTTGAGCATCGTTGCTGTGTACACAGGCTGTCTTCAGTTCAGTTGCTTGAGGGTTTTTTAAATGTGAAATGGTGATCAAACTTTTGATAATTCTGTTCCATTTAAGATGATAAAACATAAATGGTAAACGATCCCATGCTTCTTTAACAGGTCAGGCTATTCCTATCAGAGGAATCTCCTTCACAAGTTGGGTTGGGTGCTCAAGATCACCTCCAAGCAAAGTCATCGTGGCTGTCACATTCGACTGGAACAGCTGCTGATGATGCTCTTCCTCCTGGCTTTGAAGGAGCTCATCCTGCAAACCAGTCACAGATTAAGTTGTCAGAAATCCCTGTAATCAAGTGGAGATGTCCTCCAAGGGTGAGAGACAGTTTTACCGTCTTTAGGTTTCATCATTTCCCTCATGTTATTATTTTCAACTGTGGCTCTGAATATTCATATGAAATCTGAAATTTAGTATTGTCACAGTTTGAGTTGAACTTTGCTTGGCAAGTGGTTGCTGGGGAGGAAAGCAAAGAGGTGAAGGTTGAAGATCAAAGAGAGATGAGGGTGCTTGAAGCTTTTTATCCATGCGCATCTGCTATTCCTCCAAAGTTTGATACCCTTCTTGGTTCTTTAAGTGCTTCTCTTTTTGTTTCCAACTCTTCATTGGACTGATTTTCTTTTTTGTTCTATATACAGCTCCTCTGTTTCAGTCGACATAGAGAACTCACCTCAAAATGATCAGCAAATTCCTCTGATACCCATTATTCCCATTGAAGATGAAGATGCAGCAACAGAGCTGTCATCTGATTTTGCAGCACCATTTAGCGTCTCCATGAGTTCACAGCCCTCATTCGTAGCTCATGGAATTCCACCTCCTCCTCAGTGCAGCATGCCTAGCCTTCCAAACACTCTTGCCAAGGAGAAACCCGTAGCTGGGGCAGTCCATAGTGTTGAGCCAGATATAGTAGCTGCTGCATCTGCTGCCTTCACTGCAATTGGAAAAAGCAATGAGCAAGGAAACTTGATTGACCATGAACTCCTCATTAAAATTCTTAGCAACCCCAAGTTGATTGAAAAATTGGTTGCAGATAACGGAACATCTTCAACTGCGCACAACATACCCAAGTCAACTTCACCTTTCATACCGTTATCCGACCTACCACCTCCAGTAACTTTATCAGACCCATCTGCTGTCCACATCCATCGGACAGAAACCAATGCACCTTCAGTTGCTGCTACTTCGAGTGGAACATTTTACCCTCAGCCAAATGGGGTTGGAGTAGGACCTCTTTCTAATACAAGAATGGGGACTATTCCGGTTTCATCTCCTCCTGTTGGAGTTCCTCAGGCAAAGGACGTTAACTATTACAAGAACTTGATTCAGCAGCATGGGGGAGACAGACAAGAACCCTCTCAGCAATTCATCGGCCGATACAATCATCAGATAGGAGCAAACCAAGAGATAGTAAATAATCCCAAAACAAGAGATTCAAAGCCCAAGATAATGAAGCCTTGTATTTATTTTAACAGTTCAAGGGGATGCAGGCATGGAGCCAACTGTGCATACCAACATGATGCATCGGCCCAGCAACAAAGTAATAACATGTCAGAGGTGCAAACTGCAAAGAGAATGAAATTTGATAGAGAGATTAGCAGTTAGTGTTTGCTTTAATGCATGTATGCTTTTCACTTGGAAAAGCTTTTATTGCAGCCCAACCTTAACTTTTCTTTTCGGGTTTGGTTTTGCTGCAAAAGTTAAGTTTTTCAGTATTTATTTTTATTGTGTGGAAAATTCAGATTTAAATTCTTGGCGAGAGCAGCCTTGATATATTCACAGCCAATTTAGAGATTTCGTTTTGTGAGGCACACTTTTGGTTCTACTTTTTTCATTCTGCATGAGTTTCAGCAACTTTCTAGCTCTACAATTTCTACTCTCTTTTAAAAATAAATTTCAAAGCAAATAAAAAGTTTAAATCTGATTTGGAACTAAAATAATTGACTATTGTGAAGATTAAACACTAGAGATTGGGTTTATTAAAGATTAAGATAAACACTTGAATGGGTCGTGTTCTTGAGCTTCAATCTTCAATCTTCAATCTAAGCTCTTTGGAGTAATTGATATACTAAAGAGATTTAGTAGACAGATTACAGTTGTGTTCTAAATCTAAACATGAAAGGAAACTACACTAATCGTTACTGACTTCAAGCATCATCATGATCTTTTTGAGAGAATAGAGAGGAGCCAACTTTCAAGAGCATCCAAATCCGGTTCTAGGTTGCGTGCGGGCTTAGAAAGTGATTCTACATTATTTTAGTATCACTTGGATCCAGTCGCATCACTCCAAAAGGTCTGGATAGCTCTTGATTTATCTAATTTAACATAATGATCCTTTGCTGCTTTATCTTTCTTTTATTTGCTTTACCCTTCTTTACTCGATTTTAAATATGTAATTTTTTACTATAATTCTATTCATTAAATTGACCAGGTTTTTGGATCCCTAAAACTAGATGGCCTCTCCAAAATTTTCTCAGCCTTTGACTCTCTGTCTTAGACCCATTCGTCTTGATCGATGACCCGCATTTTGAAGAGAGAGGACTTGAAAAGGGAAATGTACCCCACACCATGTCAACAAAAATAAAAGAAAAAAAATAAAAATTGTTGAAAATTAGAAATTAGAAAATAGAAAATTAAAAAATCAGATCCGTACAAGTTAGCCCTGCCGACAATGTTGAGCCCAATCCTTTTTGAACAGATCTAGTTAGCATAACGTTTAAGATTCATTTGACCCAAGATGAAATTGAAAAGAGGGTAGAGGTTGGAGCAGAAAAATAATATACTCAAAAAAGTATTATTTTAGTTTGGATTTACTTCATTTACCCCACTTCTCAAAATTCCTACTTCCGCCACTGTGCGGCGTGCCATAATTAGGTTTGATCTATGCAATAATTTCTCACTAGGGAATGTGATATTCATGTGCTTGATTTTTTCTTCTTTTTTTTATAACAAAAGTAACATGTAAAGTATGGGAAAGTTAGAAATTCATGTTTTATTTTAACAAAGAAAGTTGTTTTTTAATTATAAATTACATAATTATCATTGAGTCAATTTTTTTTTTAATTTTCTTTCTTTCAAAAGACCAAGCCTAAACTGTTTTCTTTAATTTGATATAGGCATCTATTAAAAATTATTCATAATATTTTATTATTAAATCAAAAGTCGTACTTAGAAGAATTGCACAAATTGATGGCTGAGAAGCTTACAAATTGGTGAAATTAAAAGGAAACTAACAAATACAGTGTTTTGAATGGATTATATAAATGAGTATTTTTGAGGTTATTAAAATTATTTTAAAGTAAAATCATCCACATAAATAAAAATTATTTTCTCCTAATTGTTGAAAGTCAGATTAAATACCTTGCACATGGGGAATCACTTACTCACATTCGTCGGGTATGTGTGATTGCCTAGGAAAATTATATTTTATGATTGAAGGAAAGTGAAAAGAAAATTAAACAAGTAAAAACTGAAATTGTTTCAATTTTTTTTTGAGATTTTCTTATATACAAAGAAAAATAAAACCCTTCCTATTTTTTGTAATTGTTAGAGGTGAGCTTAATTTGAATCATTTCAATTTAAAAGTCAAACAAAAACTAAATTGTATTTCATATGGTCGTTCAAAAACAAACTCAAACTAAACTGATTAACATTTAAATTTTTTAAAGTTTGGTTTGCCTGATACTGCTTTCTGTTTTATTATATATATTTTTGTGTAAAATATGATTCGAATTTATATTGATCTTTATATGTGACTCGAATTGAATTAAATTTTAACCGGTTGTTCGAGAAGTTAACTCAAATGAAAAAAATCCAAATGATTTGAACTAATTTTTTTTCTTACTTTTTCTGAATCAGAACCGAACTAAAACTAACTGCCCATTATTTCTATAAACTTCTGTCAAACATAAATAAATTTAACCCCTTGTTAGAAAGGTTAACAAAAAATTAACTGGTTTTTAAAAAGGTGATTCAAAATTTAAGCTGCGTTAAATTAAGAAAAATGTTTTTATATTCAATCTCTATTTTCTTTAACATTTTCCTTAACAATTTACAAATGCTTAACATAATTTGAAAATTTTCATTTTTTTGTTTTTATCTTTTCAATATAATATCAAAAAAAATGTTAAACAAAAAAATGTTATTTTCAAAATTATGTTGAAAAGATGGAAAACAAATAAATATTTTTTTTAATAATGTGCAAATTGCTAAACAAAGAGTTAAAAAAATAAAGATGAAAAATTGAGGACATTTTTTTACAACTAAACACACATTTTATTGAGAATTTAGCTCATCTCCACTTAGCCTTGTTTCTAATTGTGTCCTTTTTATAGTAAGATGAATATCCAAATCATTTACAATTTAAATCAAGGGTTAAGATTGAAACAATATTTTCTGTGGACCAAAATACCCCTCTGTCACATCAACAAAGTGAATATATTTTTTTATAAAAAAATATATTTTTTAAAATTAAAAATTAAAATAAAAAATTAGTCAGATACTATTCATAGAGGCATCCCTATTCATCGACCGGTAGTGTGTGAGGCACGTGCGGCTTCTAACGGTGTCGGACGGTGACGTTGGAATGACCAGTTTCCTCTTGTCAAATCCGACTTAGTGGTATAATAATTTTATGGAAATGATCATCGAAAAATAGTAGATATGAAAAAATGCCTCTCATTTCGTAATTAGGGATAGCAAAAGTATTCACCTTCGATGAAGCTTCAGAACTCTTCGACCCATCGGGGACAGGTATGAAGGAGATTTTATCTCCTTAGGGTTTGGGACGAAGATTTTTAAAAATCTTCAGCAAGAATGGGGACGAGGACGAAAGGGACAATCTTCATCTCAAAAAATCTCCATACCCATCCGTATTACATTAGGGTTTTTTATATTAAATATAAATATATTAAATTAAATTATTAATTATCCAATTACCCTTTAGCTATGTATAAAGTCATTTAAGGTAGGAATAGGGTGTTGTTGCTCTCTTGTTTATTTCGCCTCCAAGCTCTAAAAGGGAAACCATTTTAAGCTTCTCTTAAAATTCTCCTTGATTGATTAAATAGGTAAGAAAAAATTGTTTCTTAGTTCTTCTACTTCATTTTCTCTCTTAGATTTTTAGTCTCACCCATTTTCTTTCAATTTTCTTACCCTCTTTGCCAATCGCCGTCGGTGACAATCAACAAATCAGTGACGAGAGGATGATCTCTCAATGACTCAAATCATATACCAAGTTACCAGTATCTACACTCTCATTCTTCTCTCAAAGTTTGTCTTCATTTTTTTTTTCCTTTTTGGTGTATTTAGTTTCGTATCTTGCTAATGTTATTAGATTTTTTTTTGAGAATAAATGCTGTTGAATTTTTTTTTTTGTTGAGATAGCTTAATTAATACAAAATGAGTTTTTTTTTTCTTTTTCTTTTTTAAGCTATGGGGTTTATGAAGAAATAGTTCGAGGAGGAAGAAAATGCCACAATATGCACCAACTACGTCTGTTGTTAATTACTAATGATCAACTTTGTGTATAAATATATACGTGCTACACATATTTAGATAAGTAGCATAGATATATAAGAGATTAAATATATCATACCTGATATTTCAATGTCTTTTAGTGTTCTTGAATATGAAAACATATTAGTTTTCTTTCAAGGTTAGTGTTTTACTACTAGCTTAGTGTTGGTCAACAGGACAAAAGGAAAAATGTGCCTTTGCAATTGATTTAGCAATAGGTTCTGTTTATAAACGGGGATGAGGATGACGATTGAGATCTTCAAAAATCTTTGACGGGAACTAAGACGAAGGACAAAATGAAATATTCGGTGGGGATGACGACAATGATTATTTTTATAAACAAATATATGGAAGAAGATGACACTCTTCGCTTCAAATCCGCCATGTTTCCATCATTATTCATAACGAGTTAGCCGGCAACACGAGAGGGCGACTGGCTCAGTAGAGGGCGATGACAATGGTTCCATTTTGTATATCGCAGTGAAAGCTTTCCAACAGTACTAAGATTACACTTTTCTGATTTTTTTGGCCCAATATTGTAAAAAAAACATTTGATGGCTAAAAAAGTTAAATCCAAACTTTTATTGAATGATTAGTGTTATTGGCACTCTACAAGTTCTTATTGATACACTTTTTATTTGTTTAACTAACAATAATATCCTTAATTGAAGTTAAATGTTTTTGAGAATACAATTTAATTATGAGTATTATTGTAAGTTTAAGTACCAAAACAAAATGAAGGAATACTGATAACATTTTTTAGAGTGTCATTAACATCACCCTTATTAAATTACCAAAATACTCATTTGTTTTATTTGAGACAATTTGAATTTGTAAGTTATTGTATGGATTAAATTCTTGGTCCATGCAAGTATTTTTGGATCACAAGAACATAAGCCTGATATGTTTTGGAGATGTTTGCCTTTTCATTTAAACAAACTTAAAGCAAGTTGATTTGTTTCAAGGTAAATTGCAGTAGGCTCATAGAAAACCAAATGTGGCCTTATAGATACAGCCAAAATATTATCAACCAGAGATGTGGGATTTGAGGTGATGCCTTCTCTCTTTGGCTTCCTTGAAACTGAAGGTCTATTTTCAAGTGAGAGTAAAAATGGAACAGACTGTTCACACTAAAATGAAAACATTATACAGGTTTGCCCGTTATGGATCCGAGTTATTGAATTAAAAAAACTAATTATAGAGATCTACAATCTTGATTATCTTCGATAATAAGTATTTTTGTCAGATTATCAAACAAAATTTGCTTTACTCCACGGTAATAAAAAGATTCGATTTCAAACACTTTAAAAAAAACGAATCTCAATCATTCCATTAAAATTTAATGGTTTGAGGGATTTTATTTTTATAAGACAAATTTGAGAATTGGCGTTATAAAACGAATCATGGTACTTTGTTATCAAGTGAGGTCCATCTATTCAAGAGAATACTAAATGTAATAATTTTTTTAATGACATCATAACATCTTATTAGGAGGTAAGTCTTGAACAACACAGGTTTCGTGCAGTATAATATACTTATTCTTATTTAATCTTTCTAAATCAAACATGGATTCCTAACCTATTTAATTTTAATTTTGTAAATCAGGCTACATGATCTACAATGGACATCACCATTTACAATTCTATTATTTCACTTTATTGGATACACAACTTGCTTGCCTTCGTAGCCTAACAACTAGAATTTATTTATTTTTTATTTCTAATTACAAATAGATATATAGTGGCCAACTTCCAAATCCTTGTTCTCTGTCAGTTGCTACCATGTAAATTAACCATACAGTAATTTAGGACCTGTTTGGCAATTTCACTTTTCTCACCTTCTTAACATTAAAACGAAATCGTGTATTTCTTCAAATAATTTTTCGAAAAAGAAACATTAAAACAAAAGGTTTTCACATCACTTTCTTTTCTCTCCGTCTACTTTCATGTAAAACACATTGCAAAGTAAAACCAATTTCATGCAAACTAATTTTTCATATAAAATTATAAATTTTCAGTTAATTTCTTTTATTTGGTTTGAGCCGGAGATAGACAATGTTAAAAAAAGAAGTTAATAGAGATTTGTAAAAGAAATTTTTTAAGAAAGTTCAAAAAGTGGATCTTTTTATTAAGAAAGTCATTTTCCATCAATATGTCAGTGAGCCACTTTCTGTCAATGCAAGACGCGTACACAATTCACGCAAAGACCAATAACGTGGTTTTTACGGTTGCATCAGTAGACACGAAGCAAGTCAGTAAAACAAATCATGGTCAAGTACCTCCAAGCTATTTCCTGCAAATATGGAGTAATAAATACTTAAAAATTGTAGATTAGCATAAATAAATTACTAACTACTGTTTCTTAATATAATGTGTATTATACAGTATTTTCAGAGACAAAAGCGTTAGACGAAAACGTTCAGCGAGACATTTTGCTTTGAGACATTGAAGCGTAAGTCTTTTGAATACATTAAGTTCAAAATTTTAATAAAATAATATTAATTAATTAATTAAAATAATAAAAATTAAAAATAAAAATAATTTAAATTTAAATTTAAATTAATTAATTAATTTTTATCAAAGTTCAATACTTTATTAACTCTTTATATAGTGATAATTATAATTTTATAAATATTAATATATTTATATATAAATTATATGAAGTATAACTTATATTTCTATATTGTTATAACTTGTAAGTAATTAATTAAATAATTTATAATTATTATTAAACTAGATAACAAAAAAATATTATATATTTATGAAATATAATAATATCATTACAAGAACACTAGTTTAATGGTTAAAACCTATGACACTCATTAAGTAAAAGAACGTCTAACTTTTCAGAGATGTTTTCATAAAACCTCGCCTCCTGAAACCCGCCTTTTAAAACACTGGTGGTGTAACCATTATTCAACACTGGTGGTGTAACCATTATTCCCTACTAATTTGTACAATAATATTTTTACAACTGTTGTTATTGCAGTGGTTTATGCAACAAGTCATCAGCCATCAATGAAACGGTGGGCATGGGCTTCCCGCATCATTACAGAGAGATGCAGCAATACAAGGAAAAAAGAGGCTATTTCTGAGAAAAAGACAGCTATGAAAGGGTGGGCATGGGTTTCCCGCAACAAGATACAGCAATTGCTAAGCCAAATAATTGCCATAATGGAGGGAGACAATGCTATTGCAACTCTTCAGAACTAAGATCAAACAAACCTCTTTTCTGAAATTCTGTACAACTGTAACCTAGCAAATACAAGAAGTTGACGTTTCTCATATATAAAGTTACAAAAAGAAAGGAAGTAAAGAAAAAAGGAAAAGAAACATTATGAATCTTTTTAAAAGAACAGATCTAAGTGTAGTACTTTACAATCTTTCTTAGCGGTCTTCCCTTTGAACTCTGTTGGGATCAGAGATCATGTCCATCATCATCTTCTCAGGTGAATCATCCCAACTTGCAAATTTACTCAAGTCGACCTGCCAAAGAGCAAACGGAACATATATTTTAAGCCTTATCCAAATAGTGGATGCAAATTTTCAAGAGCATTCAAGCTTCCTTAGTATGGTCTTGGTAGGTTACCTTCCGTCTCTGCTCAGTGAAAAGTTCTTCTCTCTTCTTATACGATGTTTGGACCTCCTTTGTTGTCCTCCCACCTAATCCTCGAACTTCCACTTCTGAAATCAAAGCTTCAACTGGAAGAAACCCCTGTGGTTCATCGATTTACATTTTATAAGTCAACTCGTGAAACTTCCTTCTAGCATTCCTATAAATGTGCAGAATCTAAATTTATCCTACAGTGTGACTGCCAATTGAACCTATATGTTGTACGCAGTAGAAATGCCAAAATAGATTGCCTTCGCCAATGAGCAAAGTTCAATTGCATGCATAACAACTCAAGCTAAACAAAAATAAAATTCAACCTGTAGGGAAAAAAATGACAGATAAACTAAATATAAAGCTATCAACAACTACACCCTCCAATGCATGCACCATGGAGAGAAAAAGAAATTAGCTGGAAGCTGGGGAGGGGGTTAAAATAGCACCCACAAAGTGCATCATATAACAAATGACCAAACAATAACCTAGAAATGAAGTCAAGGTAAGGTTTCATCTTAAATTGGTTAAGCATGTTATGATTCATAAATCTTGATTACAAAAACGAGATTTCAAATTATAGCAACTGTGAACGAGGGTTAAAGTGCGTTTGCCATAAACAGGAATACCTGGTATGGGATAAGGGAACCAGGGTGGTAAGTTTTGTCAATCGCATGATGGCGAACAGTAACTCTAGCAAAATCTTCATCAATAAATATTCTCTCATTCCCAATTGTTCCCCCAAATGCAATTCCCACAGGCTTTGGGTGTGGCTCATAAACTCTGCCACTAGGATGCAAATGGCTGTACAAAAAATTTTTCTCCTTCCCTGGCAACAATTTTATTATTAAGAAGATCATGGCATAGAAATGCTCAACAGAAATTTCAAATTGGCTTAGCCCCCTCAATCCGCAAGGTACATACCAGAAGGAGAGAATGCATGAAAGACTGGACTTATAGCATACAAGTTCCCAGTGCTTCCATAGAATTTATCCTTATTTTCAAAACCCTGCTGCATAAGTGCACCTATGATCCATTTCCTCTCACTGCTACTATTTTCATGGGCATCTTCACAACTGGCAGAAACTAAAATTAGCAATGGGCCATGATAACCTTCAATGTTAGACCAGAATCTGTTCAAGCCCCTGCCATGAACAGATGATCTACAAAAGTAGCAGAAAAAGCATATGTTAATTAGACCTTGAAGTCCCAGTAAGTAAATCCACAACTGATTTTGACATTTCATATCCTAAAAGCAACAGATACATATGCGGCACACAGATAAAATGAATATCTTTACAATCTCAATTAGGAGGGAATTGGTTTTTTGACATCAAAAGCATGAGCTAGATGAGCAAGATAGTTCAAGTAACAACTTATGCAACAATCGAATGAAACATTTTTTTTTTTCTGGGATAAGTATATTCATAGGGCACCAAGGGGGTGCCAACTGCCAACCCATATACAAGAATAATGTAATACAAAATTCAATGAATTCTATAAACTCTTCTTCATTTACAAAAATTTGTCCATTAAACCAAAAATTTAGAGTATGTATCCATCTATCTTTGACTAGTGCAAGAGGGTTTTCCTCAAAACTTCGAAAGCCCTTGTATTCCTCTCGTAACACACCATCCAAAAGATAGAGAGGAATTAATGCTATAGCTTTTCTGAACTTTATTGACCCACCACAACCTCTCCAAACCCAAATTTCCTCAATATATCTAGCCACGAACCAATTAATGCCAAGACCATCTCCCACAATTTCCTAGTCCATATTCCATAACACCTCAATGAGAGATGATTAATGGACTTGGCATCCCCTTTGCATAGACAACACCACTGCACGATAATTTTTCATTTCCTTTGAAGATCGCCAACAATCAATGTCCTTCCCATGTATCCTCTCATGCAAAGAAAGCAACATTTTTTTTAGGGGGGGGAGGGCAGGGCTCCCATATCACTTTCCACAGAAAAATTAACTGTTCCCATCACAAGGTGAGACTCCTCAAGGGCCGTATAGCAGGGCCTCACATCGTAACTTCCTCCCTTCTTTAGCTTCCACTTCACTTTATCTTCCCCATTCAAGACCACCCCTGAATCATAAACCTTTCATAAAAAAAGTACCAAATCTTTGGAGCTCATCATTTTGTATGAAAGGTCGTCCATTTGAAATCGATCTTTCCTATATTAACCCCATTATGAATCTTGAACCTCACATTCGGATAAAACTCATCTCATCCTTTCCTAAGCCTCTTCCAACCTTTCACACCGTACGGCCCCCTACTCTCTTTAGAACCCAACCATTATGCTCCACACCAAATTTTTTACCTCCACAACCATTTCCCAACGTGAGAGTTTTAAGACTCACACCCCCTCTCTCCATAGGTTGCTTGACCACCCCCCATTTCACTAAGTTATACTTATACTCCTCCACATACTTCCCCAAAGGATTTTCTTGGGATATTGTCCACTCTCTTTGCTACCATACAAGGAACGAGGAACAAAGACATAAAGTAAATAGGAAGGCTAGGTAGAGTGCTTTTTATAAGAGTCAATCTCCCCTTTTATGAAAGATAATGCTTCTTCCACCCGGATTATTTTTTCTCAAACTTCACAACAATAGGATTCCAAGTTCTTTGATCTTTGAACTTAGCAGGGTAGTCCAAGATAATTCATATGAAGGGGCCCCACATTGCACCCGAATATGCTTGCTAGAAAGTCTGCATCCACCTCCTCACCAAGCAGGATAAACTCACTTTTTCCCAGATTCATATGAAATCTGGACACTGCCTCAAAACAATTTAAGATACATCTAAGGTAAAGAAATTGCTCGGTCTCTACTCCACAAAATAATATAGTATCATTGGCAAAGAGAAGATGTGAAAACTCCATTGCACTCCCTTCTCTTCCCACTTTGAAGCCTCTCAAAAGACACACTTCCACCACCTTGAACAACATTTTGTTAAGGATCTCCATCACCCAGATGAACAAAAAAATAGAAAGTGGGTCTCCTTGCCTAAGTCCCCTAGATGCTTGAAAAACCATAAGGACTTTATGGAGAAAGAAGTGGATAAGACACATTTTTTTATCCACCCACGCCAAAGAACATTGAATCCCATCTTCTCCAAAATTTAGAAAAGAAAGATCCAAGTTACATGATTGTATACCGTTTCTATGTCAAGCTTGCAGATCACCCCTCTCTTTCTTTGAGATGAGAGTCTATAACTTCATCACCAATAAGAATGGCATCCAAAATTGGTCAACCCCTACCCAATGAAGGCATTTTGGTTTTGCCCCACTACCTCCCCCACCATTTTATTTAATCTCAAAGCTAACACCTTAGAGATTATGATGCAGTACAATAGCTGAGAAAATTTAAAAAAAAAAAGGAAATTAAAGAAACACAATCCAAATCGCATAGATCTTCCCAAATCAGATGGAAACCGCAATCCAAATAACATGGATGCGAAAACCGCAACTAAATCACATGGCACAAAACAACTCAATCACAGAGTTTGATTTCAATACTCTCATTTTATTAATTCCAAACTAACTAAAAATGGCATACGAACGCCTCTTATAGAGAGATTTTAAACTTTAGTCCAAAACCGATAAACTGAAATATGAAAATTAACTATACCTAGATACCCATAATATTTCCTGATTACATTATTACAATATCACCCAATTCCTAGATTAAAATCCCTAATTCTAATCTTCCTTGTGTTCTCCATCATTCTCCACCACTTAGAAAGAACTCGTACTCGAGTTGAAAAATGTTCTAATAGGAAGAGCTCCGAGGCGTGGAGAAACAAAACATGGTCATGAAAGCCTTTGAAGGCGAAATCACTAGAAGGTGAAAATTTTTTCGCTGGAAATGTCTATTGCCGAGGTACTTGAAACTAGGTAGGGAGGATAAACTCAATACCACGGACATGTGTCAACTCGAACCTCAATTAGATTAACTTGTAAATGCTTCCCACAAAGCTAATAGATTGAAAATCTCCAATTCTAATAGCTTTGCTACTTTTGTGGATGAGTAGTAGAATTCAAACTACCCACAAACTCCTCGGTTTTATGAAAATCCTCCAAAAGCCTCATAATGTCACTTCGAACAACCTCCCAATTAGTGTTAAGGAAAGCCATAAAAATACTATTCAGACATTCCAAGAGCATACAACACTTCCTCCTCAAGAAAAGGCCCCCCTGACCATTGTGCCATCACCCCAATGCCATCAAAGATCAACCCTTGAGTGAGGGCCAATAGCTATAAGGTTCCTTATAAGGACTCTTGTAAGAGTCACATATAGCTTTCTTCATGTTGCCCATTTCCAACCTCAACTTTATCCATAAAGTTGTGCCTTCTATGAACATCGGCCATCCTATAGAAGAATCTCGTATTTCTATCCCCCTCTTTAATCCAAAGGACCCTAGACTTTTTCTTCCAAGAGATCTCCATGGAAATTTTCTTGACAATTTCCTTCTTAAGCTTCATTCTTTTCTCTCGCTCCTCCCTACAAATCTCATTCTCCACCTCCTTGCCATCAAGAGCACTAATTTCTTTTAATAAGGAATCTTTCCTACAACTGAAGTATTACAAAATTTTTTTTAATTATACCAAAGATTTATCCCATTTTAGACATCAACAGAATTGACCAACATAAGGTGCTAGTAAATAGTAAAATGGCTAATGACATGAATGCAAAGGGAAAGCAACAAACCGATAAAGAAGATTTTGATCTATTTCCTCACTCTCACTAGGAAAGCATGACTTCAGAATCTCGTCACTTATTGTACTTCTGAATGTAAGAGAAATCGCCCATGCCCTTCCACAGCTTAGAAGAGAATTCTCACATGCCTTTGTTGAAGAATTTTCTCCTAATGATGAATTTGAAGGTTCTGATATATCCTGCCATTGTTAAAGCAAATAGCAAGTGCCTGGTGATTTCTAACAATCCAATATAGTATTTTTTGCTTAATAATCAAACAACTCATAAAATGTACTCTGAATTCGCAGCAAGAGAATGGAAATTGGTGTAAACAGCTTGATTGTATATAAATCTCAAATAAAAAGGCAAGCATGTGTATGCAATGATCAAAAACCATGTGAGTAGCAAGAAAGTTTAAATGCTAACTGATATTTAATTCCAATCTGCCATATTGGATATATATTTTATTTCCGGAATGGAGAAACAAAATCCCATCAGCTTGTGGAGCTTTTATATGCTAATGCTCCACAATAAGTAGATATGACCATTTGAAGAACCTTAATAACCTTGAAGTTGAGAGGAACAATAATATGGGGAAATAACTTAACAAGGACAACCTAACTTTCAATCAGCTTCGAAAAATCTCTAATCCATGAATTATTTTTGCTACTACAGTAAACTTATGCAAGCTAAAATTATTATGAAATTTGGGTGACCTCAAAGGTCAAAATATAAAGCCAATGATTTTTGTTCAACTCTAAGGCATAGAATTTGAACACTACCACTACGATAGAAGAGTTTTGTAGTCTTGCATGGACAAACTGTATAAAGCAATCCGTGAGAGTTGGCACTGTTGTGAAGGCCCATGTAAGAAACTTCCCCACAGGAAGTTCAGCTTCTAAGCCTGAGACATCGCATTCCCATAAATTCAAGCCACTGCCAACTTCAGCACAGGATACAACAGCGGATAGTATCAAATGACTAATATCTGGAAGACATAGATTCTCTTGTCCCTTGTAAAATTTTGTTCTTGAATCCCAAGACATTGTCCAACACATCCAAAGAAGTATAAGAACATCAATGGGTAGAAGAGACCCGTTTATCTTACTATCACCTTCATCGGATTCAAACTCCAGTTTCAAAGGAAGTCCCGCTTTTCTTATTGTTACAGAAAATACTCTCAACAATGTGTTAAATGACATTGATGCCGACGTCCTTCCACAGCACTTGACATAACCTCTCACAAACTCGACCCAACTTATTTCTCCTTTCTCGGTCACGAAAAATAAGTCGACTATAGATGAACCCAGATGATCCAACAATCCAGGAAAGAAATCGGGCATTGTGGGTGCTTCACAAATCAGGGTTTTATAACTTAAACTGAAGCATTGCTGAAACAATTAGATTAGATGTTAGAACCGAACAAACCAAAAACCTTGAAAAGTCATAATTTTGATTTTGAACCAAAAAAAAGAGAGAAAACTTCCAATATAAACTCAACAGCAAAATGGAGTATGCAAGGCCAGTTTTTTTACACAGCACACTACCAATGAAATTTCTCTGCTCTGTGTAGTAGCTGAGAAAATGTTAGAAAAATCATAAAAAGGGAACTTTGGTATATCTTTTCTATTTCAATTAAATCATTTTTTTAAACTCCTAAGGGGAAATAATTGAAAATAAACAATGCAAATACAGGTCAAATCAGTCAAATTAGTGAAGCTAATGCTAAATTGGAACCAAGAATTTCTAGGAACTTAACTACCTTTGTAGATTGGAGAGAAACTGCATTTGTTCGAGGATCGGCAAGCTTTGAAAAGGATTTTTGAAGCATAGGAAGAGCTCCTGTGGAAGCTGCTAGAGTTTCCACCTCTCGCTGCTCGGTCGAGACCTTCTGCTCTGTCGAAGAAGATGCTCCCATTGTTGCTGTATTTTCTCCGATCAAGTAAATCGAGTTTTTGAAGCTAAAATTTGGTAGATTCTCTCTACTTTATGTTTGGTTCACGAGAAATACGAATAAATGGCCATTAGGATCACCCCAATCTCAGTTGAAAACGCACCGTTTCATATGTAGTAGAATTGGGCTTTGACCAGGTTTAGGTTTGACGGGTCTTGGGCTACCCGGCCTTTCACTCACAAATTCCGGTTTCGGGTCCAAGATTTACAGATACGCAGCGCATGGAAACCACTGCATGGAAAAACAGAAATAAAAACTCCAATTGCAAATGAAGGGGTGTGAATTGTGATCTAGGGCTTTATTACAGGCACTTTAGAGGAGTTGCAGATCAGCAGCCAATAATATGACGCCACCTCCAGGCCCTTACTCCGGCACCAGCACTCTTGCCCTGGTAACTTCAATTCCTTAACTTGAGTTTTGTTACCGTGAAAACGGAATCTATGCTTTATTTTATTAATCTGTAAAAATATTGAAAAATCCAACTGAACTTAGCCATATTCTTGTATTAGGAATCTGGAACTGAACTCTAGAGAATTTGAATTTTTAGGATTATTCACTTCGATCTTCTCTTTTTTCCAAGATTAGTTATCTCCTATTGGTTTTGATTAGGTGGCTCGTGCATCGGCATTCAGTTTTGGTGTGGTTTATGGAAGTTTGAAGCTCAAGATTTTGAAGGTAATTATTGGTTGTTATCTGTTTTAAGCAGTTTTAATGTTTGATTTCTGATAGTATGTGATTCCTTAGTTTTTTGCCAGATCTAATTCTGTTATTGGCTCAATCGTTATTTTATACTGTATATTACAGTGTTAGTGTCGTTTTGAATGCTTTAGATTGAGTTTTTAGTTTTATGAGTCCATGATCCGTATTGTTATGTTAGCAGCAGAAAAATTAGTATGGAAAACTCAAATTGAACACACACAAATTGATGAGATTTGAGAGAATAAGAACTGCTCTTTCTTGATTGGTTTCTTAATGTGCCAGCCTTAATACAATTACTAGAAGGATTTAAATTACTAATAAAATAAACTATCTACTCCGACTAAGAATAAACCAACTAAATCTACTAGAACTAAAATAACTAATTCTACTTGGTTTAGGTTTCTAACATTGCCTCTCTTAAACCATGTCTTCAAGCTTTAGCATTTCTTCTTCTTCGAAATGATCCAGTGACTCCACATCACATTTATGTTTATCTATCCCTATCTTCTCTCAACCTGTCACATTCATCTCAGCCTGTCACATTCATCCTTGAGAAACTTGGTAAGAGCCTCCCTCTCCTCTGCAGCACCATCTGCTCCCTTCCTTAACTCTTCCTTTTTTTCATCAATGAGCTCCCAATCAATTTCTAATTTTACCTTCTCCACTTTCAAGTTTTCTTCCTTAATCAAGGACTTTTGAAGATCTAGCTTCATGTTGTTAATCTCTTCCTTTTCCTTTTGTAGAAAGGTCAAGCCAATCTTCCCCTCGGAAGCACTCAAAGTTTTTTTTCTCTCTCATCAAGAAGATTTGACTTCTATGCTACATCCTTCTCTTTATTAGCTAATACCTTTGATTGAATTTCCAATTCCGGTTCCCTTTCACTAAGTAGGTCCGCCTGACTAAGATCCACCTCTCTCAACTCCCAAGCCCGTCTCTTGGTCTCAATTTCTTCTTCCACCAATTTCCGCCTCATCTCCATCTCCATCTCACCTTCAAATTCGTACTTTCTTGTTCTCAAAATAGTTTCATGATTGGAAATAACATTTTGAATTCCATCTGTTTCCTTGCTTGCAAGTTTTATCTTTGAAACAAACAGATCTTGCTCTCTTTTTCTGTAGCAAAGCTTCCCTTTCAAAGACAGCCTCTTCTCTTTTAGATAAGGAAACAAGAGCCAGCTCCAGATTGGACTTCTCATCCTTTAGGGCTCTACATTGTTCCTTAACTCTTGCTTTTGCAGCCTCTAACTCTTTTTCAAGTCTAGTTAATTCGTGAGATCTACTAAAATTGTAATCCTCTCTTTGATTTAGTGAAGCTTGTCCATATAATAATCTTTCTTGTTCCTGTTGCAAAATCTTTTTCTTTTCACTTAAAGATTGTTTCTGAAGCATCGTCTCTTTCTCTTTTGCATCACACCCGTCCTTAAAATATACAATATGCCTAGTAAGATCATCTTCACGTGTTTTAACTTACTGTAGCTTCCTCTCTACAATATGATGATAATGACTAGCTTTTGCTTGTAAAGATTCCGTAGCATGCAACTTTGAGTCAGCCTCAGCATACTTCTTTTGGGCATCCTCTACCATTGTGCAAGCTTCAACCAATTTACTCTCCGTTTTTTGCACTTTTATAGAAATTAATTAAAATATCCCATGCTGCTTTAGCATGCATAATTTTCTTAAAAACCGACAATTCTACTGCCTCAAAAATATGATGTTGGGCTTCTTTATTTTCGTAGGAGCTCGATTCAAATCTTGTTTTTGTGCTGCTGTAAGTTGTGTCTCATCCTCCGGTTCAAGAACTCCATTCTGTCCAACATCCAAAGCTTCTATGTAATCAAAGAAAGTCTCCATTTTAATTTTTCACTTTTCAAAATCTTTTTCCCATCAAACTTGAATTCATAGCGTTCGACATATTTTGTCATCCAACACACTGTTGTTTTTTCCACCTAGCTCTGATACCAGATGTTAGCAACTGAAAAATTAGGGGATAGAACACACAAATTGATGAGATTTGACAGAAGAAGAACTACTCTTTATTTTTTTTTCTTAATTGATTTCTTAATGTGCTAGCCTTTATATAAGCTTCTAAAAATACAATTACTAGTAGGATCCGAATTACTAATAAAATAAACTAACTACCCCCACTAGGAATAAACCAACTAAATCTAGTAGAACTAAAATAACTAATTCTACTTGGTTTAGGTTTCTAACATGTTATTATAGTAGTTTAATGCTAGGAAATCTGATTTTTATTCTTGTGTAGGATTCATGGTAGGTTTTATATTCATTGCATTCAAACGTGTAGATTCATCATATGCAAAGATGTGGTGAACTGAACTCTACTTGTGAACTATGTCAAAATATGCAACCCAAGCATAAAATCAACTATCTATCATGTAGAGTAGGCTTGGAACAAATGAATTCTATAAATTTTATGGAATTCATTGGTGATTCCATACTTATTATTTTTTTATAAGGGCACCAAGAAGGGTCAACTCAAAGCCAAAGGCTAATTACAAGAAATAAGCTCCACAAAATCTAAAAGCTCATCCTCATTTACAAAAAAAAAAAAAAAAAAACTATTTTAAACCAAAAACTAAATATATTAAACCATCTATCCCTAACCACCTCTAGAGACCTTTCAAAACCCTTGAACGCTTTACAGTTCCTTTCGTTCCAAAAAAAATAGAAAGGGGAATTAACGAATAAGCCTTTTTAATCTCCTCTAAGCCCAAACTTCATCTTTAATGGAGTCGACCATCACCTATGAGACTCAAATATTCTATAAGCCATCTCCCATAAGCTTCTAGCTAATGGACACTTCAACAAAAGATGAAAAACGGAATCGACACAACATTTACAAATAAAACACATATTAACAAGCATTTTCCCTTCTTTTGTAAATTGTCAATGGTAAGAATCTTTCCCAAGCGGCCTCCCACAAAAAAAAAAGCTTACTTTCATCGGGGCACGCGAGCACCAAATAGCTTTCCAAGGGAAATTTGGAGAGCCTTCGAAATTAACCCCATCAAGAAGAGTCTTATAAAAAGATCTCACCTCAAAACCTTTTTCTGGGCTAGGCCTCCACCTAACCGAGTCCTCCCTTTCCAAATCAATCTTCACCCAATGCAATGTTTCCAAAAATCTCTCAACCTCAATCTCCCAATCATAAACATTTCGAATGAATTGTACATCCCATACTTATTATTTTGATTTTGGAAAGACAAACTATAGAATTTGTTTGTTATTGAATTCACTATGGAATTGAGCTAGTTTGTTGCAAATCGTATCAAAATTGATAGAATTTGCAAATAAACTTCACAAAATGAAGAGAAAAAATTATATCAAACAAAACTCTCTCATATAGTTGAACAAAATTGACATAGTTCTCCAATGAAAAGGTTTATAGATTCAATCTCATTTATTTCAAACATTCTAATTATAAGAATTTAATTAAATTCTACAATTTTATATAAGAAAGCCAAGCATGAAAATACATATGCAAATGATTTCCTTTTTTCAATTTATTTAAAAATGAAATGAATCTCATTTTCAGTTGGTTCTAAATGGAGTGATAGTGTTTCTATGAAATTTATGTTTTTTATAAGTACTATGAAATCTATGAGTTGAAGCTCATCTACTAAAAAAAATCCTACTAACTAAAAGATTAGGGGCATTGAGCCACCACTGCTAAAGAGACTCAATCGACCTTTCTACATCATTGAAGCTCTTCTATTCCTTTCAATCCAAACCATTCACCAAATTGGGAGTTGTGATCAATGCTATGGTTTATTTCTTTCTTTACAAAAAATGTGATAGAGACTATTAGCATGCTATGAGCATGTTTTCAGATAAGGAAAGTTGCATTTTTTCCTTCTCTGGTACTCGACTTTATTTTCATTAACTTTTGAAACTGATCGATGATAAGGATAACGTCGACTAATAATTAAGAATATAGTGTTCTTTCTCTTATATCTTTTATTATGACTTGTTGTAAGTTTAAAAGAGATCATTGTTTCACTGAGGATCATATGTAGCACCACCATAGGTGAATCATCTTTTAGTTTGAACTGCACTCCGTATTTTGTGGTTTTTTAGTGCAAACCCAGGCTAGTCAAATTCATATGGCCTTAGGAGGCCAATTTATCAATCAAGATTCGTTCTGGTGCTAGCTACTTTATTTAAATTTTAGAGCTAGTGGAGATGCTTGTGACGTGTTACTAAGACTGAATGAATGAAGACCAACTTTAGAGTGTATGGCAATATAGGCTGATGGTATTACTTGGAATAGTTAGGAAATTGTTGTTTAATTTAATTTAGATTCTAAAGCCAGTCGAGATACTTAGATTTTATTGGAACTGAATGAAAGATGCCAACTTCAGAGTATTTTATCCAAGAAAAAGAGTGTATCAGAGCAATGCCGATAATTAGAACTACTTGTAATGGTTAGGGTCCGTTTGGTTGGGGGGACTAAGGTGGTATTAGACTAATTAATTCCACATGAACAGTTTATCCCTCATTTGGTTGGGGGCATTAACTGTTCATGTGGGATTAAGGAGAGATAAAACTAATCTTAATTCCACCATTTTTGTCCCACCCCCTATAGGACAAACCTAACTCCACCCTTTTGGGATTGAATTTTTTCATGTGGGATTAAGGTGGGATAAAACTGATCTTAATTTCACCATTTTTGTCCCACCCCCTTGCTTGCATAGACTTGTTTTTCTTTTTCTTTGCCTCATCCTCCTCCTTCATAGAACAAACAAGAGAAAGAAACCAGGCCAATCAGATACTTATACTAGAAAATAAGCTAACCCTAGTAAGGACTCTGCAAATAAGAGGACACTGAAATAAATAATAAAAATAATTATTAAGACCAAGACTAAGACTAAGCCTAAGATATCTTGTGGGTGCCCCTCGAATAGGTTCGGGCCAAGCTTGGTTGGGCCTGGTCTCCATCAATCCTCCCTGGCTAGAAAAAACTCGACTCCGACGACTAATGTTGCTGGTAATACTCCAAAAAAGAGGGATCAAGATGCCTAAGTTCCTCTTCAGTGATCCACGTAGCATCTGATGAAGGTCTTCCCTTCCATTGAATAAGATAACGCTGGAAAACACTTGACGTGGACATGACTGTCTGATTGTCCAATA
Organism: Bretschneidera sinensis; assembly: GCA_023935145.1. NCBI lineage: Eukaryota > Viridiplantae > Streptophyta > Magnoliopsida > Brassicales > Akaniaceae > Bretschneidera > Bretschneidera sinensis. Next base: position 81,469,221 of record CM043701.1, read on the forward strand.
TGTCTGCAATGGGTTTGATGTCGATGGGGTGGCCTAGGCAATTGAGGCACGTGTGCGGAAACAACTCCACCTGTAGACGACCCTGTAGGTAACACGAGAGGCTCAAAGGTACCTCGATAAGGAAACAAATCCTCCACATTGGATACCAGACTAATATTCATATCAGATGGTAAGTCAAGTAAATAAGCATTAGATCCCAGTCTGCGAGTGATACGAAATGGTCCAGTAGCCCTAGCATGCAATTTTTTGAAAGACTTTTTAGGGTATCGCTCAGGACGAATACGGACCATGACAAAATCCCCCTCATTAAATTCTTTATCCCAACGATGAACACTGACAATATGTTTATACGTGTCATTACTCAATGCGATTTTTCATCGGATTTCGGTATGTAGGTCTTATATGTGAGAGGCAAAAGATTCGACTGACTTACAAGGTCGGGAATCAGGGTGCAATGGGATAAAGTCAATTGGTTGACGGGGTGAATAGCCAAGGACAATTTCAAAGGGGCTTTTACTAGTAGACTTATTGACAAAACACTTGTAAACAAACTCCGCAGTAGTTAATAACAAATCCCAATTACCAGGCTTATGCCTAACAATACACCTAAGCAAATTTTCAAGACTTAGATTGATAACCTCAGTTTGACTATCAGTTTGGGGGCGAAAAGTAGAACTAAACATCAAGTGGGTCCCAAAAAGTCCAAAAGATCTTCCAAAAATAGCTCATAAACTTAATATCTCTATTCGACACAATAGATGTGGGTAACCCATGAAGCCTAACGATCTTCCTGAAGAATAATTTAGCTACATGAGAAGTATCGGTGGTCTTGTGACAAGAGATAAAATGGGTCCTCTTAGAAAATCTATCAACCACAACTAAGATAGAATCATGACCTTTAGCGGTCTGAGGCAATCTGAGAACAAAATACATGCTAAGGTCCCACCATGGTATATGTGGTACAGGTAACTGTGTATATAACCCAGTAGTCCTTTTTCTAGCCTTAGTTTGTAGACATATGTGACATTACGACACGATCAGACCTACATCCCGTTTCAAAGAAGGCCGATAGAATCTATCTTCAACTAAAGCCACAGTCTTATCCTTCCCAAAGTGTCTGGCTAATCCTTCGGCATGCATTTCCCACACTAGAAAATCTCTAAGTGACGTACAGTTCCCTGAAACAAATATTCATCTCTAAGTAAGAAGTCAACATAGGACTGACGGTTTCCCTCACTAATCTCTTGAAAGATGATGCCAAAATCTGGATAAGTAAGATACTATCCTTTAATCTATCAAACCCTGGTATTGAGATGCTCATGGCTTGTAGTACTATGACAACGTGACTCAATGCATCGATAGGTTTATTCTCGACACCTGTACGGTGGTGGATAACAAAGGTGTACTCTTGAAGAAATTCTACCCACTTGGTGATGGGGTACAAAAAGGTATGGGTACAAGTTTGTAATTTTGTGATGTGGGGGCAAATTTGTATTAGGAGTAGGGTTTTTCTATTTACAGTGTTAGATTAGGGTTAGGATTCCTAAAGATCTCTATATAAGAGATCCTCTATGTTACTTTTCGATTAGCTTTGAATAAATAAAATCAGATTTATATGGGTATGAATTTCTCTCGACCTCCAAGGTAGCCTGGCTTCTTTTCCAATCCTTAGGATAGCTTGGTTTTTATCTCTATCATTTCTATTTTGCTTGTTCTACATTAGTTTGGTATCAGAGCTTAAACACAGCCAAACACATCCTTAGGCCAAAACAGCTTTAATGGAGATTCGTCCGTTTTCGGTGATCTCTAGACCTTGTCGTTACAACCACTGGACTTGCCGTCACAACCACTGGACTTGCCGTCTTGAGCCGACCGTAACCCGAGAATATCAGGGGCATCCGCCATGCGCTGCCACCAGAGCTTCAGACGCCGCTGCTGACTAGTCCACCCTGATCGGAACTGGCCAATCTACCCACCCTCGGACCCCATGCGGCACGACCACGTTCGAATCGCTTGGAATTGCCATTAACAGCCGCGTCGTTGCTTCGCCGATCTACCACGTCTGGTGCCGTTCCTCTCCACTGTCGCTTCTGGTGCTACCGTCGACCTCCGGCGACCCAACCCAGCAGACCCTAGCCGCCGACATCAGCCTTGTTGACGATCCCGTCTTTGCCACGGCCAAGAATCACAAGTCTCTCTGTTAATTTGAGTGTAATCCTATTTTAAAATTTAATTTTATTAAAAAAGAAGTAAACAAAAGTGATTAGGAGAGAAAAAGTGAAAAAAGTGTGCTACTGTGAGAGGAGACAAAGTGTGAGAAAGTGAAAAAAAAGTGAAAAAAAGAGAGGGAACAGTGTCATGAAGTGCTTTATGTGGTTTTTGATTTCTAAGAAAAAAATAGTAATGTGTTTTGTTGAGTCAAACCGAATCCTTTGTGTGACCATTCATGATGTATTATATCTAGTCACACAAGATGTGTTGCATAAGGTTCTTGATCTATATGGGTTTGTTGAGAAAATTATAATCTCGCAAACTGAATATGTTTTTCAAGCCCGTGCAATTTGCTAGCACCAAGATGCATTTTGGGAAAAACCAAAGTTGAATGGTTGTTGTATTTATGATTATTGTTGCCTGATGACGATTGAGTATTCCTCACCAAGAAAACCAATTTTGGCCAACGAGGCTTTTCTCAAGCTCCAAAAGGTACTTGATAGGGTTTCTAAGAGAATAGAAAGCTTCATTGTCGATTTTAATTGCAACTGTGGTTTTATTCTCGATCCATCGAAGCAGGTTAATTATGCTCACTTTCAACCTGAGAACCACGAAGATGAAGCTTCCAAGATCATTGACTTAGAGAGGCCTCACGACACGTCGAAAGTCTCTGTCGAGCAAGTTGAGACAACAGATTGCAAGCACGTCCAATACAAGGATGCGGAGCTGAGCAATGTTGAACTTTGTAATCTAGATATTAAAAAGACGGTCAAATAAGAAAGTACACCGGAACAAACTTCTAAGTCACGAAAAGGATTGAAGACATGATTGAGACAGTGGTTGATATGCATCCTCTTAGTGTTGATTTTATCTTGTCTGTTTGGTTTAAAGCACCTCTATAGCTGGCCTTCTTCCCCAATTTTTTTTCTTTTGGTCGAGACCTCATTTTTTAAGCCTTGCATGACTATACTTCATTTCTACACACATCACAGTTATTGCTGCTTCTCCACTTCAAAACTCTAGGTCGAGTCTTTTCTAAGTGGCGGAGAATGATGGGGTACAGAAAGGTACGGGGACAAGTTTGTAATTTTGTGATGTGGGGGCAAATTTGTAATTTTATAATGTGGGGCAAATTTGTGTTAGGACTAGGGTTTCTTTATTTACAGTGTTAGCTTTGGGTTAGGATTCCTAAAGATCTCTATATAAGAGATCCTCTATGTTACTTTTCGATTAGCTTTGAAATAATAAAATTAGATTGATATGGGTATCAATTTCTCTCGACCTTCAGGGTAGCCTGACTTCTTTTCCAATCCCTAGGGTAGCCTGGCTTTCTTTAGGCTTTCTTTTCCAATTCCTAGGGTAGCTTGGTTTCTATCTCTTTCCTTTCTATTTCGCTTGTTCAACATCACTTGGCATGCCTACTATTGAGCTTCCTTTGGGAACTGAGATATCTCAGAGCCTGATGATCAGAGTACAAAACAAATTCTTGCAGTAGTCGATAGTACCACTAATGACGAAGGGCTTGCACAATAGCGTAAAACTCTCTATCATAGGTAGAATACCTCTCTTTTGCTTCATTGAGTTTCTTGCTAAAGTTTACAACGGGATGACCACCCAGATGGATCATAAGCAACCTCGAAGACCTTCGAAAAATCTGGGTGACTTAATACAGGTGCCTTCGTCATCTTGCATTTAATATCCTAAAAGGCTCTAGATTCGGCTACTGTCCAGTTAAATTCCCCTTTCTTCAAACACTTAGTGATAGAAGCCATAATGGAGCTAAAGTCTTTAACGAATCTTCTGTAAAATGTGGCCAAACCATGAAACTTCGAACTTCAGAAATAGTCTTTCGCTTCGGCCACCCTCTAATAGCTCTTACTTTATCGGGATCAGCTGCGACTCCCTGTGCAGAAATAATGAATCCTAAGAAGAGCACTTGGGCCTGCATGAAAGAACACTTCTTAAGATTTGCGTATAACTTCTCAACCCTAAGTGTTTCTAACACAAAGCGAAGGTGACTAATATGTGCCTCCGGGGATCGACTATAAATAAGGATATCATCGAAGTAGACCACCAAAAACTTGCCTAGAAAAGGGCGTAAGACTCGAGTCGTCACTCGTATAAAGATGCTCGGAGCATTGGTCAGGTCCAATGGCATCACTAGCCACTCATTGAGACCATTCGGAGTTTAAAGGCAATCTTCCACTCATCTCCTGGCCTAATGCGAATCTGATGATATCCACTACGCAGATCAATTTTGGAAAACCACTTAGCACCTGCCATCAAATCAAACATTTCCTCAAGACGCAGGATGGGAAACCTATACTTTACAGTAATTTTATTGATTGCACGACTATCTACGCACATTCTCTGGGTTCCATATTTCTTAGGGGTTAACAAAGCAGGGACAGCGCACGGGTTAAGACTCTCTAGAAGGAATCCTTTACTCGAAAGACCCTCCACTTGCCTATTCATTTTAGCACAGTCACTAGGGTTCATGCGATAATATGGTAAGTTCGGAAACTGAGATCCTGGGATTAAATCAACGGCATGCTGTGTATCTTTCATGGGAGGTAGCTCATCAGGCAACTCCTCTGGGGTTACGTCCTGACATCAAGAGGTAGGTCAGTGGTTGGGTCGGGTGTACTCGAGGTAACCTCTTTGGCCACTAGAGCTAACACAAGACCAGACTCTTCACCATCTTTCTCAAACTCCCTACATGTTACTAGGTGGAGACTCTTCATAGTCTCGGATGACAATGGGCTCTTTAACTTTCTGTTACTTTCCTTAGGTCATGTTGGCTTCAAAGTGATGTTCTTCCCATTATGCTTAAATACAAATGTATTTTTTTTCCACGGTTAGTCGCATCTACGTCATAAATCCAATGATGACCTAATAACACCTCAACGACATCCATAGGTAGGACATCAAACCACATGCTGCCTATATACTCACCCATCTGTATTCGAACCTGACACCTTTTTGTGACGGGTAATAAAGACTTGTCTACCCAAGTTATTCGATATGGTTGAGGTTGTGGTTCCGGTTTAAGTTTTAGTTTGGTCATAGCCGACTTCGCGATCACATTCAAGCAGTTACCTCTATCAATAACAATCTTGCACACCCTTTCACCACACTTAAGAAAAGTATGAAAAATACTGGTGCGCTTCCAAGTATCTTCATTTGCTACAGGGGCTGACAATATGCATCTCATGACACCAACTACAACGCCCTCTTCATATTCGTTCTCAAGGGGTTCCACTATACCCTCGTCATCATACCCTTTCTCTTGGGACTCCCCAGTCTCCTGGCCTAGGGTCCACGTCCGATGGGGACAACATGAGGAAATGTGACCTCTGCCGTGACAATTAAAACACTCAATGTCGGCTTTAAATGGTCATGGACCATTCGTTGTACCCTTTCTTCTCTTAAGCAGATTAGTTTTCTCTACAGGGTTGGAGTTGCCCCTAACCTGTGGAATTCCACTAGACCTAGATTTTCGGTATTCCTTGGCTTTGAAAGTGCTACGCCGCGGGATAAACTGCCTAAAATACTCCTCATACTTGAGAGATAATTGAATGGCTCTTCTAATGACTCAGGGGAGAGCAAACTAACCTTTCTTTTAAAATCAACTTTCAATGCATTGATAAATCTAGAGACAATAGCCATTGTCTCTTCCTATAGGTTACATTTCAATGTGAGTTCTTCAAAGCGGTTGATATATTCACCTACAGTAGTGGATTGTCTCAAGTTTAACATATTTCCACCAATTGCTTCCTATAATAGTGGGGAAGGTATTTCCCTCGCAATTATCCCCTCATCTCACGCCACAATGTGATCGGATCATCTTCCCAATTTCGTTGGATTGTCCCAAAAGCGATCAGCAGAGCCGACTAATTTCATCCTCGCAAAGCGGGCTTTGATTTCATTATTCATGTTATGTCACTCAAAGAACTTCTCTAACTGGGATAACCACCCGAGAAAAACATCCAGATCTAATTTGTCATCAAAATTGGGGACTTCTATCTTGACCTTTCTTGTAAGGTCAGCGAATTCATCCGGAGGGTTCTTAGACTGGCTATGAGTCCTAAGTTGTTCATAGGGGCGATCAAATACTCTATCATGAAACAGACCCGTAGTGTCAAAACACTCTCCCACTGAAACATTCTCTAAAGTAGCCCTACCATGCGTAGCTAGAATGGTTTCTACTTGAGTGTGTGTTTCTCTAGTAGATTGACAATTGGGCTCCTTAATGGTAATGCCTTGGGAGGGGACATCTGGGGTGCCCCTATAATACCTCGACTAGTAGTTGTTTCCTGGGTTGCCGCCTGATCCTATAGGTTGTTTGCCGAAAGAGGATAGGGCCCTAAGCACCTCATTGTGTTTTGTATTTAACTGGCTGTTGAGTTTGCATACTTCACCCGCAAGGTGGTCAATTCTGTCTATATAGTCTGGACTCAACGGCCTACTTCAATTTCAAAAGCATTGAATCGTTTAACTAAGTTCTCATGTTTCTCATCAAGGTCTTTGAGAGTCATTGTTGTTATGATAGGGACTGGTGTAAAATTAAGGGATTGCCGAAAATTCGATTCAAAACAACAAGTAAATAACATACAGGCGTAAGGATGACGACTAGTAAAGAAAGAACCTAACAAGAAGCAACTTTTTTTTTTTTTTAATCTAACTACTAATTACTGATTAACCAAAAGACATGAATATTAAAACAATATCAAGTGAAGGCTCGTACCTTTTGTGGAGTCCTATTTACCTTGATGGAAGACTACGAGTGTTGGGTTTAAGCGGTGCAATCCCAAACACGTGCAATCAACCCCTGACAAACTCAAGCTCCAAGAACAATGAGACAAGAATCCAAAAGTAAAGGAATAAGTTCCTGGTCAAACAAAAGTCTAGGGAATGTGATTTTTTTAATAAATATAAAAGTGACTTTTAACTCTGTAACAACAGAGATGTAACAAATGAGAACATGATGAAAAAGAAAACAAGCGACGCCTCTATTAACGGCGCTCCTGTTGGCGACGGACTGACGGCGGCTAGGGTCGGGCTTCTTGGGTACGGTGGTGGTAACGACTCTGTGGGAATATGGTCGGATGTGGAGATCGGAGGTGGTGGATTGATGGAGAACTTGGCGTAGATCGGAGGAGGCCTTGGAATTTGGCGTGTTTTGGTCAAGATATCGGCGCGTGGGTGCCGTGGTTGGGTAGAACGGAGGAGGCCAATCCTAGTTGGGTGGATTGGTCCCGGCCGGAGGTGGCTCCAGTGGCGGAATGCCCTGGAATTTTCAGGTTGCTGTCAGTTCAGAGCGGCGAGTCTCTTGGTGGCTGCAGTGTGGTCTAGAGATCACCGGTAAACGACGAACCTGCGTTTAAGTTATTTTGGCCTAAGGCCTTGTTTGGTTCGTGGATTTGTGTCTGGGCGGATTGTGTACTGTGTTTATGGGATGGCTATATATGTGGCTCTGATACCAAACTGATGTAGAACAAACAAGAGAAAGAAACCAGGCCGACCTGGGGATTGGAACAGAAAACCAGGCTACCTGGGGAAGAAGAAATCTGATCTCATTATATTTTATTCAATATCAAATAGTCCCTAGAATGTAATACAATCAGATACTTATATTAGAAAATAAGCTAACCCTAGTAAGGACTCTGCAAATAAGAAGACTCTAAAATAAATAATAAAAATAATTATTAAGACTAAGACTAAGACTAAACCTAAGATATCTTGCGGGTGTTCCTCGAATAGGTTCGGGCCAAGCTTGGTTAACTACCCATATCTGTGATCTGGGCAGCCACCACGTGAGGTCATCGTTGGCATCGACCTCTGGCATCCACCGCGTGAGATCGTCGTCAACCTGAATCTAAAGTTTGAGATCACATGCTTTGAGAGGCTCAAAGCAACGTCAGTTTGGTTCCTGATTGATTCCAGGTCCATTGTTGCAGCGAGTTTAAGAGAAGAGAACCCAGCAACTGTTAACAACAAAAAGTTTGGGTAAGAAATGTTTAACCCACTTTCTGACTATGGAAGTCAAACTCAAAGGTAGCACTTTTTTTAACGTGGGTTTCATCGCTACACGTGTAGTTAAGGTATTATCATACTTTAATACCTATTAGCCAATCCTATAAATCAAATATAGTATTAAAATAGTACCACTTTAATCCTTTGTAATCCTATCCTACTATCATCCCAGTCATATCCCACTATAATCCTGTCCGTGAACCAAACAGGCACTTAGGGAATTTGTGCCGTAATATAACTTGAAGTCTAGAGCTAGTAAGATGCATATATGTTAGCAGCACTAACTTGAAGGAAACCAACTTTAGAGCATTGAAAGCAATTCAGGCTGTTAGGGAATTGTGGTGGCAATACTTGGCTGTCATAAATGCTTCAGAAGTTGATGAAATATGGTAAGCTAGGTAGCACCTTTACTTATATCCGATGGAAAATATTATATGGAATTCTTCTTGATGTCCCATGAAATCTGTACCCAGTGGTTGGATGCATATTATATGCATGCATTTTACATCCTTAGGCAGTTCCTCATGCACATATGATGATTTAGGTTGTTTATCTTGAACAACAAACCAGTGAATGCCAATTGGGAAATTTTTGGAGATTTATGATTTTGTGGTCCATCACTTGCATTGAGTGGATGCATTTACTGTCCTGAATTCAACAGTCCTTGTTACTGAGTCTTGTGCTTGATTTTGTATTTATTTGAAGGTTTATTTGTTAACCTTTTCATTTGATATTATCAATGTTTTACCGGATGAAGGCGAAGTCGCATAAGAAGGCTGAAGCTAATGCTCAGCATTGAAGACTCCTCTCAACGCAAAATAAGCAGCAGTGGATCTTTTGGCTGGCTCCTGTTATATTATAGTGCTTCTGTTGGATTATTAGATTTGAGGAAAATGCTGCTTAATTGAAAGCGTCACATTTTTTTTTTCTTTTTTAAGTTGTCTATCCATTTGAACCATTGGAATGGAAGTTATAAATATGCCAATTATGAGAGAAGTGGCTTTTGTACTCAAAACTTTTATGAAATCATTTTAAGTACTGTTGTTTTGGTGATTAAATTTTAATATATGTTTCTTTGACAGCCAGACTCATCATTTTCTGTTAAGAGCAAGAACTACTTGTTGCTTGGACCATCCCATTCCCCATAAGTAACGAATGATGGCACTAGTCTTCACCCTTCTTTGGTTGTTTCCCCTCCTTCCCGCACAGGAAATTCCCTACGTGGAAACTCTTCTTTTGACTATTCCGATTACTTATCTATTTCTTCATTCCCGAATCCTTCTCATCCAGAACCCCTTCTTCCTTCATTAGACCTGTCTGAGTCATTCATTCCCGTGTCAGACGTGTCAAAAAATTTAGATATGATTTTTGAAAGTTTGAAAAACCTTAAAAAAAAATAGACGAGTAATTGTGTTGGACTAGTACCTACATCCAATTTCGATTAACATAGCTAAGTATACATTTCAATTGAAGAACATTGCACACTGGACTCCCGTGTTTCTTAGGAAGGGTTGTCCTATAATTCCAAATGAAGCAGTTTACATTTACATTATGTTTGTCCTATAATTCCAAATGATGCAGCTTATTTTTACCTTATGTTTGGAAGTTTGAAAAAAAAGAATATGTAAGAAAAAGAAATAATATAATTTTTTTATGGCAAGATCAAGAAAAAGAGCTAAGCACATCAGTTTCGGAATTCCTAAAGAAGTCTTAAGTTGCTGTCCTGAAGAGGGATTTCTTGACCTGCAAGAGAGGTAAAGTAACCTTTCAAAAGCTTGAACTCCAGAGCTTCTCTGCGGTGGGTTTCAAAACCAGAGATGTCTCCATTGATGAAAAGAACGAGGTAATGATATTGTTAGAGCAAAGATGAAGTGATATAAGAACCCTTTGTTTGGATATTTGAAAACAAAGAAAAAAAAGAGGTAATGTATTGGGTGACGATATTATTAGAGTACAATATGTTAAGGTGTAGAACAAATATATTTTAAATGACAAAATTACTCTTATATTTAATCAAATAAAAGACATTATTCTGGAAATCCCTTAGATAATTCTCTCTCCTTTCTCTATCCCTCTCTAACAAGAAAATCAAGACTTTACATATCGCCCAATGCCACCGTCATTATGTCGATGATTGGTTTAAGTTTCCAGAGTAATCTCCCATACAAGTACTTGATGAGGAAGACCTTGCTGCAAATAAAATCCGGGTACGAAAGTGCCATGCGCAAGGGGCATTTGGTAAACAAAGCAAAGAGAAATTTTGATATTAATGAGCTCCTGCCTTTTCATGTATTTTAAGTTTGTATGCTAAACGTTACTATGATTTTTTTTTTTGGCTTCACCGTTCTTGAAAGAAATGAGCAGGCGAGTAATTCAGTTTTGTTAGAAATTCTAACGGTGTTTGGTTAATTACCCACTCCCTTCAACTGTGTTTGGCTTCATAATTGGAAATGAACAAAAGAATTGATAGCTTGTTCATGACAGTGAGTTTGGCATGGTTGATGGGTGGGATTTAGTGGTTAGGTTTTTATTATTTTAATTGAATATAAGGGCAATTTTGTCCATTAAAAATCAGTGTTCTAAGCATTATCGCCACCTTAACTTATTTTATTATCCTACTATTATTAATAAACATAAAACTTAAAAATATAATGGTGAGTATAATTAAAAAAAAAATTATAAATGAAATGCACTTTCCTTCTCAATTCTTTTAATTTGAAAGGGAATGGAGGATATTGTGTACCCATCGAACTCTTTTCCCCACTGGAAAAATTAAATAAACAAGGAACGCATTTACATAGAGGTGCCTATTATATGCATGTGTGTTGGGTATGAGTCTAAATTTTATGATCCATTTTAAAATTACATGTGATTGGATCTAACTTGTGAAATTGACGAGTGGGTCGACCCACGAGGTTGCAGGCTTCACCTATCCAATATAAACTATCATGACTCGATCAACCATTAAAATGATTCATATTGATGTAGAGAAAAATTCTTTATCCAATGATCTAGTGACACGTGAATAGTTCTTTCTCCAATGATCTAGTGACACATGGATAATTTTTTTTCCAATAATCTGACGGCACGTAGATGATTTACTTACCAATCACAATCAAACATGTGGACAATTGAAAACTCTAGAAGTCGTTATCATAACAGCATCTGCAAAGGACGTGTGGCGAAACAATCATGAGGCCGTTGCTGCCAGCAACCCTCTTGTGCACGACCTCAGTGAAATTTAAGGGATAGCATCGTCTCCAAAGGCGATAACAAATTTGATTATCCAAAAATTGATATAAAAGAGGGTCCAAGGTACGCAGAAATACACAATCACAAACACTTTCATTGCTTTCGTTTTCTCTCTAAAAACCCTGCATTAACAAGGGTGTCGGATAGTCCTCAGAGGCATCACCCCTCTCTCCTCCGGTGACTCTTTAGGTCACCGTTTTCTCTTATGCAAATTCAGTATTTCGACCCATCGATCCAGCCATGGATTTTTAGCATCAACAGATTAGCGTCGTCTATGGGAAACTAATCTCTTGCTGTCCAGTAGAAGCAAAGAACTCATCTGTTGCCATGCCACCCAGAAACACCATAAAAAATACTGGCAAGGGAATCACTGGGGCCAGTGCCACACCTACGCGAGCCAACATTCATAGCCAGCAGTCTGGCTCGAGATCCCCTGCAGTGTTTGAGCACATGGCCCTTGGCCATGACCCACATGCTTTATCGAGAATGCATCATCCTTACCCGGGATTGGGGGAGATGGATCCTCCTGAAGGTCTGAGAGGGGCCGTCTCAGCGTATCTCGCCATTCCAATGATCTAGGAATAATTTCTAGAGCTTTCTTGTCTGGTGACGGACCTCGCTGCTGAAGTTCGAGGAGGGAGCATGCAACCTTCTCCTCCATCTCATCGCCATACTTCAAAGCAAACAAGCCATTCTAAAGACGTGCACCTCGCTGATAGTCGCTCTGTCGCAGAGTCTTCAACACCTCACGTCAGCAGATCTAGGGGAGGTTCTTTCTCTAGAAATAATTTTGGCCTGGACAAACAAGTCGAAGAAATGGAATAGAGGATCAATAAAGCTCTTAAAGGCCAATACCGTAACGTCCTGGATGAGCTCAGCATCTAGGATTAACCATTCACTCAAGAAGTTCTCGAATCTCCGCTCCTGTTAAATTTTCAGACACCTCAAATCAAGCCTTGACAGCTCAACAGACCCCTTGGATCACCAGTAGCTCTATAAGATCACCATGATGCTACATTAGCATTCTGACGCTATCCTATGTCGAGCTTTTCCCTTGAATCTTGAGAAGGCTGTCAGTACGTGGTATTCTCGGCTAAAGTTGAGAAGAATCAGCACCTTCAAGGAACTTAGCTATGCCTTGGATTCGCACTTCCTCAATAGTAAGGGACCCAGGAAGACCTCAGAAAGTCTTTTCAACATCATCAAATATTGAGGAGAAAAACTTTGAGCCTACATCTTGAGGTTCAATGCAGCCGTATGGGAAATCCCAGACCTCAACCCCAATGTACAGATTTTAACGTTAAAAAACGGGCTAAGATCTGGGATCTTCAGCTCTAAGCTTATCAGGCGACCGCCTAAAGACATTAACGAGATCCTAGCCCGAGCTGAGAAGTACATGTTGTCTGAGGATGATCAAGCTTTTAGAGAGAAAAGAGAAGGGGAAACAGAGAAGAAAAAGAAAGACACTGGTGATCCTCAAGGTGGGGCAACCAAAAACCCTATCATAAGAACAGATATAAAGCCATCACCAGTTTCGAAAGTTTCACTCCACTCAGTGCATCCAAGACCAATATCCTGATGCAAGTTCAAGATAGAG